>CABPRJ010002377.1:741590-1092443 GCA_902439185.1 Cinara cedri
TTTTTTTTTTTTTTTTATATTCCGCCCGTTCGCCCGAGACCGGCCGGGAAAAAATACCAGTCCGGGGGGGATACACACACGCGCGCTCACACATTCGTTTACGATCACAGAGATGTGCCGCCATAAAAAAAAAAAGAAAAAAGCGGTTAGGTACTATTAAAAAAAAAAAAAAATAAAAAAATAAAATTATGTGTGTAGGTGCCAAACCGCGTTGTTATAGATATACACGCGTGTGCGTGTGTGTAATATTAAAAAAAAAAAAAAAAAAAAAATCTGTTAACTTTTCACGTTTCTATTACATAATAGATCCGGGCCGACACGTCTGATGTACTCGGCCGACACATTGGTCACCGGTCTTCGCGTGTACGGTAATTGTATAATTCGGTCACCGGCTCGTACCGTTGGACCGTCGGGAATACTGCAGGACACAAATCAAAGGACCGTCGCCGATGTTCACAATTAACTTGACGTTTGCTCCCACACTGCACGGCTGGTGACCGGCTGTTCGACTGGTGACTGGAGCTGATAATACGCTGAACTTATCTGGGTACTAGTCGACCGGCAGTGTGAGAGAATTTACAATTGCCGTGACAAAGGCTGGACAATGGCGATATATTTGGAAATATACACCAGTCGTGCAGGAGCAAATAATGCCAATAATGCTCATGTACCGCCAGTGACCAATTTTTCGTTGGAACATATTTTCCGCAATAAGTCCAATAACCGGCGACTACGTTCCATAAGTTTAACTACAAACCCGACCTTCCGCCGTGTACACAATTTAGTCTCGTTATTTATTTGTTTACCTTCTGAAAACGGGGCATTTTTGCGTCCCGAAAATCCCCCAGAGGACAACGGGACAGGGGCACAAAAAATGGTACTGTCCCGTTCAAAACCGGACGTGTGATCACCTTAGTTATGGCGTATACACTTTTACGAAAACGTATACTTTGGTTTCCAATAGTAAATTTGTTTTTATTTTGTTAGTTGCACAAACCCGTAAGATCGATTATGTACCGTCAAAATCACGTTGAATTTGATACGTCGGATTATGAACGACACTGTTTTATTATTTTAATAGGTAACGAATTCTGTCTGTACACATTTTAAATTTACAAAAAAATACGGGTCAACGAATATCGGATCGTGCACAATCGTGCGCCATAAAATAATAATATTACAATACGTTTTTGGATTACGATCAAATAAACTGTATTTTTAAAAACATACACTTCGTACAGAAAACGCGTGAGCTCACGTTATTTTACACTATTATTACGATTACATGCATTATCGTAGGTATTTTTTTCCAGTCGAAATTCCACGGTGAGTTAGGTTTTATATACCTATTAACCTTCTTTTCTTTTTTTTTTTTCCCATCCCCTAAACGAAATCGGGATCGACTGTATCCAATTTCGGTCTGCGCAATCGTTTCGATAATAACGTAATTTTGTATGTACGTCAATACACCCGTATAATACGTGATGCCGCGTCGGTAAAGTAAAAATAGTATACGAACATTAGGCAGGTGTGCGCACCTACGACGTGTTTGGTTTTCACACGACAATCGTTTGTGGCTGGAGTCGGATAGCTGTAGGGTTTGTTAATTTTATGTCGCGAATCGGCCGAATGATTCTCGATCGACGGAACGCCGGAAAACACCGGACATCAATTCGCGTCGTGAGTGCGCTACATGCAATAAGCGGGAAATTGAGGGGAGTATAGAGAATAATATTACATTATTATATTACTGTGTTATTACCCGATCGCCCCACAATGGTAATATTTTGTTTGCAACGATAAATCGATGAAAACGAATAACGATTCCGGATTCTGAGCAAAGTTCGCTGAGCTAAAGGTATACATTTATATTACTATGGTCGTGTGCCTATTGACATTTTTTTTTTTTTTTTTGTAAATCGTCTTCTATCGAGCAAAAAACAAACATCTTTTAAAGTAGGTTTTACAAAACTATGGTCCAGACTGTTAATACTGCTCCGAGAAATTTAGTGTCCCGAACATAAACCTATAAAGCCAACTACATATAGTCGGTTACAAACCACGGCGGTTCGCGTAATTACATACCGAACTCGCGGACAGGGTCTGAAAATACGGTTCAATGTTACCCGTGTTTGGAACGCAAAATGATTTAGTGAATCGGACAACATAAATAGTGCGATGCTCGTAATATGGGTACATTATAATATATGGATGTTGTTTGTCGTGACCGTCGAAAAATAATAATGAGTGTATAATACATCGAGTGCAGTGTCTAAGTACTTTTAAGCGATCCACGAGCGTCGGACTTGTCAGTCGCCGAGTCGTGAGATGTTTAAAAACAATACCGAAACATTTCGTTTAGGTCTCCGTAAATGTAAAGTTGGCCGTAAAAGTAAATGCGCTACAGGTGATTACACACCTGCGTAAATCACGACTATATAAATTGGCTATCCCAAATTTTTGAAATATTTTAGTTTAATCGTTTTAGATTCTCAGAGAATTCTGTACTATTTTTTTTTTTATGTCTGTTAACAACTTTTCTACCAGAATTATTGCTCTGAACAAAAAATGTACACGAACTTTCTTGTAGCATTTATGATCCTGTTGGTGCATTGAAGAGAATTTCTGTTTGTTATCCTTGTAGTCTTCTTAATAATTGGGTAAAACGGGAAATGTCTTGTTGATTTCACGAGTTACCTAGGGAACAAGGATAAAACACAACTGATACTACTCCACTTATAATTGTTTTTATTCATTTTCAATGATCTATTAATCTCTGGTAGTAAATTTTGTTTAGCAAATGCTGCAGCATTGTTAGGATCATTTTTTTTTCTAGTTTTTTAATTTTATCGACTGATTAGAAAAATATCATTTATATTTACGCAAAAACCGTGGTAAATAAATTCAGAAATTCAGTATCAGATAATCTAAAAAATATTTAGTTTATGTCGATGGAATATTGTTTCCAACTTTTGATCCGAGACTCAATAATACGGTTTGTAATTTTCTGGCGATCGTGTTAATTTTTATGCACTACTTTATAAAATAGTGTACATAACTTATACACAAGACAATTATAATATAGGTGCACAAAATAGTGTGTTTACAAGACAGCGTACCCGCATAACAAATTATAAAAAAAAAAAACGAATATTATAATATTATCAGCTATTTTACGAGTTATTCGTGAGTAGATAGGTATAAAGAGTTCAACACGTGCGTGATGTATTTTCTTTTTGTCGGTGCCGCCACCGCCGCCGCCGTTTCGATCGTGTCGCGTTAAAATGTCGATAAAAAAAAAAAATAATAATAATAATAACGAGGGTAATTATTATTATAACGTACAAACGTGTTTTGGATTATAATAGATGTGTTCGATAACAGAGAGCGAGAAGGAGAAAAAAAAACCTCAATCTCTAAACCACCCACTCGAAATCGTACAACTATCGCCAGACATTATGGCGTCCGTACATAACACCCGTGACCCCGCGGTCCTGCACGAGATTCAATTCGGCTCGAACATCACATAAAATATTTAAAAAAAAAAAAATGGTTTATCCCGTCGAAATCTACGTAAAATATGACACGGACGAGTTCGAAAATATAACTGTAATAACTAAATACATTTCTTACGCAGAGGTAAATGTGTGTATCGACAGTAATTACCTATATTACGGTTTTTTTCTCCACCCCCCCCCCCCCCCCTCCTCCTTATGTAATGTATATAATTTTCCTTTTGCAATACGTGTTTGCTGTTTGTGCGAAAAAAACTAACAAAAAACGCTGCAATAAAAGATATTGCACGACCGTCGCATAGGTATACCCGTTCCAATAATTATTGTTTTACGTGCAGTCGGATAATTTTCGACTAGAAAATCCATATGGGTACCAAGGACGCGCGCCTAGAAAATTCGTGTTCGACGATTTTATGGGCGTATCATAATAAGTAATAATAAGTATACTCGCGCACTCGTTTTGTGCACACCGATTTCAAAATTAAAGTTTCGTTTCGAAAATAATATCGCGTCACGCCGTCGTCGGTATTATAATAATATTACAATAATATGATGCTGAACACAAAGTGAGCGGTTACTCGAAAAACACAATAACTACCGATAATCAAACAGAAACTAACGGCTCCTCTCGTGATGTACACCGTGGTGCGGTTTACTTTGAAGCTTCGATTCCACGACGTGTTTACACGATTGTACGGTTCGATTACACCTACTTAAAATATTATACGCCGAAATAATAATACTTCGTCTAACAGTAAAATATATATATATTTTTTATTCCCGTTCACCGGCGGATATTGTTTTTGCCGCTCATAAATAACGCAGATATTACAATATTATATTGTACAGTGTTATTTGACCGTCTCGTTTTCTTCTTTTTTCGTGCAGTGTGCCCGTGGAGACCGCCGTCCCGGCAAACGTAAAGCTCGTCACTGTTCATATAATATACTGCAGTGGCGTAACTAGAACTCCTGACGCCAGTGACGAAATATTGTATTAAGATCTTAAAGGCTGAACCGACAAGCAAATAAAGAAAAGTCACTCAAAGGGACACTCAAAGAAAGAAATACCTGTTCAATAATGCCTTGGGCTTGATCTAGGCTACCACTAGGGCCCTTGGCGTTTGCTCACCTTGTTCACCCGGTATTTACGCCACTGATATATCGCATATTATAATATCCAATCAGCTAACGTACTTCGCCGTTTTGAATTCTGAGCGAATCGAGTAATATCCTGATTTTACATTAATGCGTGCTTTTCGTGTGGTTCCCGGTCAAACACGCGGCTCGTTTCGATCGTCGACTGCTAAATGAAAATAAAAGGAATAACAAAATATATGTTTTAGAAACCAATGATTATTATGTTCCTGTTTATTATTTACCTGTATTTTATACGTCCTTCCCCCCCCTGTTTTTTGTGTGTTTCTGTTTTGTCTAGCGTCTTTTCTAAAATCAATAATTTTATCTAGTTGCAGGCGGTCACTTTGTTACAATTCCGTTTGAACAACAAAAAATAAACAATTTTCCAGATATGTTTAGACAGATTTTCAACAACTCGTCATGTGACGTGAATCCGTTTAAACCTAAAATTATTTTTAAGGACCATATTATTATAAATAAATAACACAAGTATACTTATGTATAATATATTATAATTGTATATTATGTTTCTCTGACGAACACGTTATTAACAAATTATTAAAAAAATAAAAACAAACCCGCACGATTCGTCTGACCCCACACATCCATACTCATCCATCCAGGTGCTTTTTATAATCGTTTTGTATAATTTTTGGTTTTTTTTTTTGTTTTTTTTTAATTAACCTATTTCTTATTTTTCCGTAATCGGCCCTACTCGATTACCCGAATACTACTCGACTTACTCGATTCAACTGGTGCTATAATACATTATGATCAAAGTATATATTATTATTTATTATATTTATAATGTGTATAGTAGTTACAAATGATTTCACTCGTACATTAATAATTATTATCTTGTCTTGCATATTATCATTTACGTCTGGCCATCGTCGTCGTTTAAAAAATACAAATCTCATCGTATACGTATTTATTTTGATCCGCAAGTACGCGTAGGCACGTGTATCAGACGCGTTCACATCACGATAACAATTATTTCTATGTTACATAATTGCGCTGTATACCAGGCCCACACACTTGTTTATTACGTCAATCCATCCTGGTGCGTATGCTGTAACACTCCCGGTAAATTATCAATTACCAGATATAAAATGTTCCATTCGTAGTCGCACCGTCTTTGGTATTTACCCCTAACGCGTTCTCTCCTTTGATCGTTACCTACCCGAACGTACCTGCCTACCACATGCCTGTACGCCTAGGTACTCCATAATGATCGTTAATAGTTCTTATTTTTATTCCACACACGACGCGTCCAATTTCTCTTCGTCACTTTTGTTGCTGTATATTGTTTAGTATATACCTACACTCGTACGCACATATGTATAACGTAGTAGCCGTTCTAAAACGCAGCGACGATGCTTTCATGGTCTAATTTTATATCCCCGGTTTATAATATTGGCCAACAGTTAAATGAAATAACGTTTTTCTACTAGGCCGTAATAATATACCTGCCATTGCCAAGATAAGACATTTTCGCCGCCCTAATATTTGTTTAGCTAAATATATTTGATATTCTAGCTAAAAATATTCATCTGAATATTATATTTCGAAACCGAGACTAGTTTATTTTAACTATTAAACAAGTTGGAGGAAATCCCTGAATCAATTTTGTAAACTAGTGTCTAGTATAGTATACATATGTGTAGAAACCTAAATAAATTAAACATTTCGGTTTGTAAATAGTTTACAAGACATTTTTAAGTTCTTTAAACCACAGCCTTGCCTCCAGTTTTCCCTATTTGATGCCTGAATCTTTCAGCCCGTACCTCCTCCTAACGCTTCCACGTCCCTCCTGACTAAGTCGTTCCATCTCAAGCACGGTCTTCCCAGCGGCCTCTTTCTAGTAAACTTATCTTCAAATACTTTATGCAAGAACGGGTTTAAACTTCGCCACTTATGCCCTACCCACTATAATCTTTTGAGCCTTATCATTTCCAATATATTTGGTTTGTAGAAAAGTGACTCAGACTCAACATTTTTTCTTATGCTTTACTTAATTCTAAAATTTTGACGAAAATCGTGAATATTACGGTCTTTCAATACATATATAACCGAACTCCGTTCATAATCGTTTTTCGTTAGCAATGATTAATCATCACGTACAGAAATACATTAATTCCTCTTTAATATATACTACCTTCCCAACTTCTCACCTATAACAGTGGCCCACTCATCGTGCGAAGTACGTCCGTCTATTTCTCTTTTTCTCTACTACCGAAGCCACCCTTGAACTATCTCTTGTGTACTCATCCCTTGTCCTACGGAACACGTGACTCTTTTCGTCCACTCAAGCATTTCTTCTACACTCCTGTTCTATAGCATTTGTCTATTTGTCGCTCAACACTTCAAACCACACAATACAGTCGGTCTCACCACACTTTCGGAAAAATGTACCTTCAGGTTCTCAACGGAATTCTCTCGTCGCGACGAAACACCCGACGCTCTTGTCCACTTTACCCGACCACGTATAAAATCCTGCGTTTTCCGTACTCGTCAAAGGGCTGGTCAAAGGTACAGCAGCTAAACGATAATATTGTGTAATTGTTGTGTCGACGTTGTCACAATAATTATCATTGTACGATATCGTCGCGGGGTATTGAGTCGTGATCTGCAGCGCGTCCCGTCGTCGTCGGCTGCGACCGCGTAATCGATCCCGGAGACTGTATAATAACAACAACGATAATAACAATACTATATCGTAGCGTATCGATTAGACGGTGCGCGGTGCTCACGAGGCTGCGGCGTATAATATTATGCGCACGGACGCGTGTAATGCGCTACCCCCCCCTCCCCGTCCCCCGTAAACACGTTATACCGCGTATACCACGGTAACCTACCCACCTACAGTAATGATGATAATAATAATAATAATATTATAACACCTGCAGCAGCCGACGCCGCCACCGCCGCCGCCAAATGGATTATTAATCGTTCACACGCCGGCGCGGCGCGCTACACGCACCGGGCGTGCACCAACGCTGATAACGCCTCCGTGTGTTACGGCGGGCTGTTCGCGCGCGGCGTGCTGTTGTTCGGCGCAAGGGACCGGCAGTGCGTAAGCGCAGAGATTCCGAACGCGTAACGCCGCGCGGAGGCGTCCGCGGCGGCGGTAATGAAAAGGAACGGCGCGGGAAACGGAGAACGGGCGCGCGCCACGCCGAAAAGAATTATGTTGACGATAGTTACGCCGCCGCCGCCGCCGCCGCCGACACGGTGTGTTGACCGTCGACAATGGCCGACGCATGCGTTACACTTTACAAGCGGACCGGGCTACTTGTGCGTGTCAAGTGTGAGAAAACGTCCGAGGCCGGCGCCTCGGCGGTGTTGCGTTGATAATACACGTTTTCGTTATTTTTTTTTTTTTTATAATTATTATTAATAGTATTATTATTATTATTATTGTTATTACTGCAACCTCCTCCACTGCAGCGGCGTAACCGTATGCGTGCGGCGCGTGATAACGCGATTATAAAACGCGCGTTCGGTGTACGACAATAATAATTATAAACGATAATATTACACGACGTTTTTTATTTATTTATTTTTTTTTTTTTTCATCCAGGTAGACCGGGCCGAGTGTGAGCGCCGCGGTCGAGAATAACGGAAATAATAAATGATAATTAATTGCGCGGCGGCGTCCCGGCCGTTTACTTAAGACTTCCGCGGTCCCGGTGAACACGACAATTAATGTAGCAACACTCGCGCACAATTAATACAACGGGTACTCGCCAAACGCCTCCCGCGTTCGGGTGTAGGCGAGCTTTTTTCACCCGAACGGCCTCCGGGCGTTTTCGGAGGCGGTTCGAGTACACTCGGATCGCCTCCCGTAGCGCACCCGGATCGCTATTGATCAATACATCGATAGTTGACGCGTACTCTCGACCGTTATGCATTGCGATTTCCGTAATGTTCAAAAATAAAACTTAATCGATAAACTCGTAAACTTAAAAATAGTAGCAAATAAATTTAAACCTCGGGCACACACGACGTGACAAATTTAAATTTTCTACTATAAAACGTAACGGTGTTTGTTTATCGACCGTTTAGGTACTATTTTTTATTGTTATTATTAATTACCGTTGTGTTGGTACTGTAAAACGTAGTGCAGTTTCATCTAAATTATTTTTTTTTATTGATTTTTAATGCGTGCAATTTTGATACAATACGCCAGTACACCTCCTATTTGCTTTTTTTACACCGACTTATTACCCGATACCGGGAAATTAATTGATTCAATAAGGGTTAACGTTTGCGGGCATAATCACGACGGTATAATCGGAAGAAGAATTGTGCAGAATGACTGCAGACTGCGGGAAATTGGAGACCGCCGTTAGTGGGAGCAATTGATATGGGAAAGACACCGGAATAAATATACGCTCGGCAAAGTTAAAAGAACAATAGGCATAGGCGGACAGGAACACAATATTCATCAATTTATAATCCGACGGTCGAAAACAAAAACGGCACACTCGTACCGTTTTCGGACGATAGGATAAATTCGTCACGGTTTTACCGTAGTCTTTATGATATGCTATAATTCAATAAAATATGCTAGGTGCCCGTGTACCGCGGAGTCAACGGAACACGAGGATTACGATACAAAAAATTCTATCTATAATGGGTTTCGCTTATAAATGAATATGTTGCACCTGATATCTTTGTGTCGAATTCTACAGCGCCGACATTACAGTACACAATAATTACCGCGTAAAACTTTGTTATTATTGTATAACGGAAACTCTTAAAATATAAACCGTATGGTATTATGTTATTACACTTACGCATACGATATCGTTGATAACGATTTAAGTTGCACGTTCGCGTTTCGTATCATATAATATACAAACAGCAGTCTTGCTGCAAGTGTACGCCATCTGGCGGGTACAATGATCTACGCGTAATATAATATTACGAGGAGCGTGTGCGTCTTCTAAACTCGTGAAACAGATATTATTGTCGTATAAGCGGGCTGTTACTATTGCTTACCTACAAATTATTATCATGTCTGGGCAAATGCGTAGTCAAATTGTCTATCCATAAATTATAATAAAGATTAAAATACCAGCAAAATAACAATACTTACCGAAGTGAATACTATTTTAAGTTACTCACAATTTTGATAAAAACAAAAAATATCAACATAGTTAGATGAGAAGTTATTGAGATAAAAAAAAAAAAAAACTAAATAATATTTGATTATGATAGCTATATTTTTGTTTATCATAATAATTGCATCGTCCTTGTTTAATTGTACAATACGTAAATCGATAACTAACCAATTTTAATGACAACGTCTTTCCAACATTTTAAATTTGAGGTGAAATTCAGATATTTGGTCTCCAGCATTTCAGGCGTTCACTATGATCAATGGATGGCATCGCGGTATTATATTTTTCAAACACTTGTTTAAAAGCAGTGTACGGTATTTCGTTGACACTAAAGAAATTGGTGTTTTTAAAACTTTCTCTCGAACCTATTTTAACTCAAGTGCAGCTTGAGCATTATTGGTTTTGGACCAGAGTGCAATTCGACCTTCCCGATAGTATCTACGACCGTGTAGGCCCGGATAAAATGGGGCAGAGGGGGCCACGTCGGAGGGGCCCACGAGAAAAAGGGGCCCTCAAAGACCATATTACGAGTTGAATAAAATATTTGATGATTTTTTTTTACCTATTTCTTCCATTTTAATATGTAGAATAAGTCTCCTTATTATTATGGTCCACCTGAGACTGCGGCGTATATAAGACAATAAAATGTAACTTTTTTTAAGAAACTTTGATTTATATAATTTAATGTCGTTAAGTTGTAGTTATTTTACGAAAAAAAATGTAATTAGTTAAGTTATTTAGTTGCTGTAACTAAGTTAAGCTTAAATTAAAAGTTACTGGAAAAAAGGACATTTATTTTTTCTAACTAATTAGCTTGTCCAGCCATGCTTATAATACGGTAATTATAACATCACGAACACATTGTAATCATGTAATTCGTTCAAAAGTTCGTCGTCTACCGTATTTTGTCAAACAGTAGAACGTTAAAAAGTTAAAAAGACTTTCCCGGCTGTTTCGTTTTTGTTCCTCCGCCGGTTCGCGTCCTGTTTCCTCCGTAAAATATACAAAGTTCTGATTCTTCCCGTCTGTCCGGTCCGCTTTACGGAATTGATGACTTTCCCGTTTTCCAGGTTTCCCGTTTCGCGTTGTACACGCAAGTCTATCGTCTATATGTATGTTTTGACACGGATTTCTTCGGTGATAACAACGTTGGCATTGTCGTTTCACCGTCAAACATTATTATTGGTTGTGCAATACAGACGTAAATAAAACGAATACAAACCGGCGATTTTATTACAATTATTTAGTATTGAATACTGAACGGGGCAGTCGGCCACCCGGTATACCGCCGTCGCCGGTTCTTTGGAAACGATTCGAAACGCGGCGGGGTGGGTGGGGAGGGAGGGGGGGCTGTGCGAGAGGGGACGAGTGCCCGTACGCGTGCATAATACAATATGTGGAAAGGAAAACGAGATTATTTTTGTCGAGTTCGTTTCCCATGACGTATGATTATCGTGCACGTCCATAGACGCGCCCGTACGTCTGCCTATCTGTCCGTCCGTCTGTCTGTCTGTCGCGAGTATAGGTACGACTCTGTCGTAGAAAACCGTCTTAGCATATTATACCACGAGCGCGCGCGCGCGCGCGCGGGCGGGCGCGGTCGCGTTCTCGAAACGGCCATTTTGTTTTGTTTTTTTTTTTTCCTCCGCGTATTTATCGTAATATAACGCACATATATGCCCAGTCATGTCGGAACCGTTTCTGGCAGAGATGTGTACACGTACAATATATATTGTTCGTCTCCTGTAAACTCGTCGCACGCCGCCACCGCCGATCCGGTCGATACGCGTTTGTTATTGCTTTTTATTTTTTTTATTTTATTTTTTTCCCATTTCCATCCATCCCGGTTTCCACGCGTCCCGCGTATTATACCTATACCTCGTGATCTAATGATATGCACCATTTCACTGTTGGGTCCGTTGCGCTCAAACGCGGTCCGCGGCGGGCCTCCGAGACGGGGTTCGAATGAGATTAAAAAAAAAAAAAAAAAATAAAACGTTCTCCGTCGGAAATTAAACGGTTAATCGCCGACGCCGTCGTATACAATATAATATAATAGACATAATAAAACCGCCGACCAAAAACCGAACGGACCGCGGCGGTGGCGGCGGCGCTATATGGACTCACGGGGGCGTGCTCTCGTGCCCGGTGTAACGCATTCCCGAAAAGGGCGCGGGCCCGCGCATCAGACCGGAAATGTCGACGATCACGGGACACACGATCGACACCGGGGGTTGTTACGGATGCGGTGACCGCGTGATGTTTTCGTTATGAATGTGATTTTCCTCCTTGTGGGACTTTGTGTACAGGGCCCCCGTGGTAAATTTATTAGGGAGCGGCATAATAAAATCAAACACCAAAAAGTACTTAAAAAGTACTTAAAATAAAATGCTATTTGAAACTTTGAAATCCAAAGGGGGAAGATGCCCCGTCTTGCGCTCCGGGCGCCCAAATATACAGCGATACAGTAATCGGGGGCGGCCCGGCCACACGTTACTTGGACGACTAAATATATAAAAGGGCCCCTAATACAGGTGTGATTACGGAGACTCGCCGAACCCACTAAAAATTCTCCCATTTAGTTCAAAAAAAATGCATGCGTTTTAAACACTCAGGAGGGTTAAATTAAACAAATAAATATAATGAACCGTTGTCGGCCAAAACTTTATACCTATAAATTGTTGAGACAATGGGCCCTTCTTTAACAAAAACAATTGTTTTTATTTTATAAATTTGCACGTACTTGAAATTGAGTCGTTTGGCGTGTTGTGTTTTGTACAGAATATGATTATGTTATGCACTATTTATTATAGGGTCCGGTCGCCGATCGCCATCTCGCTGACCTTGCCAGGGCGCCACCGACATTAATGATACAGTAATATGACATTTCGCTAGATATGATAAAAAATAATCCGGTTTTGTAAATACGAGTACTAACGCAATAATTATATTCCGTGTATTCCTTAGTCTATTTGCCAATTCAGCCAACACAATCTATTTTATTGGGACATGATGGTTCACACCATGATTGAAATTATGTACCCATATACTTAAGCTATCATTTTTTACTATTTCAAAATCACGATTTGAGATTTTACATTCTTATTGCAATATTTTCTAATTTATTTTAATATCGATTTGTTTCATAATTATTGGTTTCAATCGCCTTCAGAACACAAATACACGTCTTTGGATAAATAATATTCTTATTCGTCATTTATCATTAGTCACAATCTAAACTCCCGAGTGATAAATTTTATACTCATCACGTGTTTAAATGAAAAATAAATATTTGACTAAAACGAAAACCTTAGAGACCATCGAAAAAAATATAACTTGACTATAGTGTTAAAAAGTCAAACATCAATTTTAGCACGAACAATTGCAATTGTATCGTCTTTATACAACTCGCTATAAGAGTTTTTACCACCACATAGCTCTAGTCTTTCGCTTTCAGACTTTTTAGGTTTTTTTCGAAAACACCGATACGCCTTTTATACGAGATCTTTCACCCTAGGCTTCTATTTTAGCGTTGTTTTAATGTTATCATCTTTAACTATTCTCGAAAATGGCCTATTTTTAGTAGTCTACAGTGTCCTTTAGTAAAACTAGTCTTCGGCATCATACCTACCACGTTATACTACAGCTTATAGACTGATATATAATTGATGATGATGTATAATTAAACAGCAGATAAAACATTACTCTCCTTCACCAATCATGTTTATTGTCTCGTCATAAACAAGGCCACATATTCTTCTACATATTTTGTTTTCGAACGTTTTCAATTTTCTTTATGTCTGGCGAGTTGTTATCCATGATTCACAGCCGTATGTAAGGGTCGGTCGTACGATCACTACAACGAGCAATATCATTTAAGTTTGCGAGTATAGTTTGGATTGAAATATAAAAAATAAATATTTCACAAAATTATCGATCGTGCTGTGACTTTAAAATATAGTGTAACTTTTTCGCGATGAAAGAAAACACGGCCGTGGCCCGTGGCGGCACGACGCGACAAAACTTATGTTTTTTTTTTATTTTTTCTGATCGGTTTTTTCGTCCCTCGTCGTTTCTCGCTGCAGCGGTGCTCGTTGGAAATATCCAGTTTTCACGAAAAATACGCGCGTCTCGTTCGTTCGGCAAATTTACCGTATCAAATAAATTATGTACTCGGCGCGTGATGTACCGCACGAGCAACAGGTCCTTAATTGTCATACTCATTATACGAAAATAGTGTCAACGGCGGCGGCGGTGAGTATAATATCATTACGGTACGAATTGACCGCGAAAACGCTGCGGAATCCCTGCGTAGAACGCACGTACAATATGATAATAATACATATTTTTTTTTTTTTTTTTTTTTTTTTTCCCCTTAAAATGTCTTCGGCCGCAGTTCGACGGTAATTACGGCGAAAACAACGCGACACTCAATATTGTTATTTTAATAATAGGCGTCTTCCCGACAGTGTCGGGCGTCGTATAATAAATTGATAAACGGCCACCGCGGCGGCATCGGAAGACCGCTCGGGTATTTACCAGCCCCGCGGTATAATACGGTATACCTATATGCGACAGGGTATCCCGCGGGCCACGTGACCGGTTCCCATGACGCGCTCGCGTTTCTCCTTACAAAGTCGTGTACTTGAAAATATATCTGTATAGGATTTCCGGGCCATTGGATTTGAGTATAAGGCGAAACGATTCCGGGTGACGACGATTGTCGATATTACTATTGTTACATATTATACCTATATTATGTTATGAGCACACCTCGGAGACAGGGTTCGCGGGGTCGTCGCGACGATGCGGAGGACGCGGGGAGCGCTGCGGAGGAAGAAACCGTTCTCAATAACACGACAATTAGCCTCCATGCTCCCGTGATCTCTTTCGCTCCGAGCCCGCCGCGACACCTGTCGATAACTACCGCACCTATACCGTACCTACGCCGACCAAGACGAATAGTGCGTATTTATATATTTCATATTACAGGTACGTACCGAGACCGCGGTCGCGGTATATACCCAATATATAATATGTATATGGTGCGCGGGGGACGGCAGCTACCGCAACCGGGCGGCGGCGTGCCCGTCGTTTCCGCCGCCCAAATGATCCGTTTCCTGTACTTATTGAATTATCAACACGTCACGTCAATTAACGTATCGCGTACCACGGCCGAACGTCGTCGACGAAATGACGTATTTCCGAACCGTTTCCCAGGCTGTCATCGCAATCGCTTCATCTTTTATGCCGCAACAAATGTAATAAATTTCCGCGATCCGACGAAATAACGCCATTTTACGACTCCCGAAAACAATATTGTCTTGTCCTATGCAAACGGTTTAGGTAAATGTATAATACTTCTAGCGAATAAGCCGCTCAGCACGTAATATCATTTGCATAGTTACTCTCAAATTGAGGAACAGGTGATAAGACACACGCAAGAACTCTAGGATCATTTTTCCACGCCCTGGCATCATCGAAAAAATGTCAGTGAAAATAATGAAATAGGCAGCACATGCATGGAAAAACCAGAAATCTATAATAAGGACTGTAATTGAAAACAACCGAACAAGAAAACGACTTCTTACAAACCTCATTTAAGACTGGATGTTGTTAAGGGTGTTGGAACGTTGAAACCTGAAGTACAGTGGAATGGAGAGAGGCAGCGGAGGTCAGAAATAGATGAAGGAGTATTCACTTGGAGGGCTTGGGGACCTTAAACACCGTTACTCCTTAAGAAGAGAAGAACATTATTATAAAATATAATATGTAAAATTTATTTTATACTAAAGGCTAGTGATATTATTTTTGAACACCTCGCCGAATTTCTAAAACGTTTAAGTATAGGTAAACATAGTAATTTACAATGATCAATAGTGTATTTATAGAAGAAGTAGGGTTTTTTAACCCACAAAAAACACGCAACTTGTAAAATATCAAAAAAAAAACAAGTCGTAAATAACAACACAAATTCACAAATTCAAGTTTACTTATTTACTCTTTAGGTAAGTCAATTTATTATAAGTGGGAAGTTGGGAAGCTATAGGATATAGAATAATTTTTTTCTCAAAGATAAATCATTGTAATCAAAACACGATTCTTACATGTTACCCAGATAACAACAAAAATAAAACCAACGATAAATCATCTGGTTTCAAGTTTTTCTTTTTACATTTTTTTAGAAAATCTGTTAAGAATCTATAAACAAATGTTTCAAATTAAGTAAGGTCAAATGGAAAACCACTTTTATAAATAATATAGATACACACACGCGTTAGGATATCGAATTGGTACTGTTTTATTTTACGGACGTTATATTTAAATACCGTATGTATTATAATATCGCGCCCGTTGGCCCAAACCGATAATATAGGGAATCGGTACACCGGCCACAGTGGAACATTTGCCCCCGAAGACGAGACGTATGTCCTCGTCCAGTATTTTACGCTCTTGGCGTTACACGAAATTCATTTCGAACAGGAAATGGTCTTCTATAATCGGTACACATCATAAAGAAAAACGTGTATACGATGCGGTATGGAAAGTCGAAAACCATCGAATTTCGAAAACCGCGCGATTTCATATTTTTCTTATTATGTTCGCTCTATTCCGCATCATCGTGCACCATTTACTTTATATGATATACTACTATTAGTTCGCATGCCCCTTCAAATCTCCCCTAAAATACACAACCTTAGCCTTGCACATTTTCATTGGACTATACTATCTCTTTCCAGGTTTTCGTCCGCATTCCTACATAGATACATATTCGTCTTATATCTCGTTTTTCTCCTTCCCTCGACACAATACCCATATACCACAACACACGTACCATCATCTCTGCTTTTATATTCTCTATCGTTTTCCCTGGCTATATACCCGCTACTCTTCGTATGCCTACTCTAAAGTCTAGACTATCTCTTATTTATGCATTCCTAATCCTACACGGATGTCGGGTACACGTACCTATTATAATACTATAATATAGGATAACGTATGCGCTTTTCGAGTTTTTAAGACTGTGTAAACGTGACACGCCGTTGCAATGTACTTAATAATAAGTACCACCTTGAATAACTTATATCCATAATATTATTATAAATACTGCAGTATAATCGTACGGCCGCTAATACGAGTTTACGGTCGATCGGTTGTACCGCGGCAAACTCGTTTGAATAATATGGATATCGTAATATAGGTAATAACGTATTATACGCTGCTATTTATAATATAACGTGTACACGTATACTGTTGCAAGTACGCATTAATCACAAATAAAATGCGTAAATTAGATCGGTGAAGTTTATTATTATAGGGTTGGGATTTAAATGCTCTAGAACACTACGAAACATGCCATTAAAAATATGTTGCAGATATGCAACAAAAATATCATTAATATGCTGAAAAATATTGTGTTATAAGTATTTATTATACAAACAAATATATACAATTAGAAAAAATGTAACGTTTATAAATTATCAATAAAATCACCTAGTACCGAACAACAAGTATATAATGTATATACAATTTTATATCCCGGTGCGATTAAGAGAAATTATTATATTTAATTGTTCGCGATAGCGTAAGACTATAATAAAAAAAAATACGGACAAACATCGCGCGAGCCACCGTTATAGGTGAGAAGTTAGGAAATTAGAATATACAGATGAATTTAATGTATATTAGTACGTAACGAATTAATCGTTTCAAACGAAAAACGATTTTGAACGGAGTTCGGTTGTACATGTCTTTAAAGACCTCAATATTTACAATTTAAAAATAATAAATTTTGTACTTTTTTTCCCAATTTTCCCTATTTATTATGAAAAACCCTGGGAAAATCAAAAAATGACCACCTTGAGATACCTCCCAAGTCAGATATCCTTTCAGAAAAAATATTATACACGAAAACCGGAGCGAAATTAATGATAGAAAAGTTGTCCATAGAGAAAGAAAATAAACATCATTGTAAAACCAACAAAATGGCAATTATCCATCCATGTTCGAGTTACTAAAAGTTCTGTTGATTAAGTGTTATGTTTTCTGTCTGCAGCGGTTTCAAAACGCGATTCAAACAAACGATTATAGACATAAATGGCCTTCGTAAAAATCGAATAAGAAGATAAGCAAAAGTATAATGCGATTCGACATCTTTAAAATCACTTTTAAAAACCACTAAGCTGTAATACATTTAGATAGAATCGTAGAATGAGTGGGGACGAGCGGTACCTGCGCCCCCGGTGTACTGCCAGGGAGTGCTTAAAATATCCTAAAAATTTATAAATAGAAAATCCAATATCGATATGAGATAATTAAAACGCTCATCTGATTGTAATTTGTAAAATCGTTCAGCTTTGAGTTTTCATAAGGGCGCGTTTATTAAAGGTTCGCACTGAGCGCAATATTTGGTTCATACGTTCCTG
The DNA here is from genome assembly GCA_902439185.1 of Cinara cedri. Lineage (NCBI taxonomy): Eukaryota > Metazoa > Arthropoda > Insecta > Hemiptera > Aphididae > Cinara > Cinara cedri. Next base: position 759,800 of record CABPRJ010002377.1, read on the forward strand.
CATTTAACTATTTAAGTATAATAATGTAATATTGTAATTGTAACCACCGTATCCACGGCAAACCTCAGAAAAAAAGAGAGGGAGAGAGAGAGAGAGAGAGAGAAAATGATTTCTAATCGCATTAATCTCGTTAAATTGCTTGTATATTTTACAATAATATTACCGCAGTAATATATCCTGCAATGTTGGCTGTGTACTGCAGTAACCTAAATGTTATTCTTGCGAAAAGAAAAATATAATTTTCGGCAATTAGACATGCCTATATGCGATCGACGGTCTAGATACGATTTCTTCCTCAGACCGGAGGGGTCAAACCCGCAATAAATAATATACTAAATAGGTAGGTTAGGTTAAAAGTACGTTTAAAAATGGTAAATAAATCATCTTAAATTGTAACATAATCTGGATAATAACCGCGATATAATATTATATTATTCGTTCGAATAGACCGTCCGTAAAAATTTCCTCCTCCTCCTCCTCCTCCTCATCCTACCTGTGCACGTCGTCAATGAATACACAGAACCGTAAACGTATTATAATAATATTGAACTAGCTTATAAATATAACACTACTATAATATTTTAGAGGTCGGCGACCTTTTTAACCCTCCGACATTTCTTCAAAACTTTTCATCGACCGTCTTATTAGAACAACAAAATTATTATATTAGTTACCTACGCTATTGGCTGGCATATTTTAATACGATAATTTATAGAATTTTTTTTAAAAAACTATAAAAATATAATAGATGAGCGAAGTCAGAAATGTATTATTGATTTTACTATGGTGTGTTTTTTCTTTTCTGTAAACAATTACTTGTCTATCAGAAATCTTTCTCTAATCCAAAGCTTTATAGCAACTTCCTTGTAGCATTTTTGATATATTTGATACATTAAGGTCATTTTTTGATTTTCTTTTTAGTTTTTTTTATAAACGGGAAAAAGTGGCGATTTTATGTATTATATTTGTTGATTACTAGGTTATATCGGTAACAATAAAAAAAAAATAAGACTAATAATAGGTACTCTGCTCAAAATGCCAACAATTTTTCCCTGATTTTCAAATATAGTACTTTTTTCTAAAAGGAAATTTGACTCAGATGGTACTTTAAGAAGTTAATTTTTTTGATTTTCCCGACTTTTTTATAATAAATGGGAAAAACGGGGAAAAATCTTAGGAAAACTGGACAATTTACGATAAATATTATGTTTTCAATTTTTGTTTTTTATTTTGTTTTGATTCAGCTAAAATTATTTGTAACGACTTGAAGTTTGGACAGAAAACTTATATTTGCCTTTGATAAACGTGGTAAAATTTTTAAAACGTTGTTACCATGTTTGAGCTATTTATGGACATTTTGATTTTTCGGGTTTTGTTTACGTATTTTTGTTCAGTAAATACTATATGGATAAAAATGTTAGATCAAACAGAAATGCTAGTAAATTTAACAGGAAGTTCATTATAACACGTACTTAGTTGGTAAAAAAAAAATAATTAAGTGTATTGTAAAATGTTTTTTTATAAGAACTTGAATATCAATGTTTGAAAGGAACACTATTAACCGAACTCCACTCAGAATCGTTTTTCGTTAGCAACGGTTAATCTCGTTGCGTACAGATATACATTAAATTTCCCCTCTACCTTCCCAACTTCTCACCTATATCAGTGGCCCACCCATTGTACGAAGTATGTCGGTCATTTTTTTTTTTTTTTAATTTGTATTTGTCTTGAAATATCGCTGAACAGTTATTTTGTTATCGATTTAACACACCTTTAAATTATTAGTAAATGTTTATAACGCGTCCTTAAGATACTTTTTCTGCGGGTTCTCGCCGTCACTTATTGCGCGATTATTGTCGAACGATTTTTTCGGGTTCGGGTAACGCGCTACGGATTACCGAACGCCACACCAACTTCGGCATTACTGTAGACCGCCGGCTATAGTGCAGCGGCAGAAAATGGAAACAAAAAAAAAAAAAAAAGCGAAAAGCTAAACAACGAGGAGAAGAGCCCGCAGTATTATTATTACGATAACGACGACAAATATTATTTATCTCGGTTAACCTGTGACTTCGTCTCGGGTCCGAAAATTACATCTAATCGACCACACCGCAGCAGTGTTGTAGTATACACGCGTGCTCACATGTGTAACCGTTTCGAGAGTGCATTATAATATAATATTATATACGTATTATATTAGTATAGGTACCCTACGGCCATCCCCGAGGCGGCCGTCGTGATGTATGCATATAGCTGGCGTACCTGCTACGCGTCTAAATATAATATATTAAAAAACATTTTATATACATGTATAAACACGTAATAATGACACGACGTGTGAAAAAATCATTAACAATTATCACATACAGAGCGATCGACATACCGTAAGACACTCGTTATCTCGGAGAGCATTAAATTATTTCGAGATTTGATTTTCAGGGCGTTTGAGAAAATAATAGTAACTCTGCTAAAACCTTGCATTGCGGTTATTGTTTCTCGCCCCTATTTTAACAGGTGAAACCACTATGTCTATACGTTTGATTTTCAAACGACAACCTTTCAACGACATTCCATAAATAGACGGAGTATTAGTTTAAACACATTTCGGTGTTGACATTTTTGCTTTCCGTCAACCCATTGACGACGAGATATTCCACTTTTGCGTTTAGATAAGGGGAGAGTGGTGGAACACAATGTTAAAACGCCGCTACACAATTAATAATGCTGCACTGCTTTACTCTCTACCTGCCAACGCCGAAACTTGGAAGTAGTTAAATCAAAAATTCAACATCAAAATTGATTCAAACAAATTCATCCATAACATCTATTTGTGATATTTTTCATGATTTTTAAAATCAAAAGTGAATAGTGGGTTCAGTCCGTATAACTAATAAGGGTGACAAACAAAACAGAACCGTTTTAGAGCTACTTATTGTTTCTTAAATGTTGACGAAAAACGAATTCCGAAAAAAGTTAATACTTTCCGAGATAATGGCCATTACGAATAATTGTACACTGATTTACTCGGCGTTTAGCAACGGACGTTAATATTATTCCTTATTTCCCCCCCCCCCTCGCAGCCTTACGCGCAAAGGAACCGTTGCTTACGTAGTTATACAATTTTAACCGACGCGTCTTGATACAACCGTAATTATAATAACATTAACACAATATATTGCTGTTGCATCGTGCAGTAATAACTAAATATACCTTTATTGGTTTAACCTCGATTATCGTTTTTTTTTTTTTTTCGTATATCCCTGACAGAACACCTACGACTGCATTCCGCTCTTGCAATACACCGCGAACGGCATTGGTGGGTACACATACGCTGCATCTATAACGGAAACGATATTATTATTATCATTTTAAAATACATCGTACCTGCTCGCGTAAACATCCGTATGTTACACATCATAGTTAACAAAACAGTTTACGTCCGCGCGTTTATTGGTTCTGGAATGACAGAATCGATGTTAACTTCCGTACGCGTCTTAATAAGTTCCTATATATGAGCGAATCAGGGGCGTCATAGGGGGGGGAAAGAAAAGTGTGAGGTTTCACCCCTTATTTTTAAAATAGTCATAATTGAACTGTCGAAATAACGCACCGTTTTTTTATACATTTAAAATTAAATTATACTTTTATATTATATAACGGCGGTATTGATATTTTACTGTCGATAAACAAACATCGCGTTATCAATTATAATTGAGTAAACAATAAACGAATCACATATTTTACCAGATACCTACGGAATACAGGTATAGATAAGGAACCACACGGTCAAAAGTTGGATAACTTCGCTGTTGAACGGTTAACGATCGCTTTTAAGAGCACATTGACAATTATTCCGTTAATAAAACTTTACCGATTACAATAGCATCAAATGAAAGATTTTTTTTTCATCGCTTAAAAATTTACAATCATATTTACGCACTTCCAATGGCGATGATTAAAGGCTAAACGATCTTATGGTGCTAAATGTCGAAATAGAACTACAAGTTAATAATATCGATTAAATAAAATTGTATGTATATTTACTGAATTTAAAAATTGCCGGCACCTTCTTACATAAGTACAATTCATTTTAGATTCTGAGTGTAGCGAAAAAGCTTATGGCTTTACAAAGATGTTTTTTTTTTCTGTGAACAACTTTTCTACCAGAGGACTAGCTCCGATTTTTACGTGTAGCATCTTTTCTGAAAGAAAATCGGTGTGGGTCGATTTTCTTCGGAGTTTTCTCAATAAATGGGAAAAATTGAAAAAAACGGGAAAATGTAAGAAATTTGGGTATTAGCTAAAAATATTATGGACTTCTTTTTTCCTGTAGACAACTTTTCTAATAGCAATTTTGCTCCGATTTACAACGCGGTATGTCTCGTCGCTCGGGCAACTGCGTGTATAATAATAATTTATTGCACGCAGTCCAGGTGTTGTATACGATTAATTATGACAAAACGCGAACGGTTATGGTGTTGACGTTTATTTACATTCTCCTACGTTTTGTCAAACCCAGACAAATACGGCGAGAGCCACCGGTAAACCAAGAAAAATAGTATTTCCAAAATATTCCGAAATAGTAGGTATTCTGAATTTTCGAAAAATACAATCTGAAAAAACCTAATCGCTACGGGTATGCCACTGATGCGGTAGAGTATGTGGGGACAAAGTTTATCAGTGTTAACCTGCAAGCCAACGTCCGCGTTACTAGGCCGTGATTTCGGCCGGGATCCCTCAGTCGTATTTGTGTATCCCCAGACACCTCAGACCACCACACATTCGAAAAAATCGATTTCACGTCGAAAGGGGTTTATCCGGAATGCCGATTATATGTCTGCTATTTTCCGACCCACGAATAGGAGATCACCGTCCCGGCCCTTGCGGCGGAACACGCGTGATCGATCTAGGAGAGACGGCCCTCCCGACGTCAAGAACTCGCCGAAACACCGACCGTCCCGTGGTCCGTGGAAGAAACGCCGCCATCGACATCATCGCCCGGGTGACGATCTGTACTCCGGGCTACGAAAAACACCGAGACCGACCGGTATACGATCCTCTTCGTAGCCCGAGAAGACGCCGTCCGCACCGCGGTCAGCTCTTCGCCGGCCTACGCAGTGAGGATCGCTTCTTGGGTACCGGCCAGAAGAACATTGACCAGTCACCGCAGAGGAGATTCAAATCAGCCCTTTCAACAAATTTTTTTTTTTTAATATGTTATTTATGTTGTTATTTTTTTTTCAATTGTTAATTATTAATAAATTATTCATCAATGTAAACGTTTTTTTTCAATCAAGGAAGTACCTATAGGTACTACTGCCGCCAGTAAAAGAAGTGCATGGATGAGGGCATTAAAGACGAAGGTTTATATTATTATTTTTCCGAGAAACAGTCAACACTGGAAATCATTTTGACAGCAGCTGCTGTGCGAAACATTCTCGTTAAAAATAACAACGCATTACCTTTGTTTTAATTTTATTACATTTTAGTGTATATTCTGCATTTTACAAACGTGTTTCAATGACCAAAACCTTTAATATGAACACGTGACTCATAAATTATTTGGTTTTACAATATTGACTAAAGTGTGCCGTTCTTTTATACATTAGAAATTAGAAGCAATCTCGGCATTGACAATTATTTGACGATCTCTTGTACTAACGAGTTTTTATTTTTAAATATTACCAATCTAATAAAAGAAAAACAATAACAATGGACATAATTAACCGACCAGATTCACCTCAGGATTCGTTACTTCGCATTCTAGATTATACAGAGGTGATAAAAATATTTAGAATAATATTTCCGATATTAAACGATGACGTGATCGAAGCCGTGTTGAGCTGTAACAAGGGAGACGTTATCCTAACAGTGGACCAGTTGTTAACGATGAGTAGTGAATTTCAGACCGATTTGGCAAAGAGAGATTTGATGTCATGCGATGATGAGAGCGGTTTGCTAGACGCCAAACCATTTTAACATAAATTCTTCGATTCAATGTAAATATTTGATTGCAGTATTAAATGTATTCATTAATGGGGGTTGTCAACATTTTTCAAATTCATTTTTCCCTAATTCTATAGTGTTGTCTCATTGAAAAAATTAGCTTTTTTTTATTTTACTGAATTTTTTGGGAGGGCTTTGGATGTTAACGTTTGAAATTCAAAAAGAACTTATATTAAAAATTCCATAAATAAATTGAGTAATATTTAAAATAAATTTTAGTGTTAAATTTTTTGATTACCTACAAAATGTTGACAAGATATTCAACTTTATAATTTAGGTAGGGGGGTTGTTTGTTCTTGTAGTGGCTCGGCACGACGCGCGGCGTTTGAATAGTGATCCACAATTTTCCCTCTGCCTAAACCTCTCCCAAAAAAATTCAGTAAAATAAAAAAATTTACAAATTATATCGGATATTTATAAATAAAGAAACTTTTGCACAAAACATTTTTCCCTGTTTTGAATATTTATAGGGAAAAATTGCTGTAACATAAAATTCTAATCACCCTGTATAGTATATACATTATATATATATAATATAAAATATTCATACGGATTATAGATTAAATAATGTTTGTACATTAATAATTTTAATAATACACTTTAATATTAATGTATTAAAAAAAAAGACATAAATAATTTACCGGATAATGTACATGATATATCAATGGTTAAAACGTAAAATATGATGAAGGAAATCCTAAATATTTTGCTGGCAAATTATAAAGTTCGAAAATTTACAGATAGGTGTTGTCAGCGATACACAAAATTTAAAAAATCAAATTTTAAAGGGGGTGGGCGATCCACCTATCGCTCCTCCTCCCCTTTTAACTAACCGCCACTGATCTAACCTCCTTCAAGCTCTTGATGAGTCTCGTTTTAAAATAGAAAATTTTTAGCGTTCGGGTGTACAGGTGTTATTTTTCCATACAAACAGTTAACAAAATATCACTATTGAAGTGTCTAAATGAAAACGATACGACATTGAAACCGATACAGGTATACTATTATTGGTTATCTGATTCGATTTCTGCGGTCGCCCGCATTATATAGCTTCCAACAGAACGTACCTACCTATTATTAAACGATCGAAAAATCCTCCTGAAATCGATAATTATTGCGATAGCAAAAGTAAAACTAACATCGCCTTATATTATTATTGAGCGGCTGCAGCCGAAATAATACGATAATATACTCGCGCTCACGAACTGTTGCTACTGACGGGGCGTGCACTTCTATAACATGTATACATTATAGATTTTGCCACTACACTAAAAAACAGACCCTGTCAAAATGATAATAGTTTTGCTACACGAGGTATCAAGTAAGTACACATTATTATTATTATTATTATTGTGATACGACTCGACGCGGAGTGAGAAAAAAAAAACTATAATACACGATATAATACGTTCGTATAATATATAAGGACGTTACGCGTGTATCACAGCACTTCAATGATACGATATACAAATAATGCACGCATGATTTTAATTTTTTTTTTACCGAAAAAAAAAATCGTAAAAACAAATAATTACATTTTAACCTTCACGGTGTATCCCGCGTATAATACGCGTGTGTTGTACATATTGGTACTCACCAATAAAATCCGTTTGAAAAATATTTTTTATTTTTCCTCTCTCCTCACGCGGTGAATATAATACAATATTGTAGCTTTGCGCGATATATATACGAGCAATAATACAACAAAATAATATACAATATAATAATACGGCTAGAACGTATTTTTTTTTTATTTTTTTTACTTTATTTTTTTCCGCCGCCTATATAGTGTATACAATATAATAATCATATTATTTTGTATTATATTCCGTATAGGTATACACACAATAAGACGTGATGTATGTACAATACATTATACTGCTAATATTATGTAAAAAGATAAATAAATATTAAAAAAAAAAAACAAAAAAAACGTTACCCCTACGCCGTCATATCATACACGACACGACAGCGACGGATACGCATAATATAATATTATGTACAGAACGATCCGGCGATTTTCCCGGAGAATTTGCAGTAAATTTTATTTCGGTTTTTTCCGAAATTATTATTATTATAATATTATATGATGTAACGCTATACATTTTCAAATTTAAACGTCAAAAAGACGGGCATATGTACTTCGCACGGTGGGTGGGCCACTCGGAAACGTGATTACAGGGGGGATCCTATCCCCCCCAGACCTTATTTTTTTAAAGACTCGGAACTACATTTATGTTCATATTTAACTATAAATATCACTATATTTTATAGAAATAATAAAAAAAGAGAAACCCCGAATCCCTAATTATGCTAGCTGTACATAAATACTTCGTAATCAACGCAGGTGTATACTGCCCTGTCAAAGTGAAAGGTAGTAACCGACAATTTTTCATAAATGAGATTATTATAGAACTGGTACCTATTGTTTATTAGGCCATTTTAGTATTTTACATAGATTTGTCTAGGTTAAAATGCAGTAAAAAATCATTTAGACCCGCTGTATGAGCTATACATAATATGCAGTATCTACCAAAATATCACCGAATACTAGACAAATAATCATTAAATGATATATTCTAGAAAAACACGCAGTATAGTATGTTGTGTATTTACTGCTTATAGGAACGTTTAGTAAATTTATTTAGCGGAATACACACTGCGTATGTATCTGGTAACCTTAGATAATCGGACCAACAGTAAGCAGTATCTACATTTTTTTAATTGAATGTCAGTATTTTAAATTCTTTTAAAATTAATTTTACAATTTTTAATTCCAAAAATTAAACATATTTCAATGATTTTGTTTCTATCTTTGATTAGTCGAAATTAGTTATTTTTTATACATTTTTTTTAAAAAATCGGAAATAGGTACTATTGATATTCAAATAGTATGTAACACACAGACTTTACAAGAAACAGAAGTTATAACCCATTAATCATATCAGTTCATAGTTTGTTTGCTAATCATAACTAATTAGGTTCTTAAGAGTGAAACATAATTTTTAAAGAAAAGTGATTTTTTATTAATTAAATACTTAGGTAGTTAAACTATGATGTTTATAAATTCGGAACGATTTCTTGAAGTAAAGAGTTACAAATAATCATCCAAAACACGATTGAATAATATCGCTAACAAGCGAAAAAATTCAATAAGAAGAAAAACCCATTTGCCAAAATTTGCATTTCTGTAGATACTGTCTTTCACTATGGCAGGGTAGCATGGGTCACTATTGCAATATTGCACAAATATACTTATATATTGCATTATGGTAATGGTACAAAAATAAATCAACGAGCGGTCAAGTGTTATTTTATCACGGATCGACCACGCTCATCTGATTATTTTATCTAGATTAATAAAAACTATGGGAATAGTATAAGCATTATCACATGCGTAGGTACATAGGTACATTGATTGTACTAAAAGGTGATTATGATGAGTACAATTTTTTTTTTTTTTTTTTTGAAGGGGGGCGATAGGAAAAATATAAAAGCATTTCATCCCCCCCCCCAACAAACATTACCAAATTACGCCACTGGGGCCACTGTTGTATGATGAAAAGTGTTACGGACTCTGGCCTTCACGTGTAAAGTTTGTTAATTATATAAATTGAGAATTCCACGGTACAAGATATGAAATCGGTCGTCGCATTAAGCATACGCACGTTAAGGCCATTAATACGGGTGTGGTAAACCGACGACGTTCCCATGCAACAACGGACGATACATGTTCATGGGCCAAAGGGAAAACGTGTCCGGGCACGGACGACGTGCCACCAGTAGACAACGGCGGCAGCGTCCACCACCGCCTAGGCCCCGATCGAGGCGACAACCGTATACAAGGAGACCGGAATCATCACCAAAGGGGAACTTGAACTCAGTCAAGAGTCAAGACGTGTACACCACCACCGACCGCACGAGAAGGAGGAGCACCGCCACCTCGACACCAACCCGTCCAGTCGTTTCTTTAGTGCATTTATACCAGACAATCACGACTAAGTCTTGGAACCCGGGGCCGGCGTCGCAGGTTTTTCACTTATAGATACAACTTGTCAACCGTGTATTGTTTCAATTCTAATAAAAAACCATTTGTATACCTAACGCACGTGTGCATCTTCCCATCAAAAGGCTGCGTCTGAACGGCCCGTAACAGAAGGAAGGATATATATAGGGGAATTAATTGTATATCTGTACGCTAGTTGCTACTTACTAATGAAAAACGATACTGAGCGGAGTCCGGTTATACGTGTTTTGAAAGGTCGTAATATTTACGATTTTTTTCAAAATTATATATTAAAATTCTTATTAAAAAAAAATTCAACAATACGCTCAGTTTTTTTACTAATAATAATACTGTCCTGTCGTACGTTGCAGTACGTGTCGAAAAATCAATTCCGCTCGACTCAAACCATCGTACGTACAAAATGGTCGTGTATCATTTTCGTTTTTCTATTACGATACGAGCATAATATCAGGGGTGGCCACAACGAGACTCGCGAGGCGCGAGGCCCATCGGTTCGTGAGGCTTTTGAAACCAAGAGTGAAAATAAGTAAACACAATTCCGTTACCGAATCGCTGGATAGTGTTTTTATCGACGTCGGTTTCGTTATCATTACAGGCGTTATTATTGATTGGCACGGCGGCGGTGGCGCTTTTCACTATGCGTAGCCCAAACTAGTCACGGTAGATCGAAACATCTATATTATTATATTATCAATGTACATTATTTATCCTCTCTGTGCATTCGAAGCCTCCACGACTCAAAATATCCCTGACGTATACACCGTTTATTATTTACCTATCCCAGGACCGGATCTGACGGATGACCTAAAATGCCCTCCCGAATTTTCGGACATCTATGTTAACCGATAGAAAACAATTGATCGACAAACGTTGCAGGTATGCGTGAAGGATTTCATAATCGAATCCAAAAGACCGTTTAACAAAGAATCTAAATGGTACTCACACCACGCTTGGTATAGATACGCATGCTGTCATTGCACATCGGAGTAAATTTTCGGTCGGATTTGTTTCCGATCAATTGTATTATATATTTTCGATTAATTGACCGGATACCTGCAATATTAGGGTTCCTTTTTTTTTTTTTTTTTTACACAATATTTATAATAATATATTATACATAAATAGGTGATATAATTATAGGGTAGAGAAAATCCTCCGAATATGATTTCCCCCGCACATATTGTCGTCTGAAAATTATAAAAAAAAAAAATAATTATACAAATGATTACGGTCCGAAAGCCGAATACCTAAATGTTTAAATTTGTAATTTTTGTTGAATAGTAAATTTAAAATTTTAGAGCCTGAGCGGAGCGATGAATGTTTATTTTCTTCTATATTTAATTGTAAAATCGCTTCGCTTTCTGCAAGACCACTTTAAAGTCATCCGTTGGTCGAACTGCCATCAACTACTCGTCTGTAAAAACTGTAAAGCAATCGATAACTTCTGTTTGGGCTTAAAAAGGGTAGGCCTACTGATATACGACAATAAGGTAATCAACTCGTACGTAACCCATAATAGCCGTGTAATCAATTAAACGGTATCGGTGCAGGTAAACAGGTACCTTGGAATCAACTGATACGCAGCCAATTTAAGAAGGCACGGTGATTAGTTCGTGTCACAATCTGATAACGATTTATATTTGTATTCCCGACGGTTTTATTAATCGTCAACGTCGCCGTCCGAACTAAACTAAAAATAAATTATAGAGACGATGTGTTTTGACTAGACGGACGGGCGATTAAATGCAATTTATATTTATATTTTGACAACTGTCCGTGATAGTAATGTTATAGTGTTCGAACGTATTTTGTCGATGTCTGGAACTCGTACAGATTATAAAAATGTACCCGCCTATTGTAATAGCTATACGTTCACTACCCGTTGTTACCCAAATAAATAAAATTGGAACCAAAAAATTGTCTTCCGGCAAATGTCGGTGGATACCGGTTCCGGTTTGGGTACATGAAGAAAATCAAAAAAAACGATTCCTGTTAAAATACCGGTATTGATAATTTCGGTTTCGAGTCTAGCAGTGTCCGTATATTTTAAAGATGAACAAATACCGAAAACACGTCACGAATCAAATGACGGACACAACAAGATGTGTAGATACTTACCCTATATATATACATATTATATAGAAACAGATATAACTAATATTGTATTGAAACGAAAGCGTTTTAACGCTGGCAATAAAATCCTTGAAGCATCAGCCGCAGTATCGAGTCGTTCGAATGTTTTATCGACCAGTTATTAATTTTTTTTTTCTCTTCAATGTACGAGGGTTAAAGACGAAATAATTATCTCGGAATGAGTGAAGTACTGTGATAAAAATCGAACACACAAATGTGCCACAACTAATATGCCTCGAAATATTCTTCGCCTCTTAGAACGGTTAAATCGACTATAAGTACTTGAACTTATTACTGTTTACGTTTGTTTAAGCAAAACGCACGAGGCGATCCCTCATTTGGACAGCGTGACGGGGTTTTTTTTTTTTTTTTTTTTAAAGATTTAATTTTTATTCTATTTCCAATGTATTAACTGGTTTACGCACAGTGCTGTTTTTATAATATTATCTATTGTATCGTATTGACCGGTTTTTTTTTTTTTTTTTTTAATTGGCGGGTTTTATTTTTATATATATTTCTAAGACTCGACCAATTCCCACATCCCTCCACCCTCTCCGCCTTGCACTCGCGCGTCATACAATATGTATACTCACAGATGAAGTTTTTGTCGAATAAGCATTGTAATAGACGGGTATATTATATTATGCATACAGGTACACCGCGCCGGATAACTTCCCGAGAGGATCTTTTTTCATCGTCAAATATTATATTGTATACGGCGAATAAATATAAATATTATACGACGGACAGCGATTGGTGACGAGTCAGACTGCAGTATATCGTGGACTATTTAGAACATGATATTATATAATAATAATAATAATAAAAAAAAAAACTCTCTTTGATGTAAATACGAAAATTGCACTTTTATTCGACGGTCACATTGCGAATCTCCCACATCCCACATACAGGCGGGCCTATAATAATAATAATAATAATATCTACAACAATCTAATCTACACAATTATATTGTACTATTTGAGTAAATAATAATGTAATAATTTATAATATAAATAAATATTTATTAGTTTTTTTTTTTTTTCAATATTTACACGAGTATATTGTTTAAGTATATAGTATAATGTATTATAATAATATAATATATAGGTGGGGTAACAGAGTACGTATAATAGTCGTTTAAAAATAATAATAATGATAATTATTATAATAATTATAAAACCGTAGATTTGATCTATGATAAAAACTAAAAAAAAAAAAAACAAATAATAATAATGAGTGTTCGCAGTTGTATAAAAATAACACGCGTTCAGTTCATATACTCGTAAAAAAAAAATGCATATTATTATTTTTAATTGCGAAAATACCTGCAATAATAATATAATAATGCATACGCATAATATTATATTGTAACCGCGTACAACTATAACTATAATAAAATTAATATTAAAACTACGTAATATAATATCTATACATATATAATATAAAATAGGCACGTTAAAAACTACATCACAGAATGACTAAAAACTACTGCATTTTTTTTTTCTTATTATTATTTTATTTTTTTTTACCACAATCAGTATTTACCGTAGGGTACTTTTTTTTTTTCTTTTTTTTTTCATCACTAATTCCGATACGCGTCATATTATTGCTGTTACGTTATATAGCTGACGCGGTCGCGTATACAAAATATTTCGGGAGTGGACGATGATCGAGATGGCTATAATATATAGTTACATTTTTGTACAGACCTTAAGAATACGAAAAAAAAAAAAAAAAAACAACAAACAAATATAATATAATTCCCGAACAAGTACACGTTCAAAAAACATACAATAATAATACTATAAAATGTATCGTAACGGTGCGTACATAACATTATACCGCAAACATCGAATGGAACTTACCTGTATATTAGTAATAATATTATATACTCGATATTCGTATACAGAGCGATTCTTTTATCGTAATTCATAATAATATTACACGGGTAATGAGGTACCGCGATCGATTAATAATAATAACAATTAATGCTACTCTCGTCCGGTCTAAATTCTATGTTATAGGTATAAGTTGTTATCTGCAGTCGTTAACCGCGGTAAATCCGACGTTATAACATTATGGTAATTATTGCGCGTATCGACATTTCGCGGGGAAATAATTATTTCCTCCCACCCACCGCCCCCGCGAATCGGGGCATTGCCGTTTGAACACACCGAAACGATGGCCAATGCGAAAGGGGAGTTTTTTTTTATTAAAATGTCGTTTAAACAGATTAAACGACCCAGTCGTAACAGTCGGGGACGAAAAGGTATAAGTGTAACGATGATTCGCGGATAAAAGAATCGCCTGATGCGGTGTACGCGTAGGAAAATCTACACGCGGATATCCGACGGCGCAAACAAGACGCGCGCGCGTACGAGATCATGACAAATAACAAAATCTACGGGGCCGGGCCGATTTCGAACCGGAAGAAGGAAAGAAAAAGAAAAGAACAAACCGACGGTACCATTAGAGACGCGATCGAACGCGTCCGATAAAATTTAACGGTTTTAACCGTCCGCAATATGATCAAATACACCGTTGCAAAGCAGATTAATATAATAACAAACTCAACGGTTTAGCCGTTTTTCCAGTGGTCGCTTTTACGTTTGCGAACATCCGGTTGTGCCCGAGTTCAAAACCGAACCATCGAATCTTGTAAGGGGGAGGGGGAGGGGCGCGTTTGTCTCGAGTATTTACAATCGGTTGTGTAACGTTATAATATACGCACGAGCACACGGATTCGCGACCTTTTTTTTTTTTTTTAATCTCTGGTGGTGGATTCGTTATAAAAATTACTCAAACACACATACGCGTACGCTATACGGCACGTTAGTGAGCCCCTAAGCCCTCCCCCGGCTACTATAGTGTCCGCGACGGCCGTTATAACCGCCGACGGGCCGCGAAACGTATGCAATTATTATTGTCGAACACCCGTACATGAAATTTCGCGTTCTTTTTAAGCTCTCAACGACAAATCTTTCTCTTTTTTTTTTTTTTTTATTTTAACCTCGACCGGGTCGATTATAATGCACCGTCCGTTTTTACTGCCGTAATAATAAATTACCGTTTCGGGATTTTCGCCGAAAACAACGACGACGACGACGACGATGACACAGTGGATGAATAACCGGTATATATACAACGCGGTTATCGTCGGTTTCAATCGGTACACAACCGGACGTCTGTGAAAAATTCTAATCGGCCCATCCCTGTGCGTATTTAATAATAATATCATATCGCGACTAAACGCGCGTGCGATATCGCGTGAGAACACGCTGTCGCGTATATTTAAAAAATTGTCACGGCATTCGCCGCTACAATAATCATACCGGGGTCCTAATTTGGCGCACTCGAATCGGGAAGAATCGCCGTTAAGCATACGGGTGGGAACTCGGTCGGCAATGTACAGTAGTAAATTGTATCGGAAACGGAAAAATCCGTTTCTAGCGGACTAAACGATTTCTCGCGGCTATGGAATATTACGATTATCGTAATCGTGCGCGAAACGGGCCGATAACCGACGCGAACAACATATTATCGGCCGGAATCGGCTCGTACCGCGTTACGCGAACCGAACAGTTTACTGAAAAATCTGCGGCGAGCGAATTATTATTGTGACCGGAGTGAAACAACCGAGTTATCCCCGCCCCTCCGTCCCAATTCGAGCGCCACACTAACAGCGTTACACACAATATCATTATGTCGTTATTTAATTACATCTAGTAGATAACACGTACCGACGCGCGCGACGAGAACCGACGGCGAGACGCGTCTTCATCAGTTGTGTGCAGGAAAATATGCGGACGCCGCCGCCGCGTACCGTAAATAGTTTTGCTGTTGTTGCTGGTGGTGATGCTGTTGCAACTGCAGATGATGGTGCAATTGTTGCTGTTGGTGATGGTGGTGGTGGTGGTGGTGATTGTTGTGGTGGTCTTGGAACGCGATTGCCGCCGCGGCGGCTTGATGAAACGCGTACGGCACCATCAACGGGGCCGTGTACGCGGCCGGCACGATGGACGGGAACCGACGCAAGATATCGTCGTCGTCCGTATCGTCGGCGGCCGTGGCGGTCGCGGCCGGCGCCTGCGAGGACGACCGCGGCGGTCGCGGCGACGTCCGCGGATCGGGTCCGATCAGACTCTCGATGTCGAACGGTCTCTTGACCGCCGGTTTGGTGGCGCACACCGCGTCCACGGCCGTCATGCCGTTCAGCAGCTGCTGGTGTTGCTGCTGCTGGAGGTCGTGATTCGGACGCCGCCGGTAGTGGTGCGGACGGTCGCGATGCTGGTGGTGATGAGGCGGCGGGCTGCCGGCCGCGGACGACGAACACGACGAAGACGCGGACGACGCGCCCGACGACAGCGACGACGAGTGTCGGACCGGCGAACACGTCGACGAAGCCCCGGCGGTCACCGACATGGCCGGATGGTTGCGCTGCATGTGCGCTAAATTATTGGCCAGTGCGATCAACTCGTTGTCCAATCTGCGCGGAGGACAAATATGAAAAAAAAATACCGTTATTATTATCTACCGTGTCCGCGAAACGAGAAAAGCGCGGTACAGGTGTAACACGCCCGTGTACGCCGCGATGTTATTATGGTTTACGTAAAATATCACACACGTTTTATCGTACCTGTCTTTGTCGGACTTGACCAGCTTGAACCGTTTGCGCCGCCGCAACAGCGACCCGTTTTCAAACATGTCCAGGGCGGCCGGGTGCAGGGCCCAGTAGGCGCCCTTGCCCGGTCTGTCGGGCATCCGCGGGATTTTCACGAAACAGTCGTTGAACGACAGGTTGTGCCGCAGCGAGTTCTGCCAGCGCTGCGTGTTCCGCCTGTAGTACGGGAACTGGTCGCTGATGAACTTGTAGATGTCGGACAGCGGCAGCATTTTCTCGGGCGAGCTCCATATGGCCATGGCCGTCAGCGATATGTAACTGTACGGCGGTTTTTGGTCGCCGTACGAGTCGCGACTCGGGCGCGGCATATTTTCGCGGGCGGGCGAGTTACGCGGGCCGCGGTCGGTTGTGAGCTGGTTTCCCCGATAATAGGAAAACCGGGAATGCCGCGACGGACGCGCGCGCATGCACAATTCGAACGATATGCGGTTGTTATTATGTCGCGCGATCGTCGAACAACACGTTTGAGAAATAATTTAAAAAAGCAACACGAATATACTCGGACGCGACCGACTTGTGGGTGTACCTATGCAATAATATTATTATGCACCGGCGAACGAGTCCGTGGTTATTACAATATCGTAACACGACGCAACGTGGACGGCGTGCGAATGATGACTGAACGGTCGCGACGAGGTTCCGCGGCGGCAGCGGTAACGACGGCCCGTCCACTGCGCGGCGGACGAACGTACGGCCGACCAATGGTACGCCGGCCGGGTCTGTTGGGCGCGGCCGCGGGACGTCCCGTGTGACCCGAGCGCCGCCCTCCGCCTCCCGCCCCCTCCGCATCCGCCGTGCATGTCGCCCGACCGACCGCGAACGCGTTTACGGCCACCGCCGTCACTCCACCCCCCCCATCCCCCACCACCCCCACCACCGCCGCCGTCTTCCGAATAATTCTTTTGCTCCGGCGCGCCCGCGTCAATAATCACCGTTTATAATATTAATACAACAATACTGGGGCTATAACGATTTTCTGATTTAGTACAACAGATAAAATACGCGTTTGATTTTTCGAAATGTGTACACAAAAAAAAAAAAAAAAAAAACCGTCCGTGATGTTTATATTAAATGTTAATAGAAGGTCGAAGACGGTTTTACAAATTGTTTAGAACCAACTTAATAATGATACGAATTTTCCACTAACATACTGCCGGACGCCCGTTTAAGAGGAATGGGTACGGACGGTTTAAGCTAATGAAATGCAGGAGTGAAATTCACCCACTACCGCTCGCCTGATTTCATTTTTGAAAACATAATAATATACGTACACTAGCTGTAGATAAATATTTGAATTCGTTGATTTCTGTTTGTAGAAAACATATTTCGTTCATTTTTTATTATTATTTAAAATATTTTCCCCGCAAAACATGTAAAAGGAGTCCGAAACCGATGTCATTTTCCAAAACAGAAATCGGAATACTGAAACTTGTCTAAGTATATATGTTTAATGTTAATTTCACTCCAGCTTATAATATATTGGTCTAAATGTAATGGAAAAACGAATCGCTTTCAATCGTTTTAATGAATAATATTTATTTCGCATTTAAATCATTAAATTTTTAATATTCTGAGCAGTGCGGGGAACGCATATATGTACCTATTTGGTTTTATGATTTTTTTTCACAGAATTTCACGTAATATTTTTCGATTTATACGGATACAATTTTTTTGGATCTATGTATAGGAATACGGGAAGAAAAAAACATTGAACAAAAATTATTGCAGCAATTTATTTATTAAAAGTTACAGGTTAATACAATATTTTCAATTGTTTATCAAAACATGTGTTCAGGCCCGAAATTCTCTCATAATCGTTTATCGTTAGCAATTATTTATCAGACGTAAAATAAATATAACTTTATATACCTTTCCGAATTCCCACCTACAACTGCATATTATGTGGAACTGCGATCGTGCAATATCAGCTCTTCTAAATCCTTTCGATTACCGTTCGCTACATAACTGTCGAATTTTTTTTAATGGGTTATTCGTCACCCACTTTTGGTATAACCGTGCGCGGTCTCTAAGATACCATTTTTAATTTATTCCGTTTCTCTATCACGCCCAGGACATGGTGTATAGGTAATTTATATTATTCAGGCATAGGTATGGCATTTTTTGAGGTGTTCATTGAGTATATATAAATAAAAAATAGACGTCCTGAGATAATGGGGACGGGTGTAGCCACTGCTATACAGGTAATTTAACGTAGACCTGTAAGCCAACAATAAACCGTGTGCTTACGAAAAAACGATTTTGAGCGGAGTTCAGTTGATAGTGATGCTTTGTCAGCAATATACATGTCATTGTATAGTAAAATAATTAAACAGGCTTTATATATTTTCTTTAATAATATAATGTTGTACCGATTTTTCCAGTTTTCCTACGTTTTTCCCGGTTTTTCCTCATGTCTTATCCCGGGTTTTCATATTTGCTGGAAAAACTCTTGGAAAAATAGAAAAATGACCTCTTTCAAGTACCTCGATAGTGAAATTTTCATTTAAAAGTATTGCTATTATTAAAAGTTGGTAGCAAAATTGCTGGTAGAAAAGTTGTGCACAGAAAAAAAAAAGACCGTAATATATTTTAACTAATACGTACCATTTCTTATAATTTTCCGTTTTTTTTTTTTTTGGTCTTCAAATTTGATAAGAAACCTCGTAATAATATTAATGCATCACACATTTATATCCGATGAACAGTTTCTAAGTAACAGCCATTTTAAATGGGTGATACATTACAATTTTCAGAAAAATAGTCTTTACAGAATGATGGCTATCTTAAAATTTTCCGAAAATAATAAAATAAAGTTATTTTTTAAATTTGTTTAATAAAAAAATAAATAAATTTAAATATAATTATTTTTAGTCCTCTTCCCCGTGATTAATATCAAAAAAAAAAAAAAAAACCGAATATGATTATCTTTATATAATAAAGATAATGTAATAATATTATCTCCAGAGATATTCTAGGGATATATCTTTGTGAGACAGCATGTATAATACATATGTAATTATTTCATGATTACAATAATGTGATATGTACATATATATTATATATTGTTTGTTAATAAAGCAAGGCTTTTCGTTAGCAATAATGTATAATCGTTGCGTAGGTACAGACATAGGCGTCGGCAGGCATTTTTTTAGTGGGGGGGGGGGAGGGCAATGTTAGGATTTGAGGAAAATTATCATATTTTTATTACAACGACCTTTTTTATTATACTCGCATACATATTTGATTAAGTTACAATTTACGAATATAGGTACATGCGTAAAGGTAAAGTCAACCCTATTGATTATCAAAAACAAATTGTAATCGTCTCACATCTCTTCTGAACTGATTAACAATTTCACCATAAAAATTTGTCATTTCTAAGATTAAGGTCATTCGCCATAAATTTATGTCTATTCGTCATGCGCAAAGCATCGAGTGTTTTGTCAATCACGGTAGAGCGTAAACAGGTTTCAACCCTCCGCAACTCACCGCAACGGACATAGTTAGCGTTATAGTTTCAGCGTCCGAACGTTGTTAATGTACAAAGCCTTAAAAATTCTTCCCTTACACAGAATTCAGCGGTTGACGTTTTGTGCACGAAACGTGCTCCTAATGAAAGCTGCTCTGTACCGGATATTTCACTTGGTTCGTCAGCAATGACTGAAAAGAACTGGCTCTCCTTTACATCTTTAATTGTATGTCCTAGTAACATTTCATTACATATATTTATATGTTCGTTTTGAATCCTATGTGAAATATAAGTCGCATTTCCGGATAATTTCTCGAATGGTCATTTAAAATGGTATCTCCTGCGTATACTTTTAATTTTAATAAGCTATTGATGATAGCAGTCTCGTCAGTTTTTCATCTTAAAGGCATGTTGTGTATACCACAAAAAACTATTGTTTTGACTATGGGTATTAGTTTCACTCTATTAGATTCTGTTATTTACCGCTGAGCATAATTCATAAGTTGAACAACACTTTTTTATTATTTTCTAAAATATTACAAAAATTATTTGCTCTGTTCGTTGAGTCAAAGTGCCATTTAGATTGAAGATGCAGTTTCACAGAGCCATGAAAGTCTTTATATTTCGTAAATTCGTTAATAATGAATCGACCATGCACTCCTCGATCTAGTTGAGGCGTAAACAATACGCAATAACGGCATAAAACTCCTTTTAATTTTTAAGAGTATGAAATAAAAGTTAATCTGTTAACCACTGAGCACGAAATAAACGATTTCCAGTATTAGTATTTTTTTAAATCGTACGATTGATTGGGTACCCGCGCTTGTTTTAATGCTTTATAAATAATCTCGTCCGACAATTTTCCACGATTTATAAAATTCCCAATATCATAAAAATTAATGTTGGCGAAAACCCTAAAAAAAATTAGTCATTTAATTTAAACTTAAAAATATAATTTCACTCTATAATATTTAAGCAGACCTCAAAATAATATCTGTATAATTTTTATATATTATTATGGTTTAAATTTAATTGTTAAATATTTTCATAAAGACCTTTGGTCAATTGTGTAATAGACATTATTGTCTTATCTTTTCTACGATACGCAATGAAGTAGATGTTTCATCAAAAGAAGTCGACCGATCAATTTCTATTTGGCTAGTTTCGGTTTCAATATTTTCGTTTACATCGGTATGTTCGGGTTCTAGTTCTAAACGAGGTTTGTTAAAGTATCTTCTCAAATCCATTTTCCATCAATTTCGAATAACCGTTAAATTATTTTCCATAATTACTTAAGTCTACATTTTTGAAAAATTGTCATTACTTTATACTTACGGTACACCGATACAGCTCCAAAACACACAACTGACACAACCGGATTTCACACCAAGTAACGAGTTACGATTGACTTGCGATCACAATGATACAATAATATCATACGGATAAACACTAATCAGTAATCTACTTGACACGAACCTGTTCAACGGGGCCCATTATCTTTTCGAAGAAATAAACGATAATAATAATAATAATAACAACAAATAGATAGAATTAGAATTCGACAGGTAAATATTATATGATAGAGAATATTATGTAGGAAACTATAGAAAGACCTGATCTAAAAATGAATCGATTAATCGACCGCGAATAATCTAAATCCAATGTTTTTATAATGGTGATATGGTGACCTATTATTCATATAATCATATTATAATCGCTTTCAATTTGTAATATATAAATACATTAAATAGCTATAGTAATTTATCTTAGAACATTCAATTTAAAAAAAAATTACCAAAAAGCCAGGGGACAAACGCTCCGGCTTGCCCCCCTCCGGGCGACCATGAGTACAGATATACATTAAATTTTTCCTTTATACCTCCCCAACTTCTCACCAACAACAGTGGCCCACCCACGTGCAAAGTATGTCCATTTTTTTTTTCTTTTGCTCGTCGGTCTTTTCTAATCTAAGTAGCTAAGTTCTAGTTACCTTATAGCGTAAACTCACTATAAAATTTACGACTATATCAATGACCCAAGATGACATGTCACCTCCGGTTGAGAATCACTGCTATTTAAATATGCAATGTATATTTCAGGTATAATTTCATTACACGATTTATGTTGCACAGTTGCGTATTATATTTTTTAAGGGGATGGTTGGTTTTTTTTTTTATCATTAAAATAACAACAAAAATTACTTACACCTTTAAGCTAAACTTGTGGTGGTGTAGGGAGTTACGGTACACGTGCATGATTAATTAATTTACATACCATCACAAATAATATTATAAAATCATAACATTATAAACAAAACAATTAGTAGATTATATTTATAACTAAGTTAAATAATATTAAACGAGTTAATAAACATGTGTAAACAATTTAATTCTAAAGTGTGAGAAACGTACAGTTTATTAGATATCCTACTGTTATTGAAGTTTGTCCATATTTATATACAGATATGATTTTTTTCGCACATTCAGGTGTTACACATATTGTTTCTTTCGGTTCGTTGTTCGTGGAATTAAAACAAGTTGAAACGGTTAAGTCCACCTAAATTATACCGAGCACACGAATAATATAGAAATTGTGTTTTCTGGGGGCAGAAACCCCCTAACTCCTTTCTCCTCGTAATCGCACCACTGATACTTCATCATAATAAATAATAATTTGACGTTAAACCAAGAAATTATTTTTATATACGAAAATATGACTCGTTCGTTTTAAGTACAGTGAAATTTTAATGCGGGGAAGATTTAATATACCTGTGTAGTTTTTATAACTGTAATATTGTATAGTGGTTGCGTGATGCCCATGTTAAACTAAATAGACAATGGACAATGTTAATACGCATCACGCGCGGTACCCATTACGTTTTTGTTTGGTTTTTTTTTTTTTCTAATCATTTATATGCATTTATTTTGTTTTATTAGAACTATATACCTACTTGGCCGAGTAATGAGTAATTAAAGTTAAGTATTGCATAAATTAATGTCTCCGCGGTATTATATTACACTATATCCGGTCGTTAAAAACGAATGTTTACATAATTTTAAATATTCGACTACCCTGATAGCTACGATGACCGCGGTGTATAAAACGACTTGGTATGTCGGTAGCTTTGGCAGTGATGCCGAAACATTGGACGTGGGACGGGAAGGTTAGGACGAAAATATAATTTCGCTTCCCACCCCCGAGAAAATATCGATAAATCTTTATGAATAGCAAAAACAAATATTTAAATTCAATTTTCGTATTATTTATTAACCCGTCATCACGAATAAAAATATTTAATAATAAACAACATTACGTTATTTTATACCCAACATATTATTACTCATATTATGGTTTCAAAAAAACCCGGCGCAATCAATAATAAATTATTTATCGCTCTGTGACATTATCGTTATTCACTACACAATGTCTCTAAATGTTCGTCTTCTGTTATTTGTACGTTAACTTCAATGTTGTCTAATCGAATTACGTTACTAGCGTTGAATAAAATGTTTATTTGTTTCGATATTAAACTATTAAAAATGTATTGATTTATTTATTACACACAAAAATATATTGATCCATAATGTTGAAATATTATATATATATATATACAACCTACATTATCTTATTTATCTACATATATATCTATAAGAGTAAACGCAAAATCCAATACGTCCAAAAATCATTCTGCGTGCTATGCTAATTGCATGATAATTATTAATGTAGAAAAAAATGCGAAAGAGTATTTTCTTCACTGGGCGGGGAGGGGCTGTGTGTATAAAATATAATAATATTTTAACAGTTTTAAGTATTCACTAATAAGATCTTTATATTACAATAAAATAACTAAAAACGTTATTCTTCGTTTAAATAGGTACCTAATTACGTTCAAATTTAAAATTGAAAAAACTATAAAGAAAAAAAACTATGTTTATATATTTTTTAGATCTTTAATAATATTTTGACATATCAGTAAATGCTGTAATTGTTTATGACCCTTGATAACAATGTGATTTCTTATAATTATTATTTTTTCTTTTTGTATTATAAATGCTATTAAAAGCTTTCTTATATGTGTAAAAACATCCATGTCAAAATACTATTATAATATTATTGTTTATATTTGTATATTATTATATTATTATCAACATCTTCTTAAGAATTAAACATATTATATTATTATTATTAATAGCTATTTTAATAACAAGCGATTTATTAGTTTTACTATGTATATCAAGCACGTCCTCAAGGGAGAGGGGCGCCTATTTTTTTTTTTTTTATTTGTTTGCTGTGAACAACTTTTCTACCAGAAAACTTGCACTCCAAAGTATAGAATATAGCACCTTTACTGAAAGGTAATTTTCTTTAGTTAATGCATTTAGGATGTCATTTTTTAACTTTCCAAGGGGTTTTCGAAATAATTGGGAAAACCCGAAGGAAAATTATAGGTTTTCCTTGTTTTTTGATATGTTTACATGATGTTTTGTTCCAATACGAAATTCACTAGAGATCGATTTTGTTTCTTTTAATATTTTGCCACTGTCACAGTAAGTCATTTTTCAGTATCCAAAGTAGTTTTCTTAATTTCATTTCTTCAACATTTTACAGCGATAGAAATTTCCCAACGATTTATGATTAAACATGTACGTCGATTGGGTATACTTATATCACAACCATGGGCTTGCATATAATTACATTATATCTTTGTCTGCAAGTTCAACAAAATAAAATCGAAACCATGTACTTGTAAACTAATTGTTTCCTATATCAAAGAGATAATTCAATTATTTAACTTGTTAAACAATAGAGTGTGGTTGTTGACAATACACAACAGTATGACTTTAAGATTACACGAGACCACAGCACGATATTTCAATTTTTCCAACGTATATCAGTGACATATTTTTACTATTACATAAGTTGTACACATTTCTTCTTTAAAAGAAAATTATAATCTTAAGTCATAAATAGTACACGAAGATATACCATCAAAGGATTCTTCATAATAGAATAATTGCGTAAAATATTTAAATTAGGATCAATGATAATGAGAATTCGCTGTAAAATGTCAGGTTACAACAATTATACATTATAACATCATAATCAAAATATTAAAAATTACAAGATTTTTTTTTAAATTTATTTGAACTAGTTTTTTCACTTAGGAAATTTGAACTAAAATAAGGAATACCTTGGTGAATACATTCTATGTATTTTCTTTAATAAATTATTTCTATGGGTGAATATTAGGTAATATTGGATTATATTATTATTTCACGTTTTATTACATAATGAAATAAAATACTATCAATGTAGATAATAAAAAAACATGATTTTTTTGACATTACATTTTACAACCGCAATTCATTCAATTTTTACTCGTACACTTCCATTACATCATCTTCATAAATATATAAATCTTCCATCATCTCTTCAAGACCAATTCTTGGTGCACCATCATCATCTTCAGTAGCAGACTCAACACCAGCATCTGGATTTACATAAATATTAATATTTTGTCTTAAATCTTTATCTTCCTCCAAATCATCCATAAACTCATCCATGTCACTAAAATTTAGTAAAATAATTTTATAATTAATGAACATTATCCTATTTAATTTTCTAATAAATTATTTGTTATAAAACCAAAATACTTACTTATTATCACTTTCAAAGTTAATTTCTGTATCTGTTATTCGCTTTAATTTCCAGTTACGTTTGCGATGCCTTGCCCGATCAGGATAATTTTTCTTAATTAAAATTATATCCGGTAATAAAGTTTTGGACAATTTATCAAAGTTATTATCATTCACATTACTATCTGCAATAGCGTAACCCAAAACTGTGTCCATTGGTTTAAGAACATGTCCTAAATGAGTCCTGCAATGAATAGTGTCTGATGTCAAACCTAAATCACAGGATCTTACAACCCATACATCTGCTAACATGTGCTAAAACAAAAAATAAATGTATAAGTGATTAGAGGGGATCATACAAGAAAAAATTGATATTGATGTTCATTAAAGTGAATTTGAATGCTCACTTTATACGAAATTTGCCCTTGTCCTGGAAACAACACTCTATCTTTTTCCATGATTGGCTCAATGTCCATTACAGTGTATTCTGTGAATTGTTTACTTTTGAAAACACTCTGGAAACTATCTCTCCAATATGCAGAACTGCTTACTTCTGCCACTAAAATAATATATTTTATATTAATGATACACCCAAAAGACCACAGAAGGTGAATATTTACATTGTGCAGTAGAAGGATCAATCAATTTAATTGAGTTTGTTACCCTGTATACAATACATAAAGGACTGATTCCTCCCAATTGCTGACTCATTTTTTTAGACAAGCAGACCACACTATCCTTCATAACTGGTACAATTTCCATGCTAATATACATTAATTAATTCAATTTGTATTATTTTAATAATTATACACATTTCTGTATTTATGAAGCATCAACATGAAAATATTAAATTTGTTAATTATAAAACATTAAGTGATAGTTTTATATACAACATACCTATACGTAAATTTGTAATTATAAACATTACTATGAATATCATGGGACAACAATTTCTTAGAATGTTGATATCGACAAGGTAATACTGCAGACATAAAATCCACAAGTTTACGAGCTTGTGATTCAGTAGAGTAAAAAAAATCCAAACCATCTAAAAATAATAATGTATTTTAACAAAAATGTAAATGTATCTTATCATAACTGTATTTTACTTGTTTCTGTTTTTATAGATAATGTATTTTTATGTGCCTTATGTTTTAACATTAACTGTTCCAAGTAGTAAAATGTTTTTTTGTTGTCTGATTTTTGTCTAACTTGAACCTAGAAAACACACATACAGTTATTAAAAACATATGATACTTATTAGATAATCCTTAATTGTATTACCATTGATATATACATTTAATCAATGGTATTACCACTAGTATAATTTACTGTATTATCTGAAATTTGGCATGTTCTATTGATTAAGGTTTTGTTCGCGTAATTACGTCATCATTCTCTAGCGACTATTAACATGCACACTATTCTTTCTAATTAATATTATAATATGTCAATACTAATAATTTAATGTGGTTAAATAAACATTGTTACTCGTTTAAATTTTTGTCTTTTAATCTCAATAATTTATGGTCCTAGTAAACCTAATCTATTTTATGTATAATGTTTGAAAACTATTATAGTTGTATTTATTAAAACTTTGGAAATGAAAGAGGATAAGTCCATATTGTTCATTACAAAAAAATAAAATACCAGTCAAATTGTATACTAATAAAAGATTTTAATCTTTATATAGTATACTCAAAGGGGTGATTTATTGGTAATTTATCACCACCACTCACTCAATAAGTTTGGAGAATAGAGGACAGACCCTAACCTTTTAAATATCAAATGTGAAATGTACATGTCATATAATTATTTTGTCAATTTGTAATTAATCAAATTATATTAAATAATTATATAATCCTATTTCACACCTTCCACCTAAATATAGTTACACTATGCCAGAAAGTATTAGGATGTAAATAATAGAGGTAATATTAGATTCTATATTAATATTCTTAATGTGATTTAAAATAGTATGAAAACACCTGAAAAGCAGAATCAAGTCTTCAGTGTTAATCAAATTATTTCTTGACATTAAGACTATGATTTTATTGTTTTAGTACTCAATGCAAATATGTTTATTGATAATGTACCAAGTGATTTTAATTCAATAATGAATAGACTAGACAGTTAATAGTTAGATGACATTGATCTAGAATTGAATCATAAAGCTAT
The DNA here is from genome assembly GCA_902439185.1 of Cinara cedri. Classification (NCBI taxonomy): domain Eukaryota; kingdom Metazoa; phylum Arthropoda; class Insecta; order Hemiptera; family Aphididae; genus Cinara; species Cinara cedri. The sequence continues at coordinate 787,930 of CABPRJ010002377.1, forward strand.
AATAAACCATAATACTACATTAATTGGGATTCTGAGTGGTTCTATCTTATTTTGAGTAAAGTACAATACAAACTAAGAAACTAATTTTTAAATTAATATTTTCAATATAATATCAATTGAATATAACAATAGTAATCTACTTACTAAAGCACGCCAATAATCTTGAGCTTCAGAACGATGGCAGTCATCACACATCTGATTAGCAATAATAAACTCAACCACAAATACTTGTTGCAAAGTCATGCCACTCATCACTTCCCCGTGTACAGTAAGTTTTACCTATAAATTAATATAATTTTATTGCTTTTGATTTATTTATTTTTTTTATTTTTGAACCTTAATGCGTTTTGAATGCGGTTCAGTCCAAATAAACCCAGCATCAACCAGTTTCACTTTACTTAATGCTTTTAGTTTGCGTAAACATAGCCCTAACAGTTCTTTGGATTCAAGAGAACATGATATCCATTCAAACGGTGGTTGTAGATACCGTTCACAATTGCGACAAAATTGCAATGTGCCTTGTTTGGGAATGTCTTGTGTGATGTCTACATGTGTACGGAGACAAGAAACACACATGTTGGCCGGATTTGGCTCCATAGTCACTCCGCATTGGCAGCATAATCTGTAGTAATATATAGGTACAAATAATCTTTTAAATAAACTGTTCAAATATTGTACTTTAACACAGAAAAGTAACATCAATGATACATACATTTTAGCCACAGTCGCCGTTACTGAAGTCGGTGTGTAGTCCATTTTGAAAATGTTGTCGATGTATACAATTAATAAACTAATATAAAATTATTTTTTCATAATAATTTTTAACTTGAAAATAAATTCATCAATATGTTCACCATCACGTCCATGTGATAATTTTTCAGATAAATCCACATTACACATCATGTACAAAATACAATACAAATAATTGATAACATATGAAAAATTACAGTGTCAAAAACACGATAGTAGTTTTTGTTGGCAACAGTGTCTATTACGAATATTTCTACCGTTGGTTGTATTGATCAACTACTACTAATACCCTCTCTACTTACAAGTTTTATTGTTTATGATACTTTGTTCATTATAATATTATATTGTTCACTGAACTGCTGAAAGCATTCGCACGTTGCCGCGCGTCCTGATCAAGTCGTATGTATCTAATTCTTTCAATTATAGTATATATTTAATTTGATTTGATTTTATATAGTTGTAAATCAATTAATCGTAAACCAAATAGGTAAGTGGTGTAAAATCTAAAAAGTTTATCTACTGATGAAAATAAATAGATTGTTATAAAACTAATAGCTGCTTTGTTGTATTCACCAGGTATTTAAAATATGCTTTGATATTTTTATAGATAAGATGGTTTTTTGCTTTACTTGTGATGTTAAGTTGTATGGTGAACGGACACGTGTGAGTTCCAGTATTTCTCCTCATTCTAATACACCATACCCTGAAAAGATTGCTGAAATTTTGGGAGAAGATTTTTTGATTATAGTAACTCCAGCTGATCATATGTGCAAGAAATGCGCATCACTTTTGACACATGTAGACAAGTTGGAACAAGACCTTAAAGCTGTTAAAAATGCGATGGTAACATTAATCCAAAGAAAATATGGATTCATACCGGCTGATCAGCCGATCAAGACTTTTGATGTATGTTTTTATTATTTCATATACTCAATACTATAATATGTATAGTTAATACTTTATATCCTAAGGCAGATAATTAGTTTGTTTATTTTATTGTTATTTCCATCCACTGTCTAGATTGTCAATGGAAATTTGAAAATTGAAGATGTAGAACCTACTCAGCCAAAAGTAGCCAGTGGGTCGACAGTTAAGCATACATCTGTGAAGTCGCCATTGAGAATGACTAAACAACAGGAAGCTTCAAAAATGAAAATATATAAATGCGGTTTTTGTGCATTCCAATCTAAAGAACTTGGCCATGTTCGGTATGTATTTAGGTTATATTACCGGGGATCAGATAAAAGTTTTAATTTATTAATAATATAAATAATGAATATAATATATGTATAATATAATATAATATGTAATATAATATGAATAATAAGTAAAGTAGTATAAATAAAAGTAAGTAATATTGAAAAATGTATGATATAGAATGAAATATAGTTTATTGATATTTTAATATCAGCCACCCTAAAACAAAAGTGAGTTAAATTATTTAAATTAATTGTTATTATTATTTAGAATAATTAGATTATTCATGTCTTTGTTTGAAATATAAAGCTTTTGGGTCTGAAAAAAAATGTCAAAATATCAAAAAATGTTACGTACATTTTTTTGTTTGTATAGGTACAGTCCTAGAAAATTCCATCGGTCAGATTTTCGATTTTCAATCTGTAAACACTTACATTTTTTATATTTCATTATGCAATTATATATCTGTAAGTATATATTATTATTTTTGAAAATACAAATTTTGGTTTTTTATTAATTACCTATATTTATCAATTATCTATGTATGAGTGTTAATGTCAGGAATGAATTATCGTATACAATATTACATAGGTAATTCCAACTATTTTATATTATTTGGTAGGCCAATTTAATGATTGCATAAAATATATAAGTACCTACTATTTAAAATTTGATATTAATTACAAACTGATAAAACAAATATGTCGTATTGAAAACTTTTCTTTTCAGGAACAACACTATTAAAACAGCCCTTTTTATGTCCACCAAATTTATAAATTCTTTTCAAAATATAAAAAAAATCCATGATGTCCATGAAATCAGTCGGAAAGTAGGAAAATTGAAAATATGATCGATGACGGTTTTTCTAGGGTTGTGTACAAACAAAAAATCTAAGAAACTTTTATTGATATCTGACATTTTTTTCCCAAATCCAAACACCATACTTCAACTGTGAAATCTACAATAAATAAATTATTTATTATAATTTACCTTTTGAAGTGATTAAAATACTAAAACATTTTTTGTGAGCATTTCTAGTGAATGCTTGTTGACGAATCGTGATTAATTGTGTATCTAAAACCATTATATGAATTATTTTCTTTCTCAATTTCAAAATTACTACTTCCATTTCGATTCAAATAACTGCAAGATTGAATAATAACTGAATTTCTTATGTGTTATCATGGCATCGATTTTATATACTATATGTTGGATATTTCATATATAATACAGATTAAATTTTCTATCTATGTCCGTGAACAAATTATTACTTATAACACTAATTTTTAATTTATATTACTTTACTTATTATTGCCATTATTTTACCCTTCATTATTTATATTATTAATAAATTATCTTTTTATATGAAAAAAAAAATTAAATCTGACTTTACTAAAAATTTTGTGGTCCGACATTTTTCCGGGATCCAATAATACTTTATTACTAATAAACATATTTATATTTTCAGGTTCCATATGCGTTCGCATATGAATCAGAAAGGGGGTGGTGAAATAACTGTTCAAACAGGAACTAAACTTATGAATCAGGTAATGTTCAAATAATAGATTAGTATTCTGATTAAGATTAATTAATAAGGGACACAATTAGATTTAAACCTACTTCCAATATAACAATACCCTCTTTAAATTAAGTTTATTGTTATACTAAAAATTCAATATTTTGTTTGTAAAATAAAATTGTTTTATCCAAGGGCGGATTTAACCATTTGGCGCCCCTATGCTAAATTAAATAAAGCCCCTATCAATAATAATAAACTGAACTGTCCTTTTGAAAACATATCTCTTTATCAACTAAAGCAACAAAAAGTTTCCTCAATAAAATCCCTATAATGGTAACCATTAAATAATATTCATACATAAAAAAATATTAAGTTATTTTTAAAAAGTGATATTATTTTAATTAGTTTATAAAAGTTATGTATTTTTTTATCATTGTACTTTATATACATAACAATTCAAACATTTTTCATTTTTAAACAGTTTATAAATTTGTTTCTGAATTTAGAAGAGGAATAATTTGACCAACATTTGAGAATGTTCGAAAAACATTTTGGGATGTTAATGTATATTTACATAAAATTCTGAAGTTATAATTTTTTCTCAATCTGAATTTAAGTGATGTACCCAATATCTTCTTTTTAAAGGAGTAAGCTCATACAGTTCGCCAACAGCTTCTGCCACACAAAACTTTCAAAATTGTTTGATTGGACATTACTACAATCAATCTTGTGATACCAAGTCAAAATTAAAGCTGAACTAATTGTTTATTCTAAATTTATATTGAGTTCCCAAATTTAGAGTAAAATATATTATAACATTTTAAAAATATAGTAGTAATATGCAGTAATAATACATCTTATGGCCCGATAAGTTATCACAATTTATTTTGCCACATGCGATGAAACCATTCCCTGTGGTTTGAGCCTTATAAAAATGTATTCCTATTTTTAATATTCATATATATTTAAACACGATAAAATTGTCTCAGTTTAATCAACATGAGTTTCTGCATACAGTCGTCTGTATGAATATTTATATATGTTTTATATTGTATCTACATTCTATAAGATAAACAATAAAATAAGCTATAATAAATCATTATCGTCATTATCATGGGAAAAGTTCATTATAAAAAAATATAATTTTGCTAAAAATAATAAACAAATACAAAATCCAAATATACCAATCAACATTTTAAAATTGTCTAATTATAAAAAAAAAAATATATTCAACACAATTTTGCTGTCCTATACAACTGCATAGTTTGCAGTGCTTTCAATCTGCCATTGTTTATAGCAGAAATAATACAATTTCTACTAGTCACTTTTTCCTGATTGATTATAAATTAATACTTTCCGTATTAAATTCACATTGTACATATTAATCAGTGTTATAAGTATTTAAATATGTATTTTGCTTTCAATTTAATTAATTTACAAACTAAAAAATAAAAATTTTGTTTATAAAAGTAAGTATTAAACCTGTACAGTGAACATTAAAGAAAATACTTGTTCAATTTTCTTGTATCAGAAATAGGGTTGCGTGTACTGAACTTAAAAATTTTCTAATTTTTAGGATAAGATTTTCAGATTTTGAGTAATAGTAGTAAGGAAGATTTTAATTATTACTTATAACATTGTGTAAACTGTAAAAATACTATACATTTTTTTTTTTTTTTTATTAAACGTGTTATAGTTAATTTGACTATAGTAAACTATGACTAAACTTTGGCTATAAGTAAACAATTTATAATGGTCATTACATTATTTTACGCAGGCATCATCGCAACAACAGAAGCAGCATCAAAAGAAAAGACTATACAAGTGTCAGGTGTGTTCATTGTCTTTTGAAAGTAGACAGATTTGTCTTGATCACATTAAGAGAAATCATAATCGTCAAACAATAATGAATAATAAAAAGGTATAACTAAACGTATTCTTCTAAAATTGCATACAATTATTTATTTTATATTTAACAGGTAAAGGAATATACTCATTTACAGACAGGTGGAGATAACCAGCAGACTGGTGAATCTGCTATGGATATAGGGGATGGTCAACAGAACAATAGTGCTGTAGACACAGACGTGGATATGTTAAATATCTCAGCTGGAGGATCTCAACAGGAAATTCTAAATACTGAAGGACATGTCTCCACTCAAATTGGTACTATAAAAATTGACCCAGGAACTAATATCGAGAACGTAGCTGAAGGAGAAATGGCAATTGGAAGTGAAGATAACAAATCTGGAGGCTTGGACATTGAGTCAATGTTGGCGTCAATTCATCATACTGCTCCATCCACTAATGTTGGTGTTGTAGATAACATGGTTGGATTGCTTTGAACTATTTTCCTACTTTAACATATCTCATTTGAATAATATAAAATTTACTTTTAAAACAAACTAGTACTACTTTTGTATGTTTTTATTTATTTCAAAAAAAAAAAAGGTGTAATACAAGTAAATAAAGTATACAATTTGTAATAAATTATGACATTGGTACTTTTTAAAATTAACAATTGTTTGTGATATTACAGAAAAAATTGATTTAGACCATAATATAACCAACTATATAGGTGTATCAATTACTTATTAGCCGCGGTTTTATGGTAATCACTGAATGAAACAATATTTTTTGGTGGTTGTTGATCGATAATACAGTAATTAAGTCTTGTAATTACTTGATTACAAAAACAGTTGTGAGCTTCTGCGCAAATTTAGATAAAATTGAGTATTAATGATAAGTTAAATAGTTAGCTATATCATGATTTGGACTATATCTTTAGTAGTTATTTTTGGAGAAGTTCTGCTAACTTTCCATTTTGAGACATCTTTCTTACATCAGAACCACCACCGATAAATACACCATTAACAAACACACGTGGCACCTAAAATATAAATAAGTTAAATTACAAAATAAATCCAATGAAAAATGTTTATTGTGATATAACAAATTTACTGAACGTGCTCCAGTTATCTCTTCTAAGGCGTCTTGAATATCATCCATGTCTTCTCTCTTTTCTAAATCGATGGATTTGTATGATGCTTTCAGTTTATCAAAACACTAATACATTTATTTACACAGGTATTAGTTTAATTATTGTTTAATGTAAAATGTTAATTTTACTTCTTTAGCCATCTGACAGTAGCCACAGTCCGATTTGGAAAATATTACAATAGGATCATGGGCAATTGCATCTTTCACAAACTGTGTAGCAGCCATTATTTGAGCTGGTGAAGATAATCTTTTGCTGGAAATTAAACCCATTAGTTTTAATTTTGAGAAATATTTTTGTAGATTAGGTTTTTCACATAAATGCTGATGACAATGCAAATAACATTTCTCTGTCAACATAGAAAGTTAATAAACTTAAAAAAAAACACTTTAACTGTGATTAAATAGTACTCGTCCAATATTTTATCTATAAAAATAATGTTATTTAATTTCAAATTTATTTTATATTCTATTTAATTTCTATTATTTAATGTTCAAATAAATTCATCTGTATTTCATACATTATATAGATGTGTTCATGATATATAATAAGTTGTATATTGATTCGTGTTTACAAATACAGTCTGTCCAACCGTGTTTGACAGATTTTTCTAGCGCTGATAATGTTAAATTTTTTTCAATCTGTTTTCAAAGGGGACATTGATTTGGTGAAAGAATAAATTAAATTTGTATTTTCATCTTTTAAAAACAAAAAAAAAAATGCTTTTTCACTTTTTCTTATTATCTACCCAACATGGTTTTGTACAACAAATCATTTATTTTCAATTAAAACAGTCTGAGCGATCGAGTGACCCCGCCCGGTCTCTAGGTGCACCCAAAATGCTTTTTTTTTAAGTTTTATGTACAATGACTTTAAAAGTAAGTATGAAAGGTAAGTTTTGATAACACCAATGAATTAAGCATTTTCATAAATCACATTTTAGAAAAAAAAAATTTGAAAATGTTTAATTTTCACTAAGATATACGCGAAAAGAAATACCTAAACTTCATGAAGTTTTTCTCCATAACTTCCAGATGAAGTTCAACAGTTTTTTTTTATATTCTTAACATACAGGCAAAAAACACAAATTTTGACAAAAATAATTGGGTCATAAACTAGATTTGTTCCCGATTTCCTTTTAATTTTTTTTATTATGAGCAACACTGACTTAGAAGTGTGATCTTAAAGCTCTTTTATCATCTGTCCATGTATGCCATTCAAATACCTTCAAAATAGTTTTAAAGTTTTAGAAGTATTAAGAGTTTTTTTATTAACATTGTAATCTCATTTCTGGTGTATGACCTAAACTTAATAACTTTTGTAGTACAAATGTTACCACTATTAGTATATATTATCTTATTTTAAGACACCTTGAATTTGTCGCCAATACATTATTACTGTAAAACCATCCAAGCTTTTAGGTAAATGGAAAGAAAAATATTGATTTAAAATTATATAGATTAACAATTATACAAATATTTACCAAATATGTATTAATGTATTTTAATTATTTAAATTAATGTAATTATGTTTCAATCAATAACAAAGTTCAAGTTAAATTTAAAAATTATAACACGAAATTTACTTTCCGTAGTTTAAACTCATTGTCTAGGGGCAGGGGGTCAGACTCTTGTAAAATCGCTATTGATTATAATTAACAGATAAAGAAAAAATTATTCAATACTTAAAGAATATAAACTAAATAATTTAAACACGATTTCCTATACTTACTTATAAATCACGACCAAATTGTATTGTAACCGGTAAGTGTTCAAATTTTCATACACGAGAGTTCTAGACACAAGTCGAATCTCGATAATCTATGCAAACTGCAAAGTGTCAGATAACCAAAGAATAATATTATAATGTACAAATGGGCCAGTTTGACCAGAAATCCGAATGAGTCCAGCGTTGCCAGAAATTAGCAAAGATATACCGCTACTAGAGAGCGCTAACATTTCCGTTATCGTTTTTTTTTTTATTTTCTAAAATCAAAAATAATGATTATCCGTGGCCAAAGCCCAAAATTCATAAATAGTAAATTAATTCTCAACGTGTTTCAATCATGATTTTCACCTAGATATCTTAGTTTTGCATTTTAAGATATACCTTAGAATATATTGTAGCACTTGCAACCGAAACTAACTTGACATGTTTTGCTTATTGTGATGTATTATACTGATGGCATGTTCAAAAATTGTCCCATACCATTTTACCAACTGTTCGTTATAGCTAGACAGCTAAAAATGAAAACTGTACAATTATTATAGCATTACTACCATTGCCACATATACGGGAGTGCTTGGCACCCCTAAATCTAAAATTGACACACCCAGATTTTAAGCTAAATAAATATAATACTCAAATAGTACTCAGATATGAGATAAGTAATTAGATACCTACTACCATACTATTATGTATTGATTTATATTATATATAGCATATTTATAATTAATATTACCTATATATAGTATTTACATTATAATATTATTATGTAAGTTTATGTTAATTGTTTTCATATTTTTAAGAAGGTACCAAACCCTTGTTGGTTATTTATCAGGAAATGAAAATTTCATTATTAAAAATCAGATCTCATTATTTTAATTTTGTTTAATTACCTAATGTGCAAGTAATGACCTGAAGGAAAATTTCAAGACAGTAGTTTTACTCAGTGGCAGATACAGGAGGAGGGAACAGGGACATGTGCATTCCCAGTCAATGGACTACAGTTTTTATTTATATATTTTATATTAATTTAATATAATGCTGGTTTTACTAACACAATATTAATCCCACACTATAAGTACCTAGGAATCTACATACTCGAGATATATAAATTATATAAAAAACAATTTATGCAAGAAAATTATTTTGTTTTTATAGAAAAGACAAAATTTATACATTGAAACTGTTACTAAATATTTATTACCAGTCATAAAATAACAAATTAATTCTTCTCAAAATTATAGTTTATATTGTATAAATTCGACATTTGCTGCATAAAGAAGAGCTTTCATTTATTAATCGGTAAGTCATTTTTTTTTTTTTTTTTTTTATAGAAATATTCATGAAAGATCGTTAGCATCCGTGGGGTCATCGATTTATTATTGGTGAAGCACTGTTTGACAAATTTTAATTTGTGATGGAATTGAGTTTCTAATATTTAAAGTCAGCACATGTACCAAAATTAATATAATTTGAATTCATTCAAAATTCACATCAAATACGATATGGAAGATTATCCACTCTAATATTCCATAGAGACAAAACTTCTGTATTATAAAATACTACATCAATATATGTATATAAATAAAATAAATAATAATTAAATTAACAAATCTAGTTTTCTCTTTTTTTCCTACTAGTTTGTCTAAAACTTCTTCTGCTGTAATTGGAGTATTTCTATAAACTGCCATAAATGTTGGGCTATTTAGCCATTCCTGTAACAAATACATTTTTAATTTATCAATAAAATGTATTTCAACTATTACAAATTATATTTTACTTTTCATTGTATTTCTTGTGTAAGTCTTTAATCTTTTTAAACAAGAGAACATTCTTTCCAGAGTAGCGGTTGAAACCAGTAAAGTACAAAATGTGCTCAATAAATTAAACATATTAGGATATATTATGATATTAAATTCTTTAATTGCATCTAGCCTTGATTTAGGTTTGTTTGAAATTCTTTCTAGTTTGATTTTCCATTACATTATAGTATTTACATTTAGAATATTACATTATAGTGCATACCTAATATATAATATAAGCAAAAAAAAAAGCTAATGGGTGGTATTTGATCCCCCCACATTCTCCTCCCTTGTATACACCACTGCTGCCGGGATCGCTTGCTCAGACCGTTTTAATCAAAAATAACCCTAGATTTGTTATGCAAAACCTCATCGGACAAATATTAGGGAAAAGTGAAAAAGCATTTTGGGTGCACCTAGAGACTTAGCGGGGTCACTATGGTTTGAACATTTGTAACTCTAAATGATGGACTTAATCTGACTTCAATAAAAAAAACTTTGTTATCAAAATACCAAAAACTACAAATCATAGAAATAATAAAAACGACCACATTTTGGATTAATTACAAAAAATGCTGTTTCAAGATTTATGTACAATAATTATATAAGTATAATAGGTAAGTTTTGATTATACCAATGGATTTAGCATTAAAAATCACACATTTTAGAAAAAAGAATTTAAAAATGTTTAATTCTCACTAAAAAATACGCGAAACAGAAAACCCGAATTTCATGAAGTTTCCCCCCCATAACTTCCAAATGAAGTTCGTCCGACTTTTTTTTTTAGATTGTTAATGTACTAACAAAAAAACACATTTTGAAATGAATAATGAGGAAAATCAATTTGGGTTGTAAACTAGATTTATACCTTAATTTGATTATGATCTCAATTCTAATACCGATTATGATTTCTGATAAAAATGAAAATAACCAAAGAGGTAGGACATGACGTGATTTCCGGGCTATATTGAACTCCTAGTAATTATAATACGTGTTATCTTTATTGACGTGTTATCAATTCAATAGTAAAACTTTTTTAACATCAATTGTATAAACGAACCGAAAAAAATAATATCTATTTTAATATTTTGTAGACTAGAAAGTAGAAACTTTTACCGACCAATAATTAATAGTAAACATAATCCTTAAATTAAATATAATACAATTGCAGTAATGTAATTTATGCATTCCAATTTTTGTTTTTAGGCTGAAAATATATTTTATTTGAAAGTAATTGCAATTATTATTTTTCACTGAAACTAAATTTTAATCTTGAATAAATAGGTCTTTTTAATATTTTAAGATGTATGCGGCCAATGGATTATATATTGTACAAGGCGAGCTGTCAGCTTTGATTTCTGCACTGAAAAGAGATCACAACTCTTATCAAGTAAATTTTAAACTATTCAACATAATGTTTAAATTGAACATATATAATTATATAAATAAAAACCATATTCAAGTAATCTATAAGAATTAAAAATTAAATTTAAATATTTGTTTTAATTATTATTTACACATTTAAATCATAAGTAAATGTGTATCTGTTCAATTATTTATATAAAGTTCAGTTATTTTCATTAATTAACATTTATTTTACAGGATGAAGAAAGATATTCACCATGTAAAAGGTTATTCAAATTACGGGATGCTGTTAATCAAGTGGAAGACTTAATGTCTCTTAATTTTGATAGCGTTTTGGGTAACATATTTGCTGAATACTTATTATTATTTTTATTAATACAATTTTATAATTAGAACCATTTTTGGAAGTGATTCGCTGTGAAGAAATTACCGGTCCTGTAACAAGCCTTTCATTGATGTCAATTTATAAATTTATAAATTATGGACTAATAAAAAAGTGTAATTACAACTTATTAGTTATTTAATTTACTTTTATTTAAATTTAATATTGTTTAGGTGTTCCTGAGTCAAAACTATTGACAACTGTAGAAGATATTGCAGATGCCATTATTCATACTAGAATTTTTGGGACTGAAAAAACTAGTGATGCTATAGTATTAATGAAAATATTACAAGTTTTATATTGTTTGATGATGTCTCCTGAAGGAGAATATCTTCCAAATGAGAGTGTTTGCGAAATAATGATGAGCTGTTTTCGTTTTTGTTTTCAAGTTAGACTGAGTGGTATGTAAACTATTATATTGACCAAATATTAAGGTTTATTTGTTTTTTATTATGTGTATAGAATCTGTACGTTCTTATGCTGAGCACTGCTTGAAAGATATTATAAAACTTCTTTTCTCAAGATTAGTTACATTAAGTAAAGAACAAGGAAATTCTTCCAAAGTTTGTTAAACCAATTTAAATACTAATAATAAGAAATTATAGAAAATTTAAATTATTTTTTTAATTCTACAGAAGTTAGGCCTTAATATGAAGAATTATGGTGATTCTCTAAGTAATTGTAATGACGATGAGGAAAATACAGAAGAGATAGTTAACTCAAATGAGGAAACAAAATTACCTGTTGTTGCAACTTTACCCGAGGTAAATTAATTCTATATTATTTTAATCAAATAAAAAAATGTTTTTTTTTTAAATAATGTTTAATTCACTTTGCATTGTATTGGGTTTCTATATTACTCGTAGACATTACTAGTGATATATTTTGTATACTATATGTTAAGATTATAATATTTATTATAAAATATAAATGTTCTTAATAATATTTTAGTTTTTAAATTTATCTATGAGTTTTTAAACTCTAAATTGAATGTAATGCCATAATTTAAATTCTGGTGATAAAATTTTTCTATTAAATAGATAACAAGTATGTCTGGGTGTGGTACATTTTAAAATTTACCTTCTATTCAATTTATTTAAAAATAATCTATTTTAATATGGTAAATTTAATTCTAGGTCTATTCTATATTTGTTTGAATAACCATTTAAATACTAAATTTTTAAAATAAAATATAAATTATTTTAGGTATTTAGTTAAAAGTAATTTCTTATAAAATATTAATTAAAACTTAATTGTTTTAAATATTAGTGCGATGTCAATGCTATCACTGAACCTACGGAGTTAGGTGTAGGAATTGAAAGAGAACCTTCTCCATACTGTGAAATGTTGACGGAAGAATTACCATTATTAAAAAATGGTAAACTATGATTGACAAAAAAATAAACTTTCTATTATTTTTAACTTTTTTCTAATAAATTATTATTTAAAAGAAAATGTAACAGATTTGAATGATGAAAATCATGTAGTAGATGAAAATAAAAAGGAATATGTGAATGGTCAAGGTGTAAGATTTACAACCCAAATACCTATACCATATACTAGTAAGTAAATTTATTTTACTTGCAAATTTTTTGATTTTAAGTTATCTGTTTATCTTCTTATTATTCATAAATGTGTGTACTACTGTTATATGTATATTGTGCTTTTAGGAGTTCCGTATAACAGTGGCTGTGTATTAGAGCTCATTAAGTTTCTAGTAGATTCTTGTGATCAACAGAATCAACATAATACTGAAGTAATGATTGGTGTTGGGCTCAATCTTTTGATTATAGCTTTTGAAGTTGGTGCAAATGCCATTAAATGTCATACCAACATGCATTCCATTATAAAAGATCAACTATGTCGTAATATACTTTCTGTATGTATAATGTACATTAATTAAAATTAAAATTTGGTTTTATGTATTAGTTATTAAAAATGTATTTATATTTATTTAGCTATTATCTTATGAGAAAATGCCAATATTCAGTTCTAGTCTTCGACTTGCTTTTTTAGTGTTTGAATCAATGCGTCAGCATTTAAAATTTCAACTGGAATATTATATGTCAAGTTTAATAAACATTGTCGTTAATGAAAATTCTAAAATTCCATATGGCAAAAAAGAAATGGCTCTAAGTATATTTTATCATTATAATTAAATTATTATCAAAAATATTGTTTAGTTTTAACATATATATTTGTTTTGTTGTTGCTGTAGAATGCCTTGTTCAACTATGGAAGATTCCAGGTTTAGTTACCGAACTTTATTTGAATTATGACTGTGGACTTTATTGTTCAGATATATATGAAGATATCACTAAACTTTTATCAAAAGTAAGTTAATCAAATAAAGTTGCACTTTTAACAAATTCTATTTCATTTAATTAACACAATTTGTGTTTAATATATCTGTTGTAGAATGTTTTTCCATTCAATGATATTTATAGTACCCATTTATTATCAATGGATGCTCTTTTAGCTGTAGTTGATTCTATTGAACGACATTGTCATAATCGCACTCAATTCACTCAAAAATCAGAAAGTAGTTCAACTTATGATGGTAAAATTTAAATATTATTCCATGTTATGATTTTATTATATTTTATATATTATATGGTTTTAGTTTCTGAAGATCAAAAATCAGATTCTGAAATTCAATTTGAGCGGTGGCAACCAGACTTTTCAATTAATATACCAAGCCATGAAGAATTAATGGCCATCAAGAGAAAAAAAAAGGTTTAAAATAAAGCTGTATACTTATTTACATTTAAACTGGGTGTATAATTTAATATTATTGATCAATCTTTAAATGGTTTAAATTATTTAATTGTATATTTCTAGTTTCTACTAAAATACATTGTCCCATACAGAATATTAAAAAAAATATGTTAATATTTTTTAGTTACTTACCTCTGGTACAGAAAAATTTAATACAAAACCAAAGAAAGGAATAGAATTTTTACAAGAACATGGTCTTTTATCAACGCCATTAAACCCAGTCGAAATTGCTATGTTTCTTAAAGAGAATCCTCTATTAGATAAAAAAATGATTGGAGAATATATTAGCAATAGAAACAATGTAGATGTTCTAAACAGCTTCATTAAGTATGTATAATTACCAAAACTGTGTTATTTAATATTATATAATTAATAATAAATCTTCTTTTAAAAAGTTCTTTTGATTTAAATGGTACTCGTGTTGATGAAGCATTAAGGATGTATCTTGAAGCATTTCGATTACCTGGAGAGTCTCCTCTAATTTCATTTGTCTTAGAACCATTCACAGAATATTGGCATGTAAGTTATAAATATTGATATATTTTGTTTAATAGTTCAAAACATTGAATCTGTAAATTTTAGAAATGTAATAGTGAACCTTTTGCAAACGCTGAATGTGCATTTTTGTTAGCCTATGCAATTATTATGCTAAATGTTGACCAACACAATCAAAATGTTAGACGAATAGATCAACCTATGACAACTGATGCATTTAAACGAAATTTAAAAAAACTGAATGGCGGTGAAGATTTTGATCAAACAATGTTGGAAGAAATTTACAAAGACATAAAGTAAAATTAACAATTTTAATTTTGTTAACTATAACTATCAAAACTTATTTTTTAGATCAAAAGAAATTGTTATGCCTGCAGAACATAGTGGTGCTGTTTTAGAAAATTATTTATGGAAAGTATTATTACGGCGTGCAGCAAGTAAAGATGGTTCTTACATTCAAGCACCGAGTGGAGTTTTTGATCATGAATTGTTTTCTATTTGTTGGGGTCCTACTTTGGCCGCATTGAGTTTCATATTTGATAAATCTAATCATCAAGCAATTTACACAAGAACTATCTTTGGTCTTAGGTAACATTCAGTTTAATGTGTGTTATAAAGAAATAAACGTGTAAACAAATATTATATGATTTAAAAATTTAAATAATACTAAGCCATGAGTATTAATTTTTTTTTTCTTTGTGACAGTTTGGAAAAATAAAATATTTCAAATCATATAGTATTTATTTATATATTGTTATTAAGTAATAATCAATATAATTATTTTTTTTATTTAATTTTTACGTTATTAAAAGGTACTTGTAGTTAATTATCGCAACATTATTGCAGACTAACTTATTAATCTATACTTGGTTCCCACAACAAACTAAGATAGTATGGCTTGGTAATAGAACCAATATTTGTGGACTTCTGGTCCAAGTTTCAATACAGAGTTTTCGTGGGGGGAAACAGAACCTCAAGCTCTAAAAACCCATAAAAACCATCGCTAAAATTATTCATGAATCATGCATACAATTTTACTTATCCTAAAACTGTTATTCACATTTAAAATATAGAACTATTATGTAGAATATTATCTATTATCGGATACAGAAACATATAGAAACAGCTCATAAACATCTCAATAGTTATCTGATTGAGCTTATGTAGCAAGAATCACACATCAGTTCATTTATTAGAATTAGTATAACATTGGTTACTACATAAAACATATTAGGATTATATACAACAGTTTATACTATATTTTATTTTTAAACTGTTATTCATCTACTATGTTTACCAATTGAAAATGTATTTTTCTTTATAATTATTTATCTACATTATTTTATGCTATATCTATTTATCATAATTCTGTCAAATTATATGTAATTTAATAATAGCATGACAATAGTTAATAATAAAACGGGTAGTCACTATCACTGACATTTGATTATCGTGGTAGTCTCAATAACTGACAAGTACCAATCAAAAGAAGAAGTATTAGTTATTTTCATGTACACTTATATATTATATTTTAGAAAATGTGCATTTATTTGTGCTCATTATGGGATGTGTGCTGAATTTGACAGTTTAATCATGTCATTGTGCAAATTTACCAATTTACAGAACAACTCAGATGTAAGTTTATTATCTATAATTTTATGTAATTCAAAATATTACATAATACAAATTATTATTATATAAACATTTTTATAAAAAATTATTTATAATTAAAATGGTTTTTTTAAAAAATCTGAATATTACTCATTTGTGGCTTAATAGATAAATAAAATATTGTGTGGTTTATAATTTGATTATCCTTTAAATTTAGTGTCCAGAAAATGTTACAATACTATTTGGAAGTAACCCAAAAACTCGTTTGGCTACACGCACTCTTTTTAGTCTAACTCATATGTACGGTGATATCATCCGAGAGGGTTGGTCGAGTATATTTAACATAATTTTACAATTATATAAATGCAATCTGTTGCCGACTATTTTAGTTGAGGTATATCATACTTATTATTTTTTATATATTCAAAATTACAATTATTATATTTTTCCAGTCTGAAGATTTTCTTGAACTAAGTGGTAAAGTATCATTGATACGCGAAGCAGTGCCTCCTGGGTCACAGAAATCAGAATCCAGTTTGTTCAGCTCACTTTACTCTTATATAACTTCTGGCGGTGGTAAGCTTAAACATTATCAGATTTATTAATTGAAGTTAAAAATTCATGATTTAATTTAATAAATATATATAGAGACTATTAATCATAAAATACAGACATCAAACGAAGCAGAATTAATTAATACATCTAGAGATTGTATATCTGAAAGTCGATTAGAAAGTCTAATTACAGAATCTAAGTTTCTTACTATAGAATCATTAGAGGCTCTAGTTAAAGTAAGTTTATCAGTATATAAGTAGATTTTCACTAAACATTTTGTAACATTTGTTATTTAGGCATTAATTGGTACATTTTATAAACCAGAAGGCGTATTAGCACTTGGGTCTCGAGAAAACGAAAACTCGGCTAGTTTCTTATTAGAAATGCTTCTTAAAATAGTTTTACAAAACAGGTGAGAATGTGAGAATTGCTTTGTTCAAAAAATGAATTATGTTTATAAATTAACTTAACGTAATAATCACAGAGACAGAGTTAACACCATATGGGAAGCAGTTAAGCAACACCTATACAATCTTATAACAGGTGCTGTAGATCATAATCACAAGTTTCTTTTGGAGCGCACTGTTGTTGGATTAATGAGGTTGGCATCCCGACTTATGAGACGCGAAGAAATAAGTTCAATGGTAAACTTTTTACACCAGTTTCTTTTTAACTTTTTAATTGTCCATTTTTTATTTTGTAATCTCATTTAGGTATTACAATCATTAAATGTCCTACTATTACTCAATGCAGATGCTTTACTAGTAGTGGGCCGTCAAATAGCTTTTGGAATGTATGAATTATTAAAAATGTGTGCTGCAAATATTCATACCAGAGACGATTGGACATTAATTTTCTCTATTCTAGAATATGTCGGTGCTGGAATTACTGTATCTAAAGGCCACAATATAGGTACGGCATATATTCTATTTAACCTGTCACCACTCACATGTGTTTTGACGCTGCATTTATTTGTGTAGGATTAAAATTTACCTCGTGATTTTTTGTACACCATTAGTAGAAACTGTTTATTATGAAACTGGTTATAGTCACAAACTAGGTTTAATGACGTTTAATTAAAGGTCCCAACAATACTTTTATATTGGAATAATCCTATGTTTTAATTTGTAAAAACCAGCAGACAACTAATAAATAATAACAATACTACTAATAAGCAATTATCGAATTGCATTAGATTACCACAATGAAGAGAATGAAAATAATTCCAAAAATAACTTAAAATATATTCCCATATGTTATCAGAAGATACTAAATGTTATATACACAATACTATAAGATTGGTTTCAAATGTACATTTCAAGTTTGTTCGGGATAAATATTTACACCGTGCGAGTGGTGATAGATTAAAAGTTTAATATATTTTCCAATTAACAAATATAATTTTATAGATAATCGATCTGATAATGAGGTTGTAAGTGTGAGTGATAGTAATGATGATAGCGGTTTAGATGTCAAATCAATTAATAATATTTCTACACCTTCATCTTCGCCACTAGATGGTAAATCAGAGTGGTTAAAGGTAATATTATAATCATTTATTATAGGCACACAAAATATAGTAAGTATTTCCAATGATTAATATTTTAATATAGATTGAATCAAATGAAGGGGTATTAGAAATTTGGCCAGAGTGTTTACCATTTAAACGCCATGACGCTTTTTCATTTGTCAAATGCTGTGAATGTCTGGCATTTTTGGTGCGTAATATCGCTCATATTACTCCATATAATTTTACTAAATGTGTTTCTGTCATAAAAAATTTTGCACGGGCCAGTTTACAAACAAGTATGAAGAGTTTTCAGTGTTTTAGTGTTATACAATTTTTAAACTTTTGTAGTCATATGTTCAAATATATTTATTATAGAAGAAAAAAATATACGACCAAAATTTAGTGATAAATCAAACAAAAATAAAGCGTACAACCCATATGATGCTGATGATAGTGATCCGGAAGACATTCCGAGTAGTTATACACAGGTCTCTATCCAGGTATTTCTTTCATCCATAATTTAATATGCTGAATACGTATATTATACTTGATCACACAATAATTCAAAAATGGTTTCTTTAGTTGCTGGACCTTATGCACACGTTGCACACAAGTACAGCGGACATATACCGATGGTGGGCAGAAGAAAACCCAGACACAGAGCTTATATCATTATGGAACCATGGGTGGTGCCCCTTACTTCAAGGCATAGCTAGTCTATGCTGTGATTGCCGTCGTGATGTAACTTAACTCAATTATATTTCACACAATTTTATTTGTATACATTTGTAATTGTACCTAGGTAAGAATGAGCGCTATTACATACTTACAACGTGCTCTTCTAATGCATGACTTGGCCACTCTAAACAGTGATGAATGGGAAGCATGCTTTCGGAAAGTATTGTTCCCTTTAATGAATAAACTCTTAGAGTGTAGTATGAACATTGATCCAAGTGGCTTAGATGAAACTAAAATGCGATCTACCACATTATTGTCAAAGGTTGTTACAGTTTTCTCTTAACTATTGAATATTTTTCTATTGATAATAAATCAAACACCTATACTTTAATGGAATATGTACATTTTACTATAGGTATTTTTACATCATTTGACTCAGCTTCAATCGTTACCGACATTTGTAGATCTATGGATAACTGTTCTCGAACTGATGCAAAAGTTTATGATATCTGATAATAGTGATACTTTGGTATAAAATTCAAAATCAATAATAATATATTTCTTAGACTGTTTTTTTTCTTTTTATTATTATTATTTTAATTATTTCAATATTTATATTAACAGAGTGAAGCTATTCCAGAAACACTGAAAAATATGTTATTAGTAATGTTAAATGGAAAAGCTAACAGTAAAGAAGAATTACATAGTAAGCAGATTTTCTGGGATGCCACTTGGACTAAAGTAAATACATTTTTGCCTCAAATGTCAAATGAGTTAATTCAACATCATAATAGCAGACAAGTCACCGACCAAGACCACAGTAATTAATAAAATAAATATTCATCTTTCAAAACCGTTAATTTACAACAATTTTTAATTATTTTATTAGACTGTCAACTATCAAATGCCACTTCAGATTTACCTGATGTAACAGCCATTCCTCTAGTACCATTTGCACCAGGTGTTGTTATGCCTCTTGAATCGCCAAATCCTTTAAAAGTAACACAGGATGCTATAAATCATCAAACTATATCTAATCCGATACTTTATCAAAACAATGATCAAAGCAGTTTAATAGGTATTCAGAATTTTGACAATCAGACTCTATATATCGAGTAAATAAATATATTACTTATTACTATTTTACATAACCATTGATTTTCAATGCAAAAAACCTAATCAGCTTTTCACTTTAATCATTTGTCTTATTTAGGGATGATTCCAATGACGAATTAATTGCAGTTATTACAACGGTTCCAATATCTCAGCCTTACATACCACCAATTAAGAGTGAAGAAACAGAAAATTGTTAGTAAAAATAATTAGTTAAACATGAAAATTATTTTTCCACTATACAATGATTAAAAGGGGAAAATAATTTTATGGAAATTAATGTTTATAGTATTTCTTATTCAGTGATTATAGGTATATTACATAATATAATATATAATAATAGTGAGAGTTATTTATTTTTCAGGTAATAGCCAAACCAGTTGTCAACCAGCCGAAACACAGAATTAAAACAATATCGTACTGTTATATCCTTATTCATTTTATGTTATACATGTCATTTATTTGATTATTCATATGTTCTTATTATTGTATATATTATATATCTTATTATGAAGTTAATTATTATTTATCCTTTAACTAGAGAATATAATATTATACTATACTTTTCCCTAAAGTAATCATTTTTTAATTAAATTTAGCAAGGTAATTTAGTTAAAATACTAAATGTAAAAATTAATTTTTCACTACTGAATAAAACTGCAATTTAGAATGGCCAAAACAAAATTTAGGTGTAGGCTCTTCAGTATTTACTGACTAAATGAATACTAAATCAGCTACTGAACTTTGCATACTATGTTTTATTTACAATTAAATAAACATGCTACTCTATGGTGGAATCAAAGTAATCGGGAGCAAGTGCAAGAAAAAATGATAAGAGGATTTTGAAAAATATGACATATTTTACCTTTGTATTGCTGTAAATCAAATTATTATTTAAAATTTAAATACAAATTAAAAAATGATGAAAATTTCTGAAGGGGTTTGAACCACCAAAATTATTCCTGCACTTACCTCTGATATTGGACTAATATGAGGCCCAATATATTATCAATTTATGTGCAATTGTAAACATGTTAAGAAATAACTATAGATAAATAAAGGACTAAACTTTTAAACATACTCTTAACTACCAATAAAAAAAATAAAATATGGACAAAGATCATTTTCAAATTTTTTACATACGTCGAAATTCAAAAAATTCACAAAATGTTGAATAAAATCCACATCTAGTATTTCACAGATGTTTTAACCATATTGAGTCGACAAGTGACATAATTATGGGCCAAGACAACTAAATTGTGTTATGAACTCCCATATAAAAAAAAAAAAAGTAAATACTTCAAATTCAGATTTTAAATTTACCGAGTTTCAACAGTGAAAATTCAACCCATTATCAAAAAGATAGGTAATATGCTATATAGTAGATAATTTATGTCAATATTATTTTTTGTCATACTGAAATCTGTAATTTTATTTTCTCAACATTTATATCCTTTCTCAATAATTTCTAGAAAAGTCTATAAATGTATGCAATACGAATTGACAAATGACATTAAACATTTAAATTATGAAAAATAATTTAAAAGTCTCAAAAATTATAATATGATTAATTGTATAGTTAATACTAATATAAACCAATAAATATACAAATGAGTAGTTGGCCAAAAAAATTATTTATTTAATTTATAAATTAATTATGTTATATTTTGTAAATTCTTTTTTTTTAAAGTTCATATTAAAATTTACATTTGAAATTCAAATCATTAAGTACCCATAGTGAAGCATTAAACTTCTAAATCATATTTTAATTTAATTATAATAATACATTTACGTATTGTACAATTAATTATTTTACATGTACATATCATCATCAAAATCTGGCGGTCTTATATGATCTGGGTATGGTGGTCTAATATCACGGTTACCGTAGTCATCTCCAAAACCTGGGTTTATTTGATCAAACCGGGCCAATGGATTTCTAAGTAGTTAACATTATTAGTAAAAATTACAATAATGTATAAGGTTATACCTATATATATATTATACCTTGCAGGGAATGGCGATACTCTAGGTACTCTTGACCTTCTAAATGGATCAAAAAGCATGCCTCCACTACCAGGAAAAGTTCTTCCTAAAGGATCTAAATCGGGAAGACCATATGGTTGTGATCCACTATTTCTCATGCCCATACGTCTATTAAAATATTTTGACAAATCCCTATACAATCATAAAACAATTACATCTATAATAGTACAGTTCATAATAATTTAACATAAAATTATGTAGTAACAAAATGAACCTAAATTTGTTATATTTATTTTCATTATAATTCTTACCGTTTCAGATTTCTCTCTTTTCGTGACATACTCAAACCATCTCAATATATTTTCTCTCATTTTTCTACTATCAAAGCTAGTTCTTATGTACTTTTATGTTATCTTATCTTCTCTTGCCACTCCACTCATCCATCTAAGAATCCTCATCTCTGTTTATATCCAACACTCCAAACCATACATCATAGATAAAACCATCTATGTTGTAACCACCAAACCTTTGTAGAACTTACCTTTAAATTTCTTTGAAATGCTCTTATTGCATGAAACACCTGACACTTTTCTTCCTTTAAGACTTACTCCACTTCTTTCTCACTCTAAATCCTATATTTTATATCTTTTTCAAAGCTACCATAATTTTGTACAAAATATTCTGGCTACTTAGAACTCTCAACTTCAACTATTATGTCAATTTAATGTATATCTGTACGCAACAATAAGTCATTGCTAACCATAATAATACATTTCAAACACTTTCCCGCTTTTTCAATTATTATGAAAACCTCTTGAAAAATTAAAAAATTACCTTCCTAACTTTCACAAAAGTTACTATACTTAAAAAACAGATTAATTTTTCTGGAAGTTATTCAGATAAAAAAAAAAAAATTGTAAAACAAACACATTAAAATAAAACACTAAAAATACCATAATGCCCATTGGGCTTTCCACCCATAGGAGGCTTAGTACAATAATAAAAAATAAATGAAACTAAATAAAACACTTACGGAGACACCTCAATAGAAGATAAGTTTGAATCTACTGAATCTGTTTGAGTGCTGACTACTTTTTTTTCCTCATTTTCCAACTGCATTGGTTCAATAAGGTCTTTTTCAAGCAAATCAACAACTACATTAAATTTTTTTTTTTCGTCATTATTATGTGTCATATCATTCATCATCTGCACTATATCATTAATATCTCCAAAGGAAGTACTTGACACTTTTTTTGTCATTACATTCTAATAAATTGATGCATATTTATAGTTACCTAATATTAACTATTAATTATATTTTTTAAATGTTATACTCACATAGAAATTGAAAATAAGAATATCTCCTGTTTTAATACCATTTAATAGAAACAATTGCTTATTACGTATGTAACGAAACTTGTATGTTATATTTTGTGACCAATTTGGGGGTAAATTATCAGTTGCTTCTTCATTTTCATCGATCTTTGATTCATTTTCCTTTCAAAAAAAAAAATCAAGTTCACTTAATTATCAATGTAGGTTTAAGATTTAATAAATACCTATTTATTATAAAATAAAAAAATAGTTTATTACTTTATTCTCACAATTACAGTTTGTACACTGGTTGTACTATATATCTAAAACGATTCTGAGGTAATAAAGATTAAACATTTTGCTGACTATTTTTATTTTTTTTAAAGATATTTTTAGATAAATAGTTTATAATATAAAGTACTTACACATACTAGAAATTTGCAGAGAATTAAAAGACAATGCAACGAAAATCATATTCCTACATACTTAAAAAATATATTGACAAATTCAAGTAAGTGTTTAACACTAACTCTTAAATCTACTCAGACTGTCACCTAAATATATTACAAAACCAGATTATTTAACACAACAGTTGAGATAATATCATTTTGTCCTTTTTCTTTTAATTTTGTTAGGTATTATTTTCTTTAAATGGTATTAAATATTAATTATTTCCAACAAATTTTACCTCATTTTTAAGTCCAAGCATTTGAAAATCATTTTTCAGCATCACCCAATGCACTAGTATAATCAAATTGTCCTCAACCTTTTTAACATCTTTTTTAAACATATCAAAAGTCAGTGACCAAAATTTAGGATAATTTTCAGTCATGATGGTTGAGACTATTTTTCTAAATTTGGTAATATAATAAAAATTTTAATTTTAAATAGAAAAATTCCACATTCACACCATAGACAAGAATACTAGGATTCAAAATACGCAGTGTTGAGTACCTGTAGGTAAAATATAATATATCTAATAACTGAATAATTTATTAATGAATAATGAATTGATATTTAAACGTCAAACCACAAAATAGCAATGTAATTTGTTATTACCACTGAACTGTACAGATATGTATTAAAATCATAGATAAATAAGACAACAGCATATATCTGTGATTAAAATAAACTAAACGGGCGATAAGCAGTCGTCATGATACCAGAGGTGCGTTGCCTAAACGGCCAGACTGACGATAGCCCGTCGGATTATCTGATAACGACATGCGGCCAAAGTTTTTACCATCAGAAGGCGACGCAAAAACCGTTATCAGCAATTTATCAATTATCATACATTCACCTATAGACTATGAGTATACTTCTAGGTGATAACGACTAATGTTGTATACGACCATACAAGTGACGGTTGGAGTCTGGTATTAGCTTTTTAGACAGAACGAGCACTAAATTAATGCCTTATTTTTTTTAGCTTACCTGCGGTTAAGACGTCGCACAGGACTTTAGGTAGACAGCTCGGGTCATCATTATATATGACTTGCTGCTGGTTTGAAATAAATTTGACGAATTGCAGAGCCATTTTGCCTATAAGTAGGTTGTTTATCGGGAATTCATGATAGTCCTAAATGTGGCGTCCTCAATAGCTTAATATCAATATCAAAGAAGAATTTTATTTTTGAAAAACTATGCTGTAATCAACAAATTTATTATCTTATCATTACATTAGAAAATAGATAAGGTCTAAAAGCTGACCCCTGATGCACAATTACTATGACATCAAAATCCTCTGTTATACGTTTATACCACACATATTTTTAGATTCCGAACGGAGCGAAGAATGTACATTGGTTTTACAATGATGTTTATAATTATTTATATTTTTTAACTATGAACGACTTTTCTACCTAAGATTTTCGAGAGTAGTTAGCACTTTCCCGAAAGGAAATCTGACTGGATTGTTTTTTGTGGTAATCGGTAAAAAGGACCAAGGAAAAAGAGCAAAAATTTAAATTTTAAAATATATTTATAATTAATTATATAAGGTGTGTATTCACACCAATTGTATTTAAAACGTCTTATTTGGACAGCCAAATAAATTATAAGCGCCAATATACCAAAGCGTTTCATAATATCCTAAAAATGGCAAAAAAGAAGGCAGAGAGCTTATGTTACCATTAGATCGTTCCTCCCGAAAAAAAGGTGCCCATATTCTTCATAATAAATGTGGCCTGATAATAATTTGAAATAGCCTGCAAAAATGTTTGCACCAACAACAAAAAATTGAAATGGCGTCTCTGAGATTATACAGAAAAAAAAAAAATTTATTTTGAAAAATTGTTTTTTATTATTATTGTACTCAAATGATACAATTAATATCTTCATTTTTATGTGGGGTATAAGTTTATGTATTAAGTACAATATAACTAGAATAAAATTGTTATTAAAGGAAACTTTTGGTGACTATCATAGGTGATCTTTTCATACTTTATTATGAAATATAATTAGTGGTCAAATTTTAAAGTAAAATAACATTTTATAACTAAAAATGATTTATATTCCATACTTTCATGTTATTATTTAAGTGAACCAAATTTAATCTGTCTACAATCATAAAGTGTTCATGTTACAAATAAATTTAAAATGGAATTTCTCAAATCAAACAAAGATTGGGAAAATATAAGATTTTAAGGATACTCTTATATAGACAAATACAAAAATAAAAATAATTTTACATGGTCATGTTCCAAAAAATTACAACAAATTGTGTGGGAATACCAAGAACTATTTTCCCAAACACTGATTCTTTGAATTAAATTAGTTGCAAAGATATCTATTAAAAATCTAGTTGAGATTTATGTTCAAGGTATTTCTGAGTTAGATGAGCTTTCCAGGAGATTTAGTATTTGTACACGTGGATTTTAAAATGGCCATGATTCTGACAATTAAAAATGTTTTAGGAGACCATATAACAATCTTTTTTTTTCTGTAGATAATTTTGTATTATATTTTAAATTTTGAATTTTTGAACTTTTTTCCAGGATTTATTTTATATTTACATTCATATAAACATTTCTGAAATTTAAATGAGATATTCAATTTTAGGGGAGGACGTTCCTCCTGAAATATTTTTTGATTGGTTATTCGGTTTATTTTAAAGTATTGTATCAATCTAAATTTTAAATATTAGATTATAATTCAAACTATAAGTACCTCTCGCCCTAATTTTTTTTCTAGCTGTAGTCAGGCACGTAGCCATAATTTTCCTTGGGAAAAAGGGTACAAATATAAAATATATCACCAACTACAAATAGTTGTACCAATAATCTGATTTTTTGGTATGAAGCTTAAATTTGGGGGAAGAAGGGTCCAGATCCCTTGGACCTCTGGCTCTCTGGCTATGGTATTAGTAAGTATAGGTACCCTCTTTAACTATCAAATTAATTCTTATACAAATTATACCTATTTTGATAATTCCAATTTTTAGTGTACCTACAGTATGCCTGAGAAAATACCTTCTCTTTTGGCTTTTTTTCTTATTTCTTAAATTGGAAGTGGTGATTTTCTGTCTTATCTTACACACGTGCAAAGTTGCAAAATAGAAATTTAAAAGCGTTCTGTTTCTACCATACTGATTGATCTAGTAAAGGTGAAGCGATTAGAATTTTGAAAACAGATTTGAATCAACCTTCCTACTTTTTTGATTTTATCTACCAATTTTAACTTATAGCTATTAAGTTTATTAAGGAATTGAAACTCCTTCAGAATATTAATTATACTTTCTCTATGAATACAGTCATAGGTTTTTTTTAAATTGATGGAAAAAAACATGTAGGTAACTGAATAATTATATTTATAATTGGTATATAAAAATTATTTTTATTTTTATTATTTTTAAAATACCTAGTCCAAATAAATCAATATTTCATAGCAATCACAATTTTCTTTATGTTTACTTTTTATTGTTTTATAATATAAAACAAAATTAGGTACAATAAATTAATCAAAATTGAATTCAGTTATAAGTCTAGGAGAAATGTACTGATAAATGTATCAAAATAAATGGTTAAAAACACCAAAAATAAATACATTTTAATAAGCTAAATAATATTATTGGTTTATTTTATTAACCTAATTCAAGCTATAAGTAATCTAATCTATTTTTTTTTTTTTATACTTTTATACATTGTAAAATAAACTAAAAATGGTAAATCAATATTTTAGTCAAGTCATCATCAGTAATTTTTTATTAGAAGTTCAATGTGAGAAGTCAAATTTGCCACATGAATTTTTTCCTGAAAACAAATAATTTTAATGTTATCATATATTAGCAATTATCTAATGTTGATAATTGGTTTAATAAGACATGAATATTTTGAAATAAAAATATAGTAATATGATCACTAAAAATATTGTGGACTCGTTTTTAAAATTATAAATTATCACTTTGCTGTTTGTATTAAAACACAATATTATAAGAGGAATGTTACCTCGAGAGTGGTTTCAATACTCCGCAGTCCTAAAATACCATTTTCCAAGGTGGTCTCGTTAAGCACAGCTGTATAAGGTACACCAAGACAGTCAGAATCCACAAACTGTGACTCCAGGGACTTTTTTGCCAAATTTGGAGATATCAAAGTGGACACGCCAGATTTTTTTAAACTCTGCCCTAAGTACACGGAGAGTTGTTTTAGCTCATCAGCTTTTTTAGCATCTGCAATCAATGTTATTATTTAATTAAATAAAAATATATAGGTATAGTCTATCTTATAAAAGAAAGGTACAGTTTTGCGCATGCCGACAGAGCTCCCTCCACACCACCACCATCAAATTTTACAGAGTAGAAGCGAGGTCTAAACGAGGAGCGGCATGAAAGGATGCGCATCACTAACCGGTTTTCATTAAAACACGGTACCCTTCTTTCGTGAGATAGAGTATAGGTACTTTATAAGTAGGTACTATAGTATAGTAATATTATTAGAACAATTATGATATGTAAAATGGCTGACTTGATAGTGGCGCAGCAAACATTATCTTATAAGGAGCTAATTTTCGATGAAACCGAAACACTTCCCTAATATCATTGTGATATGGTAATTCAGCATATCCATCACACAGGAATACCATGAACGCTTTCTCAAGACTGGTTTCACTTACCACTAAGTGGGGTAACACTTTTCGTTTTCCTACTCTTGCCTATGATAAAAAACAATATAGTATTATTATTACAATTAATAATAGCCATCAATAAGCACTAGTCGTACAGGTACATGTTGTACCTGTTCGACTATATAAATATAGTTATATACAAATTCAAATAGCCTAATGTTTCTAGATTCTGAGGAATTTATAATAAATTATGTGTATATTATGGGCAATATATACAATTTGGACGTTTTTACAATGCTCGAATGTCAATCATATGGTGGGCAAAATAGACATTATTCACTGATTACCTAGTATATAATTAATTAATATATGTATATACTATGATGTTTTATTAGATTAAATCAGATTATTATTATAATATATTAGAGATTATATATTTTTTTTTCTTCTACTTATTGTTGCATGTACTGTTTCCATGGCATTTTGATATACATAGTTGCCTCCTATGCACTTATATTATTTAAACACTGCATGCTGTGCCACTATACTAATGATACTCTACTATTTTTCCTCTACCCGAGTTTAATAGTGGAATTTTTCGTAAATTAACAGAAATCAAAAAATTTATACCACCATTTATACCAACGTTTAATATAAGAAATCATTTGAAAATCAAAAGTTGATAGTCATTTCATCCCCAAAAATTAAGATGATGTAACATTTAAGATCTGTTTCTTTCTCAAATTGTAAAAACATATTTTTTTTTTTTAAAGTCTATACTTTACAAAAGAATGAGTGTTCCATGATAAAATAATCACCCTGTATTTATTGTACTGCCTATAGTTATAGTATAATTGAATGGGTGAATTGAACATAATACAGACTATACCGATAACTAGTTTCTAAGTAACAGCCCTTTTAAATTCTACTAATCCGTGTGAAAACCAATGTTATAACGTAATGTGGTTAGGTTATTCCCTAGATAACATCATTTTTCACATGGATTGGTATAATTTAAAAGAGCTGTTACTTAGAAACTATTTATTAAATATATATGTAAATACATTAAAATTTTCAGAAAAAAACACTACAAAATGGTTATCTTAAAATTTTCCGAAAAAAATAAAATTGAGTTATTTTTTATTAAAAAAAAAAAAAAAATGTAATACAAATATAAATATTTAGAATCCTCATCCTTATAAGTTATACATAAAAATAAAAAAACAGAATTTGATTATCTCTAGAAATATTCAAGGAGTACATTGAGACAGCCTGTATATTATGACGTTTTAAATAAGAAGTTATTTCTGTTAAAAAAAATGATACTATAAGTTTTCTCAAGTCAGTTTTCAGTATTTCTATATTGTGTCTCCTGCTTATGACTATAATAGTTGTGCGCCCGCCCTTAATTTGAACACTGAATATAAGTTTTGAAAAAATTAATTTAACCTGTAAAGTATATTTAAAAATAATAATATATAACTATAGGTACTGTTTAAGCCATTTAAGGAGAGTATATAATGTTCAGTAATTCTGGAAAATTTGTATGTATGTCTTATTATGTTAAGTACAGTGTAGAAATTAATAGTTAGGTGCACTTACTAAAAATGTTTCTTGTTCCACCAGATCAAGGTTATCAAACATCTTGGTATTGACATTATGTATGGTTTCGATTGTTTCTTGACCCCAAGGAAATTCGGCTCGGATTTCTGTGCTCTCTAATCCATTATCATCAGTACATATTTCGGTTAATGAAAACCTACCAGGATTAGCTGAGAACTGAAAAAACATAATATTATAATAAAATATAGGTTATGAATTACATATTTGAATGAACCATAACTTTACAGGAATAAGTACCCTGACATTTTTGTAGACTATCAGGGTCCAACTCCTTTCAACTTTATGCCCTATGACTTTTTAAAAAAAAATACTTGGTAGATAAATTTTAAATATTAAAGATTTAACATACAAATATTTATTCTTTGAATAAGACAAGGAACTACGGTAATATAACCCAATTTATTTTATTATTTTTTATTTATTGTACCTATACCTATAGCATATATTTTTGATTTGTTTTTATTTATTTATTTGCCTTTAACATTGTTATTTAGAAAATAAGCTAGTTTATATATTTCTAGAGTTGTTTCAAGGTGTATTTGAAATTTAAATTTATTTTTTTTTTTTATTTTTTAATTGAAATATATTTACACTATTTTCTTATTTATTATATATATATATTTAGTAGTAATCATAGCTCCTTATCTCCAACACAAGCTGCCTATGCTTACATGAGTTATGTTAATCAATTCTGTAACAAATTTAATTTTAATGTATATTAAATATTTTGTTTTTAATATTTTAATAAAAAAAAAAATACACATTTTAGCATACAATTTCCCCCTGAAACTTAACGCATTCATTTATGTACAACTTAAGTCACTTAAATTTGGATACCCAATAAAAAACTCAACCTCTACTTATAATCAAGCATTATTCTTACTTTTCTCCACCAAATTTTCCGCTGTCTCTGCCAATGATAGAAGTATTGTTGGTTTTCTTCTGGTATACAAAATGCAATATATTTTAATCTTGTATAATTTCTTGGGCTATATAAATAAGATATATTTTAAACCAATTATAATGAAACTATAAATGTTTTAACTATAAAACAACAAAAAATAAAAACGAGGACAAATAATTACCATCCTATTCAACAATAATTAACAAGCCAATAATATTTATACATGTGTATAAATGTAGATTCATTAAATAAACTTACAACTCTTCATAATATTCCAAACTTTTTCACTAAGTATGAGTCTACAAACTATATTTCCTGTTCTAATTTTTATAATTTAAGATATTCTTACTGTAGGTAATTAACAATTTAACATGTCTGCTGTGTTGTCTCCTTTTATTTCAAAAGAATAGGAGAATGTTAAACATCAAATGAAAACAAGGCTCAGTTCATTAATAATGCATTAGCATTAACATGATTTTAAGACATAGAATTTTTAACTTTTGACTAATTTAATGAACTGAAAAAATTATTATTAGAGAAATAAAATGTTTATAAAATAATTTATTGGAAAATTAATTTATAAATAGATCATTATTTTAAGAATAAAATAGCATATAAATGTAAATGCCTAAGTATGGAAACCAATCAAATAAACTCCTTTCAAAATCTATCTTCTGTTTAATGATCTACCTCTACACAGTATACACTCTACAGTCTACACACATTATGAAAATAATATAAATCAAATTATTAAATTTCAGAATTTAACATAATTGCTTTAAGTTTGTCATATTTATATAATTTTTAAGATTAGAATAAAAAAGAAAGCAGGCATTCTGACTTAATAATCGACAAACTGTATGTTTTAAATTGGTACTATAATGAAAAATATAACTTCACAGTTTTGGATATTGTATATATATATATATATATTATAACCTACCTAAACAATTTTTTTTCTTCAACATCCAAACATTTTAAATTTTCTTGTTGACAGAGACTTCTAGAATCAGCAAAACTAAATGGGAGTTGGTTATTGCAAAATTGTTTAGCGTTTGTAAATGATTCTTTTAGACCTTGGAAATAAGTGTGAATAGTATTATTTATTATAAATTAATATTAATAAGTACTTACTTAGAATATCGTTGTTACATGTTTTCTGGCCTGTATTATAAAATTGAAAGACATTTTCATCTCTACTAGTAACATTGCTATATAACCATTCATTTCTGATATTTTGACATAAAAGTTCACCAGTAGCACCATATTTTAAAAGGTCAATGGCATTATTGATTAATATTGGTTGCATATATGCATATGTTTTACATATGGACAAAATTCTATTGATTAAACTCATTTTAACATCACTATTAAATTTGTATTAATAAAAATGTAAATAATTTATGATGAAACCATATACAATTTAAACGATAGATAATAACATAATATATATATATATATATTAAATATTTTGTATTGTGATTTGTCTGAAATTTTGCTAATGCAATATTTTAAGAAATTATAATTTCAATTAAACTTTTTTATTTGCTGGAGCAACAAAATAATCTTCTTCCACAACCAATGCATTACACATGATATCTCTCCGTGTAGTTTTGTCTGATGATATATCTTTTCTTAAACCAGTGTTCCTGCAAATTATTATTTTTTAATTTAATTTAGAATGGAATTTTCAAAATTCATTATTTAAGTATTGCTTTATTATTTTGATCATGTTGTTTCAAAATAGAAGTTAAGTTACTAAACATAACTATTTAAAGTATAAATACACTTTGATAGCAATTAAATATACTAATAATATACTGTAATTTTTTTTATTGTTATATTGCTTCAACTATATAAATATTTTATAACCAGGTTAAAATGAGAGTTTATTTGTCTATTTAAGTAAAAAGTAAACATGTATTTTTTTGTTAACAAGGTTATTGTTGTAAGTTTTTATAGAAAGTTTTTTTATGGTAATTGATAGTTAAACAATAATGACCAACCAGTATTATTATATAATATATATTATGTAAATCATGTTCATAATTTTTTATAAGTTATTTACAGAATAATAATCTATAGATTAATTTCAAACACAAAATAATTAACTTAGTATATATATAGAATAAACACTAAAATCATACTAATATTTAGTTTAAAAAAAAAAAAATTAATGTATAATAAAAATTTGTAAATTTAGTACTATTCCTATTAATATTTACAATAATTTGCATTAGATATTATGAAATATAAAATATGTAAGATATTATTATTATTATTATCCAATGTTCATTTAGACATTCCAGAACGATTCAGAATATTATTGTCAGCTGGTGTACGGTAATTGGAATTAGACCAAGTTTTTTTTTTAGAAGTGTTCGAATTGTTGTTAGATGAATACCTTGGAGTTGATGCTGCTGATGGATTTCTTAAAGTTGATGATGGATTTTTAAAAGTTGACGATCCTAATGGAATTCGTGGAGCTAATTGATAAGGATGATTATTAGTAGTAGGATATCTCTTATGGCGACTGAAGGATTTATTTTGAAAATTTCTAAATTGGTTTTGTATAGATTCAACATTTTTCCACTTATTACGTCTATCAGTTGTATTAACATTTTCTGGACCCAAATTAGTAAATTGTGTGTGTTTTCCAGTAAATGAAGGTGACGTTGTTGGAATAGAGTTATTGAAATATGTGTTTAGTCGTTTAGAATTTATATCTTCATTTGAGTTTGAAGGAGAAACTTGTGCATCACATTGGAAACTATTTGTAGGAGTAAAATCTGCATTATTTGGTTCTTGTTTAATATCTTCATTTACTATCAGAGTGTTATGTGTATTTTGATGTAAATTTTTCTGTAATTTATTTAGTGGTTTTGGGGTAATCAAACTTTTTTTTCCTAATGCACTGTTCTTAAATGATAGCCAAAGATTTTTACGCTCATCAGGTGTCAATTGATCATCTACAGACTCAACAAGCATAGAATCATGTTCTTTTAAATTATTTATTTTTCCAAAATTATTCCTGATTAACTGGTTCAGTACTGGATCCTTGGTGTTAGGAAGTAAAGTGGAATAATGTTTTGATGGATCAAAAGTAAATAAGTCATTAGTTTGATCATATGATACTTTTCTACTCATATGCTGCAAATCTACAACACTCCTAGCCATTCCCAGTTTAGAAATTTGCCGATAATATGCTTTTGGCTCTACAGTTCCTTTAGCTAACAATCTGTTGACATAAACGGTTTTTTTCTGCCCAAATCTTAAACATCTATAAATAGCTTGTATATCGTTACTTGGATTCCACGATGTACTTAGTAATAATACTCTATTTGCACCTACCATATTATATCCTAGAACACTAGTACCCATAGATAATATAAAAAGTTTAGAGGGATTGTCAGGATTATTAAATGCTTCGCACATTTGATTTCGTATAGGCAATGGTGTTTTTCCATCCATTCTTAAATAATCATTTCCTAAAACCCAATTCAATTTTTTTTGTAAAAAATATTCTAAGGCATCTAAAGCTAATGGAGATTTTAAAAAACAAAGTACTTTTTCATTTTTTTTCTGGCACTCATCAATCACATTTAAAACATAAATTATTTTATTACTTTGTTTAGCTTCGAAAAATCTTGGATCATCTTTATAATCTAATATCCACATCAAATCCTTAGTAAATTTTTGATCAAATGAAGCAGTTCCAAACTCTGGTTGCTTGGTATTATAATGAATCAATCTGTATAATGTTAATGGATGTAGAGTTATTAATGTTAAGATGTGTAAACGTAAAAATACACTAGAACTATCATTAGATGTTTTATCATTATTTAAGAACTTCTGATATAATTCACATTGAAACTCAGTCATATTTACTTCTATTGTATATTCAATTTTTTCTGTAAATAAAGGTTTTAAATCTTGATCATCAATACGATGGACACAATATTCTAAAAGTTTATGTAAAATGAATGTACGTTGTTTCATAACTCTAACAGCTTCTTCACTAGATTCTAAAAATTGACCTGAATTAATTGGTTTTATAAATGTTGTAGTAAATTCTTTAAAATTTCCCAATATGTTAGGTTTAACAAAATCTACCATTGTGTAATATTCTTTAAGAGAATTTTGCATTGGAGTTCCAGTTAATACTATTCTTCTTTTTGTTCTGATTTGTGTTAAGCTTTTTAATAGTTTAGTGTTGGTATTCTTAATATAATGCCCTTCATCCAGAATAACAACATCTGGCCCAGGGTTGATTAAAGCATGAGAAAATGCTTCACTTAAATCATCTTGTTTACAATTAACTAATGACTTAAAGTTATCATAGCTAAGTATAAGAATTCCACCTTTAGATTGCCATGTAGCTATGTTTGTTATATTGTATAATTTATTTGTTTTAGGTAAATCATACACTTTGATCACTTCATGTTTGTCAATATCTTTTAACCACTTAAATATCTCATCCATCCAACTATAAATTAATCCAGGAGGACAAATTATTAAAAAGGTTTTTATATTAATTTGTCTATGGCAAAGTATTGTATACATTAAAACTATGATTTGCAACGATTTTCCTACGCCCATTCTATGTGCTAAAATACACCCTGTGCCATTTGTATTATTAGTCTTATCTATAGTTTCAAAAACTGTGTTCCACAAAAAACGAATACCTTCTATCTGATGTTTTTTTAAAACTTTTGCTAGGTCTTTATGAATCGTTAAAAAGGGTGTTTTGGAAACTGTATCAAATTCCAATACTATATTATGTCTCTGTAGATTTAATTGTGTTACTAATACCAACATTTCACGGTTACGTTCAATTAATCGTTTTCTTAAACTAAAGTCTGACTTTCTTGCTTCATATACAACTTCATCAGACACTATTTGCTTAATTTTTTTAGCTTTTGGTAAAGATGTTAAATGCTGTGATGAAACTGATGATATAGTATTATTAAATGAAGAAGCTGCTTCATTATCAAATAATAAAATATCTTTTATATCTGATCCTACTATATAATTTTCTATGTCTTGATCATCATTTTTAGGTTTAATTTTAGTTGAACTTATGTTGCTAGTCGTACCATTTGATTCTTCATCCTCATCATCTGATGATAATATAATAGTGTAATTACAACCAAATATATCTGTATTAGGACAGTCTTTTATTTCAGGTTTTATATCTATAGATGATGAATTTGGATGATTGTCGTTGTACATAGGAGAACTATTAACAATAGGTTCTTCTGAAACCATATTCGAATCACAAGGTATTAAATTATCTGTAGCTTTTTCATTTGTTACTTTCTGTGGCGTAAAGTTGCGTGCAAAATTTAAGAATGTAGATTCATTCACATTTAATTGATCAACTACATGAGATAAATTAATTGCAGTACTCTGGACTAAACCTTTAATTTTATAGTTAAGATTAATTGTTCCATAAGTATTTTTAAGGTCAACCTTATCATTATGCAGTTCATCCAATTTAGACATAAGCATTTTTATAATATTTGTAACATCAGTAATTGTATGTTTGTACTTATTAGAATACAAAATATATTCAAATGTTTGATTTAGTTCTGGATGTTTTGTCATTAATTCAAGAACATTTGTATCATTGCAATTAATATTCTCAACATTTTCTGGCGCAGCCTTTTTTTTTAAATTCATTTTTTTTGTAGTCCATTTTACTTTTTGTTTCTTTGGTGCTGCTGTATTTTTAGTTTTTGCCATATTTGAATCCAGGATCTACATTAAAAAAAAATTATCTTATAATAGTGACTTCAAGACAGATAATAATAATAATTTATTCTAGTTATGAGAAACATACTTAAATATTACAGAAAAATATAGAAAAATGAGAAATTGCTCTACACTAAGGTCTACCCTTATATTGTGGAACAATAAGTACTTATATTAATAACAAAATGGTACCTAATATTAATTTTTACAAATATTTACAAAAAAATAAAATAAATGATTAACATATACATTGAATATAACAAGAGTAAAATTAGGTTATTATTGGTGTTTAATAGAATAATATAACCTTATATAACATAAAGTAAGTAGATTAATAGAAGTAAATTGAGGATAAGAGGTGATTACAGTTGGTTTATAGTGAGTTGTCAGTATTTTTTAAATTTCAAATTTTGTTTGTAATAACCATTATCTAACAAACTTTTTAAAGTTTTCATATGATAAGCAATTCCACGATGCGCTGGGCATATTTTTTATAAGCCTTAGGCCTATTGGAATGAAGCATTTGTAATTATTTTTTCTTTACTACAATGATTATTAATTTTAACCTGCTGTTTTCGTTTGTGAAGATATGATTTAAACAATGAGAAAGATTTGTCAGTTATTTCTATGAAAGATACTTAGTACATATGTTGTGTGAAATGCTATCAAAGGTCTTACTATGGCCCATCAATACTCTTATAATTTTATTTTTTTTATCTATGCCTGAATATAGTTCTTTTGTTAAGTATGCTAGTGTATTTCGTAATAATATTTTTTCTGAAACCAAATTGTGTTATTGGAAGAATATCATTTTTCTCTAGATACGCCAGTAGCCTATTTTTTATTGATAAATAGAAAATTGTCATTATTACTTATTTAGTAACAGTTGCATCCTTAATAATTTTCTAAAAATCTCAATAGTATTTAACTACTGATAAATAAATGTAAATAATTAATTTTCTTTTTATCATTAAAAGAAGTCATCAGGTACCTGCAATTACTGTTTAAGTCTAACGCATGTGCTATACAAGCACATGAGATAAATGCTATCAAAATCACGTTAACTAAAACATAATTGCAGTGTTTATGGTTCAAATTGGTATGTAAACACAGATCCTAATAATATTTAAAGAGGAGACTATTTGTTATAATAGCTGATTTTATTTCTAAAATATTGCCAAACAAAAATGTGAGAAGCATGTTAATTTTTTATGTTTAAAATGGTTGTAACTTTTTCGTTTGAGATAGATAAGGAGAAATGTTCTTCCCTTGAAAATATTCTCTTTAATAGATTTTGTTATCATTTTTCTAATCTGTCTGATTCTACGGTATTTAATTTTGGGATTTAGCCAAGATTTCAAATAAAATCAGAATCAAAACCTCCCAAATGTCTTTACCAGATAATCCAATGCATGTATTCTAAGTACCAAATGATTTTTATCAGACTCTACATCCTGACTGTAATAAACATAGTCAAACATTGAACAAATGCTTCCATTTAAAAAGTCCAAACCATAAAAAGTTCACAAAATCCCCTCATTCGAGACCTCTCTTCCTATACTATCCCATGTGACCATGGTAGGCATTTGAAACATAAATGATGCTAAGACCCACTGGCTGAATAACTACAGACATCCATGTTATGAAATCATATTATTAAATAATATCTTTAATCAAACCAATCAAGCCTATTTACTAAAAACTTAAATCTAGTTAAATTTATAATTATTATTATTTTTTTTTATTTTTATGTTGTAAATAATATATTCATATACTTGTATCAAAAATATACTTATTATATAAATATCTATACTGATTGCACGATTCAAATTATTTGACAAAAAAAATTGTTTCGTTATATGTAAATAAACTCTAATTTCAATCTAAAAGCCATAATGTATGTTCTAAGTAATGTAACTTTGCTATGTTGCACGCATAGACTTACAAACTAGTTTATAGGTTTGTGGTTGCGCGTTAGTTAGGCTGAGACAGTAAATATGATTATAATATCTTATTTTTGTCAGTCAAACTTTTTTAATGTAGGTATACTACCTACCTACATAATTTTTTTCTCCCAAGTTAGATAGGTACAAGTGTTCATAAATTAAATGTATACAAATATAAAGTTAAAACCTTCTTAATAAAAACTTACCTATATAAGTTGATCATTAAATATTATATAGGCATATTTTCTGTATCCTGTTAAGGACTAAAGTATATTGTTTTATTAATATTCTGTATAGATTTTATTGTTTGTAGTTTAAACATAGTTTTATATTAATAAATAAATATATATATATATTGTTATTTACATACAAATAAAGTATCACAAATACATATGGGATAATTTAATGAGTGTTTAAAGGTTTTATATTTAAAATAATCAAACCATTGGGATACTGTGCATTTTATTTCTTATAGGTATTTGTTTATCACTAAAGGATTTATTTTCAAAAAAAATCAATATAAAATAAAAAATGATCAGTCAAAAATAGTATTATTAATTATACAAATAAAAATATTATGAATCCATTTTAGATATTCTACATTGAGCAGTTATAAATAACTGAAATGTATACATTTAGAAGAAACACATATTTTTATCAATTATATTGATTTATTTTGATCACGGGTTTTTTGATAATTATGTAGTATTGTTGTAACTTACCAAGTTTCTAGAACAGTAATAAGTGGTAGCACTTCAGTGGTTTTTATGTGTGTAATACAATCAGCAAACTTTACAGAAGCACTTAAAACTTCGAAACCACTTTGTTTTGAAAATCCAACTAGAGATACAGTTTCCAAACGTTTGGTCAAATTTTCGTCTAATAAAGCACTTTCGTTTGCAACACTACTTAACCACTTCGTTATGGGGTTAAAGTGATGAGTGTAATTGTTTGTCTTAAATATTGATTGTAATATTTTGTTTTTGTACATGATTTGAATACTATTTAATTATTGATTGCTCGTTTTTCCATGAAGTATAAAACTACAAAAAGTAGAGCAAAAATTGATTAATTTAAAAACTTAGATATACAATTTCTCAATAAGTTTATACAATAGGCATACAGAGACATAGTATGGTTTATACTACGGCTTAAGATAATATAAAATTGGCGTACATACCATAAAACTATCTAAACTATCTAAAACCGTGGTTATCATTCAGATATCAATCTTGGTTACCAAAAAGACGTTAAAACACCAGTCAAGGCCTTCACGTGATAATTTACAATTTGTTCATCATATGATTGATTATTGATACAATTTAAAATAGTTGAACCATAATCATTAAACCGTGGTGAATACATGATCTAGGGAAGCGTTCAGAAAAGTTACCCACTATTTCTGGGGAATTCCCCAGAGAAAGATTTCTCACTGCTGTCGGTGCAAACAGAAAAAATAAAAATCTAAATTACTAGACCTATTTACCTGAAGTTTTTATTTAGAATTTATTCCATAGATTTTAGACATGGGCATATTCTTCATCGCTTATCTCCACGTCGAGTATAACAACGTAAACAATTTTGATTTTAAAGGAAGCGATCTATTTCCAATTTATTAAAGCTATCGATGTATTCATAAAGAGATACTCCTTTCCATATAACTAAATTTAAC
Source organism: Cinara cedri (assembly GCA_902439185.1). Classification (NCBI taxonomy): domain Eukaryota; kingdom Metazoa; phylum Arthropoda; class Insecta; order Hemiptera; family Aphididae; genus Cinara; species Cinara cedri. The sequence goes on from CABPRJ010002377.1 coordinate 828,671, forward strand.
GAACTTCTAAGAAATATTTTTGCAATTTTTGTAAGTTTGGTTTTGTCTTCAGCCAAGTTTTTCGCTAAATTACTCGGAGAACCTGCCATGAAACGGAAATTATCTAAAAAATTAATTGAAAATTTAGAAGAAATGTTTTTGCTAAATGAAATATACTTTTCTCTCGAATTTGTGATCATTTTAATATTATCGTTATCACATCCAAGTTCACAAACAATGAAATGAATATCATACGATAAATTATGAAAGTATATTGGAACAAACTTAGGAACTACTATTTCGCAATTACAGCTCATACATAATACTAATCTAAATATATATCTAAATGGTTATGATTTTTAAATGTATTATGCAATTCATGTTTTTAAACGATTACGCACATTTGAAAATGTCTGTATTTTTAAAACGAGCTTTCTCTTCCTCTGTTAATTTAGACACAAGAATATTTTTTTTTGTAATTTTTGCTGATTTTTTGTTTTAAATCTAACATGATTTTCATGCAATGATAACAGCATTTTTACCCCTGTATATAGTTAGTTTTGGTTTAATTTCGAAAAGTTTTCACTAGGTTAGGTTCGGTATATTATTAACTATTTTTACCTAATTGGTTTATGCCAGTGTGTTAACAGTTTTTCCGGCCAGTTGACATTTTATCAGTTTCAAAATCAGCATATAGCACTATTGGTACACGCTGTGTTCGTTTAAAATGTATGAACTCTATAAATGGAAAGTTGCAACCCTCGATTATAACAGGTCTGCCTAATTTGTTTTCTGACCCCAGAGTCAGTTTTAACATTTTTTATCTCCAAATACTGTGAAACAGCATTTATAAACAATTAATTTAGAACAGTGTTTTGATTTTTGGGAGCGAACAAGTCTCGGAAATTTTATAATAAAACAATATTATGATGTCTCTCCATTATCAATCAATAATAGTTCGAAATTATTTACATGAATTAGATAAATAAGCTTATCTTCATCTAACCTGTAAACATTTACCGTAACATCATTAATCTGTTCAAATTTTTGTATTTGTTAAATTGATATCGGGAAATCAATGCAATGGAAATTTAATTTAGATTTTCGTACTAAATTTTTAAAATAAGACTATTTATTAGTCTTATTAATAGATATTTATTTTTGTTAGCACAGTTATAGTAGTTCATTTTAATTGCATATTTAAAACAACAATTATGTCCATTTTGAAAATTTTTGACTGTCTTTTTTGAAACTATGTGAGCAGGTAGGAAAATATAGGTAGACCCCGTTAAAAGATTTACCTGGTTTATTTTCAATTGAAAACCATCGATGGATTGAAAGCTCTATCCGCTCACTTTGATTTTAAAGTCGGCTTCCTCAATTGAGTTCTGAATTCCATCATCAAAGATTGAATATGCACCTGATATTAAAGTTAGATTGACTTGATGGTAATTTGTGAATTCGAAGTCTATAATTATAATATTTTTTTGTCGACTCCTAAAAATAATGAATATAATATAAAATTGCTAAATGTTTTATATACATATTGTATTTTTAATAAATATTCCAGATAAAAATTTCATCATTTTTTTTACAGGTTAATTTGAAAAATTGTACTGACACAATTTTTTAGTCATTTAAAATTTAATACTAATAATTAAATACTAAAAAAACTCGCATGATTTGATAGTGAACATCTGGAACAATCGAGAGTTTCAATGTTTGGGTTCAGCCGTCAGTTATAAACATCTTGAACATCCACCAGAGTATGAACTAGGTACCTATAGACTAGAAGTATAATATTTTTGAATCTAAAAAGAGATCAAATTTTTGATTTTCACTTTTTTTCACCAACCATTTTAAACGAAAATAATTTAAATATTCCTCGATTTGATCAAAAGTCGAACTATAGAAGAGCTACAACCAACTTTGATTAGTGCAAATTCTCTCTGAAATTTCTTGAATCTTGATGTTAAACCAAGAATTAAGAAATTAAGATGTAGTCTAGTAAGTATATTTTAATTTGTGTTTTGATCCTAAGTGACCTAACCTTCTAGATGTTGATTTTTGTTTAAATCATAGTTGGTACCTATGGAATTCCGGTAACATTTTTATTATTACTTATGTTTCTTATCAGTTATCGGTAAAGATAGTGTTTATCATCTTCGTATAATTTTACCACGGTTTAAAAGATGTACTGTCAACATTACTGATTTTACTGTAAATATTTTTTCGATTAAAGACAACACTGATGATAACATTACCATGGCACTAATGTAGAACAAACCGGTGGATTTGAAATGTTTGATCAATGGCCACGGTTATTGCATTTCTCGATTACCTTTTTCTTGTTTATGTTTTTGATTTTTAATTTTGCGTATGAGTAATTTGTGAACTCGAAAATGATGGGTGACAATTTCAATGAGTGTGATAAATATTTCAAGCTTTTACTAAGCGAAAACAGAAAAGTAAGAAAACAAAACTTGGACGAATTGATGACAATCGTAAGCGAAAAAAAGTTCGAAGAGTCTTCAGAGTTTGTGGCGAGTGTCAAAACTTTTGTATACCCATGTTTAAATGATACATCAGAAGCATGTCGTGAATCAGCTATACAATTAGTAAGAAGTTTGGTATGCAGTGGTCATGTTGACGACATAGTACCTATTGTATTTATCATACACAAGCGTATGGGCAATGTAACGGTGACAGAAAGCTCTGAAGAAATAAAACTTTTGTATGTCCAATTGTTAAGGGATATCATTAAAAATACTAAACAGTCAATTTTGCCATGTTTGGACGATTTAATTAGTATTCTGACAAAAAGTATATTAGACCCTTGTCCTGAAGTGAAGAAAAATAGTTGTCTATGTGCAATGGAACTTGCTAGTACTACTAAAACACATTTTCATATGGTAGCTGAATCTCTTGTTGAACCTATTTTGAAAACATCAAATTATCATCAATCAACTATTAGATATACAGCAATTCAATCACTGAGTATAATTTAGTTTTAATTTCAACTATGCTATAATATACATTTAATATATACATTTTTTTTTTCTTTTAGATTATGTAATCATGTATAGTAATGGAAAACAAGTTGTAGAGGTATGTGATACTCTCAGTGAACGACTTTTTGATCAAAATGTTGGAGTGCGATTAGCTCTATACCGCGTTGTTGCTAATTGGATGTTAAATCTACATGATAGATATTCATATTTTCCTAAACTTGTGCCATTGATTTTGACAGCGTATGTTTTTATTTTTTAAAAAAAATGTATGTTTTATTTATGTTGTATTTATTGTAGTCAAGTTGATGAACATCAACCAAACCGTGAAGAAGCTGAACGACTTTGGGATGAAATTGGAAGTCAATACATTAATGAGAATGAAGTACAACTCAAAGAAAAACTTGATTTTTTACCTGAATATCTAGATCATTATCCTCCCGATGGTTAGTAATATTTATGGATTTAAAACTATTTGAAATGTAATATACTGATGAACAATTTTTAATAAATAATATGAAATGTATACATTTTAGTTAAAAGACCAAATTTAGGTTGCCGCACATTAGTTACTCGAGAAGTATTAAAGCTACTCCCAGTTATAATACGTGAACTTGATGATTGGGCAAGTATTGTTTGTTTATTAATTTTTCATGTATAATTAACTAATTATAACAAAAACTATAGAAAGAAGATGTGAGTATTAAATCAGGTCAGCTGTTATGTGTAGTTGCTTTAAATGCTGAGAATTCTATTATTCAACACTTGAATCAATTACTGACTGCCATGACTAAATGTTGTTATCAACCAAACCATGTAGCATCAGTTCATGTAAGATTTTTTAAAACATTGATGAATCAAAAGGTGAATGAACATTCTGGTTGATATTATATATATTTTAGGTTCGCAAAGCTGCTGAGATTATGAGTTATTTTATATCCCCAGATACTTATTTGAAATTTTTATTACCAGCAATGAGTGATACTGAACCACATCTTGGTCATATGAATGTTTTATCAGGATTATTAAAAAATGTTAAACCAGATGAGTTATCCACTCATGTTCAATCTATTATTACTTTATTTGTGAAACCAGAAATATGTGAAGTATATGATCCACTATTCAAAAAATATTTGCTTCAAGTAATAGAGTATATGTTAATTGCGTGTAAATTAGAATGTCAAGAATTTTCTTATGAATTATTTAAAATTTATATCACTGTAAAAAGTACAATGTTGGATCAATTTGAAGACAATTGTTAGTATTATTTGAATAACATTTTAATCATAATAAATAATTAACTCGGAGACTAATGATCAGGGTTATGAATTTAATGCACTGAATGAAAGTCATTTTCTGATCCCTCTATTGAAGTTCTACCTATTCTAGTATTCTAAGATGTTTGTTTCATGGTGGGATTTTTAATTTTCATTAACTGGTGGGTATGAATTTTAGATCCTGAGTAGAGCGAATAAGCTTATGGTTTTACAATGATGTTTATTATTATTATTATTTTTCCATTTCTAAGTATTATTTTGTGGTTAAAGAGAGAGTTGTAAAGTATAATTTATGATGCTCCATTACTCGTTTCCTGTCTATGGGTGACAGAAATGACACATTTCAACTATGATATACTATGATGTAACTATAGATGACAAATGTCATCTATTTATAAAATTTGTATTATAGATTGGTATTTGAAAATCAAAATGTGGTAGTAGTTTATCTGGTTCACCCCCAGATATAAGATTGAAAAATATAAGGGCGAAATAACATTTTAGATTATTCAATTGCAAAACATGTTTACGTCGGTCGTTTTATAAAAAATAAGTATTTCATTGAGAACTTGAGTGTAACATGAAATGTAGAAAACCATTGTCCATTGTACAAGTTTATTAAAAAATAATAACATTTTACTTTTATCAGAATTGAAGTTATTCAAATAGTTCATCAAATAAATATTTTTAAATCCTATTTAATCCATTTTGTATGACTTGCATACAAAAAATATGTTGCCCTATGGGAAGGCCTCTGATAGAGGTAGGATATATTGAGTAATTTAATCTATACACATACATATATACATATAAAAATATGTTTATATTTTATAGAAAATATAAGAAACATTCAGCTTTACGATTTTACATTAAATTATTTTTTTGTCATTCTAATTTTTGGGGATAAAACGGCTACCTTCTTTTGATTTTCAAGTAGAACCTATATTAAAAATTCCATAAATAGATGAAGTATGAGTTAAAATAAATTTTGGTGTTGAAATTTTTAATTTCCATTGATCCATTGATGAGATATTTGATGGATTGATAACATTCATTCTCACTTTTTTTTTGAATCATAAAAACAACCTTACAGTAAATAAAATTTAAAATTTCTATAGATAAAAAATCATCATTAATGTTATGAATATTAGAAATTGCCAAAAAAATTTCATATTTATATAACCATTTTCATCTGAATTCCAACAAGGTTAAATGTCTAATAAGTTTATGGATAAATATTATTTTGAACACATGGTATTTAAAAAAAAAAAAAAATCAGTTTTCAAATATAGGTAATATTTTAACCCCTAAATGAAAAACCGAAGAAGAAAAAATCTGTTCTAAGATAATGAAGTTGTCCCCATTCCCCAAAAAAAGCATGGACTTATTTCACACGTGAGTGCAGCCACTTTTATAGTTGAGAAGTTGGGAAAGTAATAGAGGGGAAATTTAATGTGTATCTGTAAGCAACGATTAACCATTGCTAATGAAAAGTTTCTGATCACAATTTATTTAATATTGTTTCTTGTCAGCAATATATATATATGTATATTTGACATATTAAGATAAAATAATTACATATATTTTTTAATAATATTTGTCTAATATTGTACCTATTTTCCCATTTTTTTCTTAATTTATCCCAATTTTTCTCATTTATTATGAAAACAGCTGGGTAAATCAAGTGACTTCTTTATAGTATCATCTCAGTAAAATTTTCTTTCAAAAAAAGTGCTATACTTGAAAACTGGAGCAAAATTGCTGATAGAAAATTTTTTCACAGATAAAAAATAAATAAACATCATTGTAAACCAATGTATTCCTCGTTCCGTTCAGAATCTAAAATAATGGTAACTGTTATTGAGTTACTTGCTGTTTTTTTGATTATTAGGAAATTTAAAGGAAAATCAAAAAATGACTACAAGATTTCTTGTAAAAAAGAGTTGTTTACATACAGAAAAAATTAGAAAGCATATATTATGATAAATCCAATAAATTTCTTGTTCTGCTTAGGATTCAAAACTGGAATATATTATATAGTTTGTAACATTGTCAAAATGTATAATTTGTGTTTATTTGTTTTGTTTATAGTGGAATTAATTTTTATTTTTAGTTATATTTAAAGAATTGATCAATATGTGTGAACCACAAACCAAAGAGCAACTTTTTAAAATGAACGGTGAAAAATTGTTAAATGAACTTAATGACAGTTGTGATATGTGGACAGTGCATTCGCCTGGGAGAAAAGTTCTTGATAAAATTTCAAGAGATGCTGGTGATTAATATTATAAAAATATTATAAAATGTTTATGTGTACACAGTGACACCAGTTCCATAAAATAACTATTAACAATGGTTTTGGAATACCTAAATCATACAATAAACTTGCAATACTATTTTTATTTATTTATTGAAAATAATTTAATTAATAATCAATAAACTTATGAACATATTAATTGCCCAGTAATGCTTAACTACTCGTTTGCCTATTTTATGTACCTACTGTTTACCTATATAATATAAATAACTTTTTTTTTCAGAATATGTGATTTTAAGCTGCTATGAAATATATCGACAAATCCTTGTAAAAACTTTACAAAACTTTGAAAAAGATCCTAAATTTTTAATGAAAATGATGATTAATATAAATACATGTGTGGATAAAAACATTTTTGTTGATAAACAACTTTGGCAAATCTTATCTGGTAAATTTCATTTAATATGAAAAAAAAAATAGTAATAATGTTAAATGTGTTATATTAAATTGTGTTCTAGGTATTATATTTCCAGTTCAAACATGGAGACCTGGTAAAACTGCTGAAAGTTTGCGAGCTGCTTCATGTCTATGTGCACAAAATATAATTAATAAGTTTACTTCTTTTAATGACATAATTTTAAAACAAGTAAATTTAATTTCTTTTTTGATTTATTGTAAATAGTTAAAATTATGATTGTTGTTCTAGAGTATTCCAATATTTTTGGCACTAGCAGATGATAATCATAGTAAAACTCGTGAGTATGCATTAGACGCATTAAATACTTTAGTTTATGCTGCGAAAAAGTTAGATAAAATTGATGCTGACACAATAAATAACATTACCAGAGGTATAATATTATTTTATATGTTTTATTATTATAAATCATACAAATTGTTATGAATAATGTAAACATTTAGTTGCTCTAGCTCGTTTAAATGATAATCCTGGAAGTACTCGCTTCAAAGCTATAAATCTGATCAAAGTTACATATACTGAACCTCTTCCTAATGATTATATGGTGCATTATGAAGCTCATATTACTCAACTGTATAAAACCATAGTGATATTTTTAGATGATGAGGATTTACAAAAATTAGTATTAGGTAATAATTGAAATTAATTATTATTATTATTAAATTGTATGGATATATATATATATATAAAATTCTAATCAGTATCAATCTATTAAAAAGTTGAATTATTTTTTCCATGTGTTTATCTTTAGATTTACTAAAAGAACTTTCCTGGATGAAACCTGAAGATCTTATTAAACATATTAATGTTAATGTGTTTTCACATAAACACTACGCTCAAAATTTAATGGATTATTTGTCAGACAAAATTAGTCAAATTGCACTCGTGTCAAAATAATTTGTTCTAAAATATTTCTTGTGTGGTATTATATATTTATTTACATAGTTATTATTTTTATATTTATACTTATGTTTTGCAGAAACACATTTTAAATTTTAATTAATAATTAATATTTATTTTGATTAGGTTATGAAATGAAATTTAAGTATCAAAACCCATAAAATTTAACTGTTAAAACATGTATATTAACCAAATAAATGTACATTGATAAAAATAATGTTTTTAAAACTTCATTGAAATATTTTATCTTAATTATATTATCATTAGCTTTCTTGTCTTGTTCCTCCAAACTCATACTCTGTTTTACTTCTATTTATCCCTAGTCTTATTTTTGTAAGTGGTATTCTCCATTCTTCAAGCTTATGTTAATTTCTTCCAGATTTTCTCTAATTAAAACTATACCATCTGCTAACAACATGCACCATGGTACCTCCTTCACATGTTGTCCCTGTGTACATCTGAGATGGAATAGTCACTGGTTCACCAATAATAATCACCAAAATTTTGCTTAGAACTGCTCATACTCTTTAACAGAATTTAACACCAGCTGTCAGTCTGATGCAATCTCATTTGTCTTCACTTACGACAGACAGAGAAATCATAGGACAATTCTGTTTTCTTCTCAGAAAAAAGAATGTTAATGTAAACTATAATATGAATTCATCCACCCTTCAGAAATAATACCATATGTCATTTAGAATCACCCACCAAGGCTTTTCACTAGTAAAACCTCGTGGGTTTCAGGTATGCTAAATCTGTAACATATGCTCCAATGAGTTAAGGATTGGGTAGTATTTAAGATGCAATTGTATCTTATAATGCGTTACAGTTCTAGAAAGTTTTAAGTATCTTATATTGTAATATTTAAAATATATGTCTATTTGGTATAAATACTAATTTTGTAGTACTTTAGCAGTGATGTATTTAGTCCCTCCTTATGAAGAGAGTACAAAATGTACATTGAAAATTCCTTTAAAAAAAGCTCGGGAAAAAATCAGCCAGTACAAATGTTTTAATGTCTTAACTAATATGTGTACCTTATAGAGCATTTAAATTCATAAGCCATCAAGATAACTTTTGAAATATTGACACAACACACAATTGAAATAATGGGTATAGTTAATGTGGTACCTATATTACTTTAATACAATCTTAAACCTTGAGGTTGTTTAGTTGAAGCACAGAATAGATGAAATTATTGAAGGTAGTGAAGTCCCGAAGTGTGGCTCGTGATATTCTGTGACTGTAGATAACCGCTCCTTAGGTGATGCTCTTCTAGTCTTCTTGGGTTGTACGATTCTCAACTCAACACTGTGCCACGTTCCTATTTTGATGCTCAGAACATGCCAAAAACCTTTGTTAGCATTTTGCAGTCTACCACTGACCTATAGTATCATGTTAATTCAATATGATAATCTTAAATACTTTGAATACACCATTCTCTTTTGCACTTTATCTCAAGGTTAAAAAGCCAAACTATTGATCATACCGCAATACCTATTTATGAAACTCAATGTCTTTTTGTAAATAGTTGACAAACCAAGTTTTTGTACTTTTTTGCGAGTTGACTGCCATAAATGTTAAAAATATCAATTTATTATGATGTGGTCTCCAAAAATATTCTTAGGTGCATTTATTATAGCTACCTAATTCAAAATCAAAATGTAAAAATCTTGGATCTGCATGTTTTACAATATTTTAGTAAGTATTAAACATTTTCTCATAAATAACTTTATTTTGGCGTTCAAGAATAGAATACTTAGTTGTAGCAAATCCTTCCTTATTTTTAAAATCTAGGTACCCAGTAGTGTACCTGGAGAGGGAGGTCATATAATTATATGTGACAATTTTGTTTGACAAACCAGTTCATTATTGGATATGATACAAATAATACTGATAAAGTATTAAAGATTAAAAATAATATTTTACATTAAGAGACAGCAAAATGATTGATGCATTGTAGATAAAAACTGAATAGCAAAATTGCTATTTTGGAAGTCAAGAATAATTAGAAAAAAAATGAAGGTAATTAAGTTATATTAAATAGTATAAGAAGTTTTTAAAATTGAATAATGAGTAAAGTACATATAATATTTTTTCTCTTATACTTTTAGTTGAATACTATTGACTGTGATGTCATTAAATGTATTTCAGAATGTAGTAGAATATATATTAAATATTTATATATTTTGTTATATGTGAATGAAATAATTTTTCTTAATATCAAAAAATTGCTAGGTGTAATATCCGCTGAACGATCCTCTACTCTAAGACTGTAAAATTGTTTCTTGTAATACCTATTTTTTAGTTTAATATTTGTATTCTATTATGTTTTATAAGTTTTCAAAATATTTGTAGGACTCAATATTATTTTTAAAAAGTAATTGAATACTTACTGCTTTTATACTATCTACTACTTCAATGTGTTAGTTTAAAAAAAAAGTTCTTTAAGGCTAAATATTTACAGAGTATATTATTATTTATTAAAATACAATTAATAATCTACATAATTGGCATTGGCTTATAAATCTAAGTAGTACCACCTACCTGTTTTTTAATTATTAATTTTTACTATTTGCTTTATGCTTGTTTTGTATACATATCATGGTTACTCTCAAAAATGGGCCAGGATCGCTTATGTGGGCTTGCACTGTATCATATATACCAAGAACTAAGTAAACCAGTGGATAAAATTATTGAACGATATTTTAGTTAAGTATGAATTAAAAAAAATTGAAGATTTTGAAGTTCCATTTTATAGTTTATTCTTCTGAACATTTTCATGTTTCAACTTTTATTTTCATAAAATTTGTGATTTTTAATCAATTTTTTTAAATTCAGAGAATATTAATCATAATAATAGTTAGGTATGTTATATTAATTATTATTCTGATTACACATAGTTAGGCAGCAGGCTGTAATCAAATTTTCTAATTTACTATTATTACTATGGGTAATTTTACTGTATACTTTTTTTCTCTGAATTTTAAATTTCTTTTAAAGGAAACCATGAATTTAATGAAAATAAAATGTAGAAACGTCAAAATTGTTCAAACTATAAAGTAGCTATCTTCAATTTTTTTTCAAAAAAACATAACAATTTAATTCAAATAGAAATATTTCTAGTGCTTATCAATGTGAGTATTATATAAAAAAAAAAAATAGAATTTGATTATCTTTATTATCTCCGGAGATATTACAATAGGTGTATCTTCATGGGACATTGTAAAATGATTTTACTTAATGTTAATTTATAAATATTATGTTAATAGAAAACTCATTACAGCATTTTATCAACTGGAATTATTATGAACAATTAGTTGTTTATAACATATTATAATTTTAAGTCTTATATCTATACATATCGAATATGTAATGTAATGCAAAAATAGTGTACATAAAAACAATTTTAGGACTCTAATTATTTAAGTAAACCCAAAACGTACTTTATCTAAATATAATTACATACATACAATACATGCTTGTTAATATAGTATTAATATAATAATATAATTCAATATATATTATATTAATACTGAATAAAAGAACTTATTTCTAGTTACTCCTATGGAATAATAAAACGATAATTATAATTTTTTTTAAGATTACATTAAAATATATTTTTAGATTGATTTTGATATTTAATATGGTTTTAAATAATTCTGTTAAAAAAAAAAATTATCATTGGAATCTAAAAATTCAAAATTAAAACACACTTAACTAAAAAAATAAATGGAATTATTAAAAATTTTACATTTTATTTCACACAAATTTTGTTTTCTTCTTATAATAATGGATTACCCTGAAAAAAAAAATACATATATTTATAATACTTGTGTATATTTTTTAAATATTATTAACAAAATATTATACCCATTCTCGAGCCATTATTAAAACTGTATGTTGATTTAATCTTGGTCCAACTAGAGGATTCATTTGAGCCATATAACAACAAAGCCAACTAAAAAAAATATTAATTATTGAAATACATACATGAAAAATTATTAAAATTTAAATGATAAAACAAAAGTAGCTATATTACTAGATTAATATTATGTTTTAAGCAAAACTAACAATATGTTACATACTACTATAATATTGTTTTCTAATTTGATACTTCAATAAATATTTACAACAATTTTAAAAACATATATTAAATTAAATATAAATTTTATATAGATACAAATTGTTTACATTAAATTAAGGTCATGGTTTATAAAAATATTTACTTGTTTAAGAACATAATATTGTGTCACTATTCTTCTAAAACTGTTTATTTTAGAAATAAATTACTACCTTTATAAGAATGATTCAAAACGAATACAAAAGTGCTAGAAAATAACTGTCCAGGTCCTTGTAATGTGTTCTAACTCAAACTGTCAATTTCAAAATTTAATTTTAATCAATCTCTGTTAGGCATTTCATTAGTATAACAATTTAATAAATTTTAAACTGATTGTGAACAATATGATAAACAATACAGTTGGTAGGAATTTATACATTTTTATTGAAAAAACATTTAAACTTTTTAAAAAGAAAACTGTAAATTTGCAATAGTAAAAGTAAATACTATTTTCTTTTAGTCAATATATCGTATATACCTTGATTGACTTAATTGCCAATCTACCTTGTTTTAGTTTCTGAGTGAAGCAAGCAAGGCTTTACTAAGATGTGTATTTTTTTTTATGTGTTGACAAATTTTCTACCAGAAATCTTGATCCTATTAAAAACTTTTTTGTAATATTTTTAATTTAATTAGAGGTCATTTTTTTATTTTAAAAGTTAATAAATCGAAAAAACAAGAACATTTTTTAATTTCTAGGTTAATTTAGCATAAAGAGAACAAATATTGTGCTCTGAATTGTTTTTTAGTAAGCAAAGGTTTATAGTTGTATACAGAAAAAAAAATTAAATTACTTTATAAAAAGTGGTACACCCTTCAGCTGTAACAGCTTTGTTATATTTATTAATGGAAGATTAAAAAAATAAATACAAATAAAACTATTTAAGTAAATTTAAGAGATCTACCAATAATATCAGGATAAATTAAAATTATACTCACAATAGATAACAAGTAGCTGCTGTCATCATTAAAACAAGTTGTTGTACACTAGAAAAAATTAATAAATCCTCAAATATTAAATAATTAAATCAATTAAACTAAATAAATATCTTTGTTAATATAATTGACCACCAATAAATTTACCCTCGATCTGGTCCTTTGGGAATGATAAACGGTAACACAATGCCGACCACACCCCAGAAAGCGGTAAAAATTAAAACTGGTAAAGCTGAAGCTCCCATGACTACAGATCTAAAAATAAAAACAATAATCAATAGGAATAATAATTACAATGATACAATTTTTGTTTATAGATGAAGTCGAAAACAATAAATATTTAAATTACATATTATATTATTTATTCTAAAATAAAGAGTTTTTTCAGACATCACAGTAATTGACGGTTGTAATCAATTATAACACAACATTTGATAGTGATACTTACAGGAATGAATAAAATTAACTTATCCAGTTAATAATGCGGCTTTAAATTGTGTCAGGTGACGATCCTTTATAAATGTGTAAAACCTAAAAAGGTACGAAATTTCAGAAAATTTTAATATTATAGATAATAATCAACGCCTTATTTTTCTCCTTATCAATATCACTAATCCAGCTGATAAAAGGAAAATATGTTTTCTAATATCCTTGAAGTCTAGTACATTAACAGCTGGTGATCAACTTATAATTTCACGGTAGATAATCGACCGTGGCAGTTGTTCAAAAATGATAATATTTTGTTAGTTCAGAAAAACATCACTAAAATCGTTGCGGTTTTTGATTGCCTTCCCCTCCCCTTAGGTATTCTCAGTCGAAAAACTCGACCTCACCGCTACTACTTGCTTGCCATTTCGTTACCAGTCGTCCAGTCCACGTTAACTTATCCTTGCTTTCAAGTTTCAATAACGTTTTCCATGTAGACATTCTACAAAAGTTAAACAATTGTATTGGTTAGATACATCTTCTAGTTTTTATAATTTATAGTAATACCAATTACAATATACGTGTGTATATTGTGGACTGGGTATATTTTGTATAGGTATGTAATATTATATTATGCCTAAATAATGTTTATTCGTACGTAAAATAATACGTTCAAGACTTTTTTTGTTTATTCCCATTTTTCAGATTCGGGACTAGCAATATAATTGTATTAATATTTTAGCAATTTTATGAAAACAAAATTTGAATTCAACAACTTTCAACGTTTCATTATTCGCTTTTCATAAAGTTCATTTTTATTAAAGTGAAAAAAAATACATACGTAGCAATTCAAGTATTCCGGGAACTTTTTGATCCCACTACGTATCTTACAAATTTTTACCAGTTTCTCAACTACAAATTTTTAATAATATACTTTTTTTAATGGTACACATTTTTACTTATAGATTTTTATCTAGTTAATTGTTAATAATACATTTTCCAATTATAAACAAAAAAACAGCAAAATCAATATTTTTAACCATAACAATTTTGAAAACAATTTTATTACCAGTCCTAAGTCTGAAAATGGGAAGGACAATATTGAGTTTGTAAAAAAAGTCTTAGAGACGTAATTTACGTGTGAATAAAAAATATTTAGACATGTATACAAAGCATACTCGGGTCGCAATTTATATAAAAAATGGACGCAGGGTTAGATCGGGAGGGGGGGGCTTAAAGGGCCCCGGGTCGCAAGTTGAAAGGCGCCACACAACGTGTATTTTTGTCGAGGAATTTTTTTTTTTCTGCTTATTGGTCTTGTTAGTCCCGGGCCCCCTTGACCCATAATCCGGCCCTGATGGGACGCAATTTACAGCGACCCCTTTTGTCCGAGCCCTTGTAACAACCGGCACCGGCGCTGAATGTAGGTAGGTACAATAATAAATTTACATATTATGTCAATAATAGTAACAAAATTAATATTACATTACCGGTGTGCGTTATTTGCCAAAAAGTTTTTACAAATGAAGCTATGAAACCGTCAAGACTGCAAGAACATTTAATAAAAGTTCATGCTCAAAAAAAAAAACCGGATTCGTTTTCTTCTAGCAAAACGCCAACATTAATCTAGTTGGGATACCTTTTTTTTGTTTATGCTTGTACAATATACATTATACAATATTACAATGAATCGTACATTTATATTTTATAAACAATAAATTAACTTTTAATTGCAAATTTTTGTGCCAATGCATTTTTCTTTAAGGATGGCGTCTGTCAGATTTTATTTTTCAAGTGGGCGGTAAAGTTTAAAACTTTGGGAACCACTGGTGTAGAGGACACGATAAAATGTTCCGTCTGCCGTACCCTACGGGGTTTAAACCGTCTCTTTCTACACGAAAGTTGTGCCAAACATACACATTTATATACGGTACCTACAAACTTTTTGGTAAAATCTCTTCGTTATAAAACACATTTTAAATCAAATTTGTTAGTAGGTACATTCGTTAACGTAAACGAATTTTCGACAAATGCATTGTGCAATGAAGTCGTATAAAAATATACCTACGCCTTACGTAGGTATTTTAGACCGTTCAAAAAATACGGTCTTGCACGTTCATTTTAAGCATATAGGTACCTGTTATTTAATACGTTTTCCACTTAATTTGGTAGATACGTCAACATTTTCTTGATACGCAGAGCCGTTGAGCGATGACTGAAAGCGTGTAGTATATAAAAGCAAACACATAAACACTCGATACTTATGAAGTCATTTCCCGACATTTGATCGGCTTTGTGGAATGTGCACTACCAACAAATTTAAAAACAAGTATAATATTTGTTCTATCTAGATTATATTATTACAATTTACAACTATCCAATATAAATAATTGTATATCATACTGGTAATAATGTGTAACTGTGTAATATTTTATTGATAACAATTAAATAAACAATATTTAAAATAATGGCGATTTTTCGGAGAAATTATGCTTTTGCGGATAAAAATGTATAGTTAATACAATTTAAAATTATGCAAATTTTTCATGCATATCTATAACAGTAAACAAACAGGTATGTTCTGAGTATACCGCATATTGGGAAATAACCCTTAGTTAGTTTAGTTTAGTGTACATATTAAGTACCTATAACGGAAGACAATATTTCGATAATCACTGTAAAAAAAAAATAACAGTATTGGTTATTTTAAACATTTTTTTTTTTTTTTTATAATTATATTTATATGTATTTTCAAATCATTGCAATATTTTGACGGCAAGGAGTACACCATGATCAAACATATTTTTACCGTTACGGTTAAGGTAATATATTTATTCAAACACCTATCTATTACATACAATTTAAGAATCTCGAGTTCGGTATACTCCTATTCGAATTGATATGTGCAAATAGGAGATAGTACTGTAAATGTAACAAATTTAAAACAAAACGACCCAATTAAAGTTCAAGTTCGTTGGTGAAAACGTGAACTTAATTCAAAACAATTTGATTTAAATAGAATATTATGAACTTATTCATGTTTTCCGTTCACGCATGTTGAACTTTGAACCGGCGAATTTATTAGAATTCGTTTATTTCAGAGTCTGGCATATAACACATACAATAATATACTATAAAAGCAAAGGTTAATTTAATACTGCAATTTTTTTTTTATTATTTCTATTCTATTAATAAATACAAATTTTATAACTTACATATTATAATATTTTATTTTTATATGTGTATATATATATATTTATTATAGACACCGGCTCGATTTTGAAGCCAAAAACATTTGATTCCACAATTTTATTAGAAATGTGTAACATACAATAATAATTGTTATTATACGATTAGACATACATAATGATATATATAATATAGAACCTATAAACTAATATTTTAAACATATAAATATCATACAAACAAATAAATAATTATGACTAGATTTGTATTATGACAAGAATCAATAATTTTATTTTTTTCTTCTATCTTATTCACAAACTAAAATACGCTTGTATATATATATATATAAATATATATATGTATATGTATATATAAATCTTTGCATATGTGTGTGTGTGTGTGTGTAAGTTATACGGACGTACGATAGGTTAGGTTAGGTAAATTTTATGTTTTATTTATATTTTTAACTTTTTTTTTACTAACTGTCTACGGTCTATATATATAAACGCTGTTGAGCAACTTTTGTTTATGCGGTACAGAGGAACTATAATTAAGGAAAATGTTTGTCTGCTTGAAATAAATATCATCACAGCCAATTTGTACTCAGCAACAAACTTCGGTCTGCATTTATTATGTTTGGAACATTGGAATCAAGGGGACTGCAGTTTTTAAATGCGAAATTGATCACCGATTAAAATGATCTTAATCGATTGTCGGCGAACGTAAACATAAAGCGTTACTTATGTAGAAAAAAAAAATAAATATTCAAATCACCTATATATATATATATATATATAGGTATACGAATTAGTTTTAAACATATAATATATTATACACAATTTCGGATAAAATCAACTAATTTTTTTTAAAAAAAAAAAAAAAACAAATTATTTATGATTATACGATAATAAAAAAAAAGAAAAAAAGAAAAACAACAATCGATTTTCAATCGGGAGACAAAATTAATAATAATAAAACGACGGCGATAGTGACGACGATGGTGGAATAGGTAGTATTTTTGAGTTGAACACGCGGTTTCGCGAACGGAAATAAACCGAAAACGCTAAAAAAAACAACAACAACAAAAAAAAAAAAACCACCTACACAATACAGAAAGGAGATTCGTACGGAGACAGATATTCGCGTGGGGTGGTGAACTCGGGGAGCGGCAAAAAAAAAAAAAAAAAAAAATCACAGACAAATTAATAATAATACTAATACGACGATCGTGTAATAGTACTGGAACCGGTTGCGCGTGGGGAAAACGAAAAAATAAAACGCAAACACGGTGGACAGACGGTTGACGCCCCGGAGAAAATACGGTTTGTACACGAAACGCGGTATCAATTGATATGTCGCCGTCGCCAGTATGTGGCGCATGAACGCCGTAACGGACGAACGGTCGTCCGTATCTCAGCCGTCCGACATCGGGTGGCTGACGTTGTAGACGATGGCGAACACCGTGCAGATGGCGTACACGCCCAGCGCGAACCACCAGATGAGCTGCTCGTGGAGTTTCTGCTCGAAGTTCTTGAGCACCAGCAGGCCTATGGTGAGGCCGGCCATCGCGCCGGCTATGTGGGCCACGTAGCTGACGGGCGCGGCGGTGGACGACGGCTCGAACGCGTACCGGCAGTACACCGCGAAACCGACGTCTGCGCTGGCTGCGAACCAAAAAGAAAAAAAAAAAACGAAAACGGTTAATTATTTCGTTATTGTTATTAATCGTGTACAACACACGATAATAACGGTAACAAAACGGATACGCATAATAAATTGTATAATATACGACGGCGGAGGCGTTGAGAAAACGAGTTTATCGCACTAATACAGCAAGGGCGCCTACAAATGGGGTGGCAGGGGGGACAACTACCTCCCTAGCTTTCCAGCGAGTCGAAATAATTATCACCAAACTGAATATCTCAAAATCCCAAAATTCATTATTATACTCCACGCCACGAGAGAAGTAAACCTTGTCTCGACCGAAACGCGTTCAATTCTGCGCGTCTCCATGTACTTGCTGGCACAAAGTGGAGGGAAACGGGGCCTCGTGCCGTTGGTTGGCATGCGCGAAACGGTTTACTTCTCTCGTAGCGCGAGTACCAAGATGTATTGATATTTATCAATACACCTTGATCGTTTTCGGCAGGCATAGGTACTTCGTGATAATAGAATATTCCGCCAATTCACAATACACAATGGCTTATGCCCTACGATTTAAAGTTGGTACCAACCAATATATAGCCGATCATTTGTTGATATTTTTGTGGTTGCAGAAAAAGTTGTTGGCACGAATTCGGGAAAAATAGAATAAAACTGAAATTTGTGTTCAATTAGTTACTATGAGTGTACAATTTAATATCATATTATAATACCTTTAAAAATGTTTGAAGATACACATCACACATTAATGAAAGTATTTAACTATTAATATAAATTAAAACTAACCCCTCCCCTGAATTTTCACCACCGGGCGCCCTCGCATTACATCCCGCGAGACCTGCAGGATGTTTGCAAAATAAAAAAAAACCCGTTTATTTTTGTTTTAAACGCGTTTTTAATCGTAATAAACGTGTTTTTTCTCGTTGCCCTTATTTTCGGAGGTGAAACGATTATAGGCCTACTTTATATTTTCAAATGGCAACATAAATGTGTTAAACATTCCATAAATACGCTACAGAGTATAAGTTTAAATAAACCCGTCGACCCGTTGTCGGGATGTTCCACTTTTAGGTCTGGGCGTGGGGAGGGGGAGGAGAGATTAGATGAGCGTTATTTGTGTGACGTTTGAGAAAAATGTTTGAACAGTGCGCTCCACTAAAAATAAGGACGACAAAAAAATCATTTTAGAGCTACTTATTTCTTAAATTGTCGATAGAAAAAAAAAAATTAATATTTTCCGAGCTATCGCAATGGGCGTTATATTCTTGGGGCACCTGTATATAATATTATTATGTTACGGCTATAATATTGAAAACATAATAATTGATTATATTGGATAATGTCACATTTTCGTTCAGTTCAATTTTGTGCCGTTAATATTAGAGTGAATTGGCTCATTATCAAATTTATATGTGAGCATATTATTATCTGTGTTTGTGTATACACGTTGGTTTGTTCGATATTTTAATTTTGCGAGATTTAAGCGAGGCACAAATATTTTTCAATTGTAATGTTTCACATGCTCGTGTTTCGCTTGAAAATTAAAACATTAAAAAAAAAAACCAACGTTCAAACACAGATAATATGTTTACGTTTAAGTTTGATATTAGCTAATTCACTCCAATATTAAAATTACAGCACTAAATTCGATTTTCCGGACGAAAATTTCACATTATCTAATTTTAAACATTAATCATAACATATATAAAATAAATATAGTTAGATACAAATCGGATCAAATAAGCTTAAAATCGGGAATTATAGGTTTTTTTTGTAAGAGTATTGAGGTGATGAAGTTGGGTTGAATTTCAATATGAACTTAACAGTGTTGGTGCGTGTGAAGAGTGTTTTGTAGTTTCGTATACACCCCTGCAGACTATCCAACGGCGAGGGAGGGGGGTTGAGATGACAGTTTTTATATGTATGGCGTAAATATCAGAGATGTGAAATTTGAATGCTTAGACTTTCAACCACCAATACTACTATCATTTGTTTTTTTTTCTTTAGAAAGTAGTATAGTAATATTATAGTATTCGGTTATTTGTTGTTTTGCTAAGAATACTAAAATCGTAAAAAATAGTCGAGTACGTTTTATTGTATATGCTGTATACAAAACGATTCATTTAACGTACATACCTATTTTCGATTTTCAAATGACAACTTATACTCGAAATAATGCCATAAGTTAAATGCCATTAGTTTGGTGTTTGGAATTCTTGATTTCCCGTTGACGAGGTATTCCATTTCTAAGGTTTGAGAGGGGAGGAGTGGTGGAACACTATTAAAATGCCGTGTCGTCACACGACGATTACTCTCCCCCTCCCGCCGAAATTTAAAAGTTGAATATCTCGTCCACGGGTAGAAAGAAATCAAAAATATCAACATCAAAATTGATTTAAACCAACACTCTATTTATTTATGATATTTTTTAATGTAGGTAGCCATTTGAAAATCAAAAGTAGGTACCTAGTGGTTTCACCCCCAAAATAAGGGTAGTAAAAAAAATACAAAAAATAGAAAATTAATATTTTAGAGCGGAATATTTCTTATAATTTTTTAAAAAACAATACTTATTGAGCGTTGTATGAAAAATAAATCACCTTGTGCCTACTATAACTAATAATGTAAACAAAATAGAATTGATATACGGCGGTTTTTATGTATTACCTACTCGAGTGATCAGAACGATTTTATTTCATTTTATTTAAATATTAGCTGGCAAAGTTTGTATAAAGTTACCTATACTATTTATTATCAACCACACACTGCGTATAATCACGTCGTTTTTTTTTTATACATAATATATTGTAATAAAAATGTACTCACCAATAAACAGTATACCGAGCAGTCGAAATACGCCGAATTCCATATTGTTGTAATTCTAAAATAAAAAAAAATTAATACAATTTTAATTCAATTATAATTATAATAATAATAATAATATATAATATTGTTATTGTTTTTTTTCTTTAAATCAAAAAAATAATTGACATTTTCTTCCAGATTCCAACGGCTGATTATAGCATATAAATACGGTATTAATAATATGCTTACATTATTATATAGTTTTACTTACAAGAACAGTTAAATGGAGTGTGGTGGACAATGAATTATTCTCGACAAATCGGTGAAAATATTAATTATAATAGGAACGCCGAAAGATTACAGGGTGATTCTTATAAATTACTAACCGACGCGACGTTTATCGTAAATATTATATCCTGCATTGTGTATAAATATTATGTTTTATGCATATCAATTATCAACATTTTTAGAAAAATATATTTTCTTTTTGAATGCGAATTTAAAAGTAATTAATTGATAGGTATGTGTTGATGGTATATACCGTTGTGTTTTAATCTTCTTTAAAGTCACTCTCCCCTTGAGGAACAAAATAATTTTAAACGGCCGCCCCTCATGTGAAAATCTCATAATCAAAGGGTATAGGGGAAGGAAGAAGAAAAAGGGGTTGTTGAATCTTCAAATTAAAAAAATTTAAACAATCACAATGGAAATATAATAATATTTAGTGGGTATCTACGTCCTATACGCTTTAAACGTGTTCTTCATTAAAAAATAAAAATAAACACTAAATGAATAAAGGAACTTATAATTTCGTTCCATGAATAAAGCATAAAATTTGCATCTTATACGAAAACACGCTGGTCACGAAAAAAAAACTCATTATGTAAACTTTAACAAATTGAACTAAATAAAAATTGAACTACTCTTTTCTACAAGACATAAACAGGAATTTAAATATATTTTCAAAATTAAAATTGGGCCGCGTTTCTGGGTGAATTTTACAGTCTATTTGTCTAAAACGTCATATTCGTCCGTAAAAAACGGCCGTACCCTTTTTCATTAAATATATAGGTAATGGGCAGTAGTTACGATTAGTAGAGAAATTTTATCATTGAGGTGGTCGTTAAAAGATAAAACAAATTTTCGTTAAGAGGACGGTATACCTATATTTACTTTCTCAGCCCAACTACTGGGTAACACGCAAAAACGATGCTTATGCAGAATAAATGAAACTATAGCTTGATTTTGATTTTAGCATAAAAGTACCCATTTATAAAGAATAATATTTTGTTGGCAGTGTCATAGGTATTTTTTGAATTATAGATTATTAAAGAAGTTACAGTTATTAAAAAAAAAAAAAAAAAAGAGAAGGTTTTTATCTTTTATATTGAGTTGTATATTTTGAATAATAAATACAAAAATCTTATGACGTTCCCTCTAAAATATTGTTCTCTATATATTTTATAATAGGTGATTTTACTTTAAAATCAAAATTATGCTAGTTTTACTTATTCTGTGTAAGCATTGTTTTGCATGTTACCCGGTAGTTGGACTGAGACAATATATAGGAGTAAAACGTCCTCTTAAGGCCTTATCCGATTAATAATATCCGAAAAAAAAAAAAAATAACGATTATAGAAAATCACCCTACGTACGTATCTTATATCATCGTTTTAAAGTTAATAAAAAAACATCACAAATTATATTAAACAATAAATACAGAGTATAAATAGGTATTTACCAGCATAACGTTGGCCAGATGAGCGGCCAACAAAGCATACACTCCGCCCGACGCGCCGACGAGAAACACGTTACTATCGAAGACCGACGTGCCCAAGGAACCTGAAATACACAAAAAAAATATAAATGTATAATAAATTATTACATTATATATATTATATACAGTATTGATTTTAGACTTGGCCAAATGTTCGTTATCTAAGGGTTTTTATTATTAAATAGGTGTATGTATATATTATATATTTATATATATATATATATATATATGTCTGTGGCTTAGTGCAAGAAGGGCGCCGATGTCAATTTTTTGAAAAAAATCAATTATAAATAAAAAAAAAGAAAAAGTGTACAGTTTTTTATTTTCTAAATAAAAATTAAAAATTATACAAACATTCACATTCAATAAAATACACAGAGCCTTATGGGGAAATGAAATTTCAAAACCCATTTCTCAATAATCACAAAATATGATATTGGCCCTTCTTGCACCAAACCATAGATATATTGCAATTATTGCTTACCTGCTAAAACGCCGGCCATGTACACGACACCTATTCGAAGAGAACCGTGCACCATTTCTAACGGAAGACCCACGAGCAATTGGACGATCAAATTGAATATTAGATGAACCCATCTGTGTATAAAATAAAACGAATAAACCGTCAAAAATATAATAATAGTATATACATATTTATATCAGTATAATATTGTCAGACTTAACGTATATAATATTATAAAACAAAATAATTTTCTAATGGGTCACAGACGGGAAAATTAAAAATAACGTATAAAAGTCTTCCTTCGTCACTTTCTCACTCAGGCCTCGTATTTGTCCACCTGTAACAATAAACAGCATCATCGTCCTTCACTCATCTGAAGTTAAATATCTCGGCATATTACTATATGGACATTTAATCTGGTGGTTTCATTTCAAAGACAAGTGCGAAAAGCTTAACTTCAAACTACACTTGCTAAGGCCAATTCTTCGCTCATACTTAATACTATATCCCTTAAACTTGTACTACAAACTATCTTGCAATCATTATGAACATATGGCATTGATATATATTATGAGGTTTTGCTATGAACTATAATAAAAAAACCATTCAAGCTTTTCAAATTTTCTGCCTTCGTTCAATTAATGGAGCATCCTGATATCTCAAATAATATTCAATTCTTTTAAATTTTTAAACCATTGAAATCGGTTCATTTGACGAAACTGTTACTCATTAACATGAAAACTTTTGCGCAAAATTGTAATCGAATTCGAATCAACTCATCAAAGATTTAGCCTTAAATACTCTACCCGGGTTCCCGACCAGACATTTCATGCGGAACTGATATCACGTCTTGATCATCTAATAAACTAAATTCATCAAGTTTCTCTAATGTGAGAATTCCTTTCATGTGTTAATCATCCCATTTTTCATTTATAATTGCGGCTTAATTTACAAACTGTAAAGTTTGTAATCTTACAAAATAAAAATAAATGAAAAAAATAAAAAAATTATAAAACTTACCCGACGTGCAAAAACATGTACAGCATAAATCTCCACAGCTGTTGTCTTTTGTCGGGCCGGTATATAAACACACTATCCATTGGAACGGAAACGGCGACTTGAGTCCACATGTCATTGGGAAGAGAATTAGAGCCCAGACTTAAAGAATAGTAATATATATGTGTTCCCAGCTAAAAGAATAATAAACGTATAATCATGATTAGATATTGAGACGACAAAACGCGAATGGGTGTATAATAATTTAAAACTATGTATATTCCGTTCAAAAAAAAAGAAAAGAAATTAAAATGTCAATTGAACTCGGTAATGTTTTGGGGAATGTTGACCTGCAGTTGCAATCAGCGGATGTTTTCGGCATTTAAAAAATATACCAGTTGCTCTCGACCAAATGTACCCAGATGCTCTCAACGAATAAAATAACAACATAATATAGAGTATAAAGAGGGGAATATTTTCGTCAAAATGATTACCTTATTATATTAATATTATAATCCATGTTTTTTTATGAAAAATATCGCTTTATTATTAAGGGTTGGGATTTTATGAAGACCTATGATCACTTTATAGTAAAAAGAAAATCTTAAATATGCCATTTGTATATGAACGATATATAGAAGTGATGGTAAAATAATAGAAGTCTTTTCAAAAAATCTTGTTTTTATTCGGGCACAATACACCTATCATCTATATACAATTTGATCATGCTCATGACTTTAGCCTTCAAAATTGACCCAAACCTTTAAACTTTAAAAAAAAAAAATCTAGCTGTTATCGGGTAAAATTAAAATTCAATATACCTACTATAGGTAATTTCGTATTTTACAAGCAAATCATCTATTCAGATAATATGTGTTTTTATGTTTCCATATTATATAAATTCTAAAATTAGAAACCTATTTTTTTTTTTATGAATTTCGTTTACGTTAATATACAATTATTATTTCAAAACGAAATGCAAAGGTAAACGGTTATTGATTAATTAAATTATTACATAATCCGTTAATTATGTACGGATCATTTAATAGAATAACTAATTTTATCTGCATAATGTTTTTATTCATACCCATACGTATGTGCTAATTTATTCATGTTTAATCGCTGATCTAACCGTTGGAAATCATTAAATCCATTCATTTATACATATCACGTAAAATATTATCCTTATTGCTGTTTAGATGTATATTATATATATGCACAAAAAAAATATAAAACTAAATTAATAATTGTTTCGAATTAAAATTAATAAAGACGTTTTATATAGATATAGTAAAAGTAAATATTAGGTATATTATAATACGTAGGTAATAATAATCAATGAAAATTCGTTTTTACAAATCACGAAATGATTAATTGTTATCTTTAATTAATGTTAATTATTTATTTATACGTATTATTTTAATTTCTAATATAGCACGGGTTTGTATTTAAGAATAATAAATTAAGAACACATTTATTAAAATACGACTTCAATTTTTTTTCTTTTAAACATTATTTTTACCTACCTACGCGTTCACATAATATCATTGTCGATTTGTATTAATTTGTTTAAATCAATTAAGAAGTTTTTAAATGTTAATAGCAATAACGAAGTTATAATTGATTTATTACCAATACCTACTTTTAAATATTGTTTAGCTATCAATTTTTAAATTTACGCGTGCAACTGTATAAGTTACATAATTATATAAATATATACCGTTTATAATATATTGATTATTCATCCTAAAACACACGGACATAACCATGAAATGTGAACAAATTGAATCGTGTTTATAAATTATTATTCTTTTCTTTCGATTGTAGTTTTTATATAAAAAAAACGTATAATTCAACTTAATTCGTATAGTTCTGTTATAAAATACTGCAGGACGCGTGGAGTTATCCATAAGGAAGTTAGATATTGCAACGTTAACCCTAAGCGTTTTTAAATTTAGTTGTCTTCATCGCGCCAAGTTTTTTTTTTTTTTTCTAAAGACGTTTTGATGGGTTAGGTACTTCCTTTTGTCCGTCACACCAACGTACGCCGTACGTATCGAAATTAAATTGCTAAAAAAAAAACGGTCGTGTTGAAAGTCGAAGAACGCGTTCGGCACGGAAAACATGGGCCAAAACATGGTGTTTTGTGAACTATAAACAATATACTATTCTGTTATGCGATTCTATTTCGAACCTAAAAACGATACATTCTATCAACAAACAATAATTAATAACGCAGTTCACAATATTACGTCTCAATACTGTGTAATAGTATTAAATTTCGCGCGTACGTATTTATGAGTGTGAAATATAATATTAAAAATAATAACAATAATATTAATAAAAAAAAAAAAAACTATTGTACTCAAATAAAATCGTGTTGTTTTTGAAACGATAAACTGCACGTATAATTTATTATAAATGAGGTTAGTTTTCTTTTGGGACAAATCCCAGACAGAATAAGAGCACGTGTCCCTTTTGATTTATAGACGTTTCGATTTCCGGCATTACATTTCTTACGGGTATATAGTAATATTTTACGACACACGAAAATAGACAGTATACGTATATTCTCATTACATAATGTCGGATTTTACATAAACCACCGGTACATTTTATGTTTTATAAGAAAAAGCTAAAAATAATAAACATTTTTACGTGTATACATTTTGTAATATTAAATTTGGGCGAACGGTCATGATGGACGAATATTTCACTCCGGTTTATCGGTCTATTGAACGTCGTAAAAGCGGCCGTATCCCATTCCCATTGAACGGGTATTGTATAGTAGAACGGGTTAGAGGGTAAAACATAATTTGCGAATTTCACAAAATAGGTGAAAAATTGGAAAACCGCTTTCAATTCCCTTAACAATAGTAATATTTACCATATAGGTACCATACGCCAAAAGGATTTTTGTGATTTCGGAGTTATTTTTCTCTTATACTCCCGTGTTAGCGTATATCACGTATGTATAAAATTTGTCACGTTCCATTATTTAATATTATACTATATTTGCATGAAATGTGGAATATATGTATTATATTATACGTGTGTATACAATAAATAATACATATTATTATAATATACAAGGCAAGCTGCATATATACGCGCAGCCATGAAAGGAATTAATCACTCGAAAAATCCAGAGGGGATTATGCCTTTTTAGGAAGGTAGACAGCTGTAAACAGTAAATGGTTTTCTGAAAATAGGAAATAGCCTGTCTCTCGTTTAGCCCCCGAGGGTATAATTTAACTCGCATTTGACATCTGTTACAATTTCGTTTTCCTTCTTTACTTTTGCTTTCTATGTATTATTATACGCAGTAGGCCACGTGCCACACGGTGTCTATAGTGCATATATAGGTGCGCAATGCGCATATTATATTGTAGGTACCTACTTATTAATATATATAGTATTTTCTTTGAAAAAAAAAAATATATATATAAAACACAAAACCAACGATTTGCCAAACTTGTTAACAAAATGTACTGTACATAGATATCATACTTTCTTTTTGTAATCTCTTATGTTATACAACTTATCAACTTATCATATGGTAATATTACTGCAGTATTATTGAGCTTGCGCGATATATTTTTTTGTGAACCGTATAACTTTGTTTTATTTTATTTCTAATAAACGCCAAACGGCAATTAAAAAATAATACAACATACATAAATTACTTGAAATACTAACAGTACATGCAAATTTAAATGCGAACGGACGTGGGCCAGGGAGTGTATGTTCTGAGCACGCAGAGAAGGGGGTGATTATAGACGTATATATATATGTACACGAGGTGGTGTACAAAAATAACGAAGGACACCTAAATGTAATGATTAAACAACGGTTTTTGCGTTATGTGTAAGTTATTAGGTACTTATTATTACGATATTGCAGTTTTATAAACGTACCTCGAATAAAGTAATCAGGATTATAAAGAGAGGCGGCGGGTAGCACCGATAGTTGTCCGCGTAATATTTTCGATCTCTTTCGTCCGTCAAGAACTCCTCAGCAACAAGACGAACCATCCTATAACAATAATAAGTCGATCCGATTAATACCTGTTTTGATAAAACGTAAAATATTATGACAATTATACAAATAACAATAATAATATGTAACCCCATTGTTTATTGTAATCATCTATGTCATCGGTGTAACATAGATTTTTCCAAAGAACGGAAACGAATCAATTTCATGAACTCATTCAATTAAACACTGAGTAGATAATTATCTCGATCTAGTAAACTTTGTACTTACAATTTATTATTAATTTATTTTATTTATTAATGATGCGGCGCTCAGCGGCAATGTTCAATTTGTAAATGTAACAACAGATTAACGAACCAATAATACATAATAAATGCTGTTAACTTGGATTATTTTATTACTTTATTTTCAATTTTTTCCCAAGAACATTAAGATGAATATAATTTTACTAATTAATAATTATATACACCTATTTTACACGATTTTACATACTTTTGTGATAAGGCTATTCGAATGGGCGATCATACAATACATAAATACATAATATTAGCGATATCATCGACAACCAAATGAGCAGAATCAATTTTTACACGGAATATTTATCTCAATGTATAAGGTCCGGGTTAATTAATATACATTAAAGATGTTTTAAATTATTGTATTGGACAAGTTCATTATTTTTTTTTTCAACATTAATAAATTCTGAGAATAATAATAATAATATAAAAAAAAAATGTATTACTAACGTCAGCAACTAATAAGAACCTAATATACATAATAAGAAAACATTAATAACTGCAAGAAAATTTACTTTTGGTGTAACGTCGGCTCTTTAAATATGATATGAAAGTCGTTTTCGCTGTTTACTTCTTTGTCCCTGTGATGAATGGCACATTTAAAGCTTCGTCTCCTTTTGCCGGACATCTAAAATAAATATAATTTAATGAATATATATATGTTCCGTGTTGAAACATTACGTGTCAAAATTAATTTCAATCATTGTGTGAACCACCGACATATTTTCATAAATAAACAAGACCCATAAGTACCCAACGACACGTATCGATATATTGTATTATATATGTATAAACATAGTATTGTTTTAGTACCACTAAATATCTAAATTGTTATGTAACTACACATTTTTGGAAATATTTTTCGGTCGACGACGCGTACCTATAATACCTGTGTATATCGAAGTTGCAAACGAATCGAAAGCAAACAATTACTTACTAAATTTAAACAAAAGTTTACAAAAGAAAATTCAAAACTACAATTGAGTTTATTATAGAATATTACAGTAGCTGGTATTATAATATTTTGTCGTTGATAATAATTCTGAAATGATAATAATAATTAAATAATAATACAAATTTAATTTAAACGAAATAGTTTTTTTTTAGATTCTGAATAAATGTATTAATTTTACTGCGATGTGTTTTTGTTGTATCTTTTGAACCAATCAAAAACTTTAAAGGAACTTTTTTTCGTTGACAATAGTTAATCGTTACGTACAAATATAAATTAAATTACTTTACATCTCTTTTATTTTTCCTCATAAACAATGGTTCACCCATCAAACAGTATAAATTATTATTATTTTTTTTTTCAAGAATTTCTTCTATACAATATGCTTCTGGATTTTTTTTAGATTTAGGAGTAAATGGGTGCTCAGTGTGTACAAATTAACTAAATAATATTACTCGTTTATCATACTAATTAAGGGGACGCTACACCCACTTATACTGACAAACGCGCGACATAGCAAATTCGCGTTTATTAGGATACATTTTGTAACGTTATAGTTTTAATATTTAAGCTAATTGACTTATTACTAAACTTAAAGTTAATAGAAGATTATAATATGTGCCCTAGCATTGAAGTTTTTTCAATATTTTAAACAATAAATTATCGTTGTTAAATTGTGATACTTCACGTACTCATATCTGGCTTAAAAATTAAAATATCGAAAAAACGTCAACGCTGGGATATATATAATAATATTGTTATCTTTAAGTTTAGTAATAAGCCAATTAGCTTTAATATTAAAACTCAAGGTACAAAATGTGTCTTATTGAACGCAAATTTGCTACGTCTCGCGTTCATAAGACGGAGACAGTAGATGTCGGTATGGCGTTCTCTTAAGTACAAATATAGGCGGAATATAGGTATAATATAGGCAGGTGAGAGTACCGGGTGGATTATGGGTTATTTCTAGGTTATTTTGTGTTCACCTAATAGTTCCGCGTATGTTTTTACGACTTATGTAACAAGAAGCCGCCAGTATTTATGTTACCTATATAGCTATATAGGTAATATAATAATAATATTATTATTATAATACGTTCGTGATTATTATGTTATTCAAAATGCCTTTAAGTTTATAAGTTGGCCACGTTTCGACGACCGCGACGACGATGGTTTCATTTTTTTTTTTTTCATTTTTATTATGAATTCACTACGCGGTGCCCCAAACCGACCTAAGAGGGAGCAACAGAGGAAAAAACCGTTTCGGCACGATTGTCCGGACCGCGGGCTGCGCATATGAAATGAGGTCCGTCTTGCCAAAAGAGCTAAAGAAACACAAACACAGATAAAAAAACGATGCGTGCGTGCCTGTGTATTTCACGGCACATTATACTATAATACTCGTATATTATTATAATATATAATATTATTATTATTCTTGGGATTCCCCGGATGAGTTACGACTGAGTTGTGGAAATATTTCCGTTGTCGGTTCGATTATAAGAACGGTTTCAGTTACCGCGGTACTGGCCTGGTAGGAAAGGGTCTACGAAAACCTAGAAAAAAGAAACATACAAAACCGACCGACGATGCATAATATGGTATACCAAGCCGGTATGTATAATAGTATTATAAGCGCGTAATGAAACGTCTTCGTCGGGAACAGAGACGTGTCCAAAATTAAATCGCGCCTGACCGAGTCCCCCAAACAGCAGCTAACTTGAACTCTTTTTATTTGCTATACAACATTACATTTAGAGGTACAAAATACGCTATTAAGGTATGACAGCTGTCACTTCTTTTTTAAGAGATGGATTGTAGGTGGTAATTACAAGTAGCTTAGATTAGATTGGGTAGTAGAATTTATTCAAGGTTTAGGATTTGATAGTGGATTTACATATAAATATAGAATACCTATATTAAAATACATATGCGTATTTGATGTCTGATATTTACAAGTTTTTAAGTTTTGGATACTTGTAATGACTTCTTTTGTAGAAAATGAAATCAGACTCGGAAATTAGAATTGTTTTATAGGCGGATTGTAGTGATAAATGTTAGAATAAATTTCAATATGAAATTAGCTGCGTTATTGCGGGTGAAGAGTGTATTTTTAGTTTTATACAGTGTACATCTCTACAGATTTCTCAAATGAAGCCAGAGGATGAAATTTTGATTTCAATTCAATTTTCAACTTTGACCTTTAACATTTTGATGATAAAATTTTACATTTTTTTCGGAAGTAATATAATTTCTTGTAATATAGTAGGTATATAATATTATAGTATTCAGTTTTTTAATGTATTACAAAGATTATTTTTGTATTATAAAATAGGAGAGAGGAAATTCAATTCTATTGATAGTTTTTTTTTTTACAATTACGTTCTTCTTCTAATTTTTTTTTTTAATTCGAGCACTGCATGCATTACTGAATACCAATTGCATATTATTATACGAAGAGCATACTATAAGTGTAACAATAATGTAATACAATTAAAATTCGCATTATTAGTGTTAACAAATATTTAAAAATTGCAACGTCAATATATACGTTAGAGCAGAAGTATATTGCCAATTTTTATTCAATTATACTATTATCGAAGATCGTGTGAAGATTGGGGGAGGGACAAAATACATAAATATTAAATATTGTCGTAGATAAAAGGTTTGTGGGAACCGGAGATCGTATTTTCATAAAATATTCTAACGAAGGAGCGCCAATTGCCACTCCTCGAGTATGCACTAATAACTCCGACGTAGTGATTTTGAATGTTCACATCATTCACCGACTACGTTAATTATTTATCTTAAATATAAAAACAACTATAATAATATATACACACAAAGCTTTAAAATTAAATCGCATTCGTTTGTATACAGTTTTCAAATTATCGACAGACAAATAAATAATTATTTTATGTTCATGTTTGTATAAATTACATAAATATTAAATACGTAGGCTAAAATCAAAACTTGCATGTTCCAAAAAATGGGAAAATGAGTTAGTCACACTGTTTCATAGGATTTTGAAGGCAAGTCCGATTCTGTAATCAATTCGTTTCAAAATAAGTCTACATTTGACCGGAAGACGATTTGACGATTTGGGTCGAAACTTAAAAGCACCATTGGATTATGTGAGTTTTTAATACTTTGATATTGAGTCTTATAGATCACGTAAGTTTTGATTTTGAACCCTATTTAACCAGTGTCAAAAATCTAATTTTATATAACATGAAAACTCGTTAGTCAATTTTAACTATTATCAAAATTCAGATGTTCCAAACTTAAAATAAAAATACAAAAATATAGATAACGAATACAATTTTAACTTTTTTGTTTTTAGCTTACATTGCATAAGAAAATTGCATTTTGGTTCTGGTCTCATTCTACAGGAAACCTCTATCCTAGTTTTTTCGTTTTCTGAAAAATTCGATTTTTGAAACATGTGCGTTTAATTCTAGCCCACTCATACATTAGCATACGTAAATTATACAATAATATTTTTCCGTTTAATTATATACGGGTCAAATAAATAGCATGCCTACTAAATGTACGCTGGTA
Source organism: Cinara cedri (assembly GCA_902439185.1). Classification (NCBI taxonomy): domain Eukaryota; kingdom Metazoa; phylum Arthropoda; class Insecta; order Hemiptera; family Aphididae; genus Cinara; species Cinara cedri. Next base: position 861,746 of record CABPRJ010002377.1, read on the forward strand.
TATGCCTATAATAAAAAATCGAGTGCAAATACTAACAGAAAATGAAAATAAACATCAATTTTTGTCCGTCAATAGTGGTTTTAAAAAAATATGTTTTTTCCCCCGTTTTGTATTATATGCTCGTCGTAATCGTATAAGTTTCATACCTTTGTTTTGGTAAAATATAGATATACCTAACACCGCATCATTTTTTTTAATTAGACTTCGCTGCGCTTGATTGGCAAAATGTTTTTTTTTCTCTAAATACTCTGATGGGAAAAACTCACGAATTATCATCGGTTAGAAAACCGAAATTTCTAATTACTGTTTACCGGCGAATTGTAACGTACCGAATCCACTCTCTCATCATCACAGACTATACAGTGTACACTATACAGGTCGGTGTCACGGACGGTCATGGGTAACATCCTCTCTAGTTAAAAACGCTAAAAAGTCACTCGGCTGGTGAACAGAATATTTTTTCGGAGTTTTTCTTTTTCTTATTATTATTATTATTATTATTCACTTGAACGATTACGACCAGATCGGCTAATGACGTAACCCTTCTTGTGACTATAATATAGGTACGTTAATTAGTGTATTTTCCCGCCGCCATCAATTTGTCACACCCAGTATATATATATATATATGTACAAACGGCCAAATAATAATATACAAAAAAAATATTCCGTAAAGTGATGTATTGTAGTATAAAAAAAAAAAAAAATAATAAATAATAGTAAAAATAGTTTTTTTTTTTTTTTGGTTGCGCACAAAATTGCAATCCTATTATAGAATAGACATTTAAAAAATTATAAATTGGGTATTTGCACGAGTAAATTATTATTGTACATTATTGGACTGTTTAACATTGAATTTTTTTACACGGGAACCTTTTTTTTTTATGTTTAGATGAATAGAGTAACATCTACTTTATTGTAGGTTATTTTCGGAGTAACGGCGTTGAGCAATGAGTGTCTAGTACGGAAATAGCTGAGGAAAATGCAACATGAATGAAATATTTTAAATCGTTAACGTAGTTTGAAATAATCGAGAGGTTTGACTAAAAAAATTCGTTTCCGTTTTAAATTCAGAAAGTTTAAAAATAAAAATCCATCGCAGTTTATTTTTTTTGATCAAAATATTTTCAATTATTTTGTTTTCGAAAAAAAAAAAAGATCGCAGCGTAGAAATGTAAGTAAAGCTGATTGTTTATTGACTCTCGTCTTTTGTATGCGTCTGTAATAATAATAAAGAAAATAGTCTGAAAACAAAATCTATACTTCGGAAACCGAAAGACTTTGTCGAAATGGAAACTCATTGCACGGTCAGTCGCTTTTGGTTTAAAACATGTGTATCTGGTATATAGTACCGTGCAGTCGGACAAATCCTCAGGAATTAGATTTAAGGAACACCTCGGGAATTTACCGAAAATCGAATGCGGTTTAAATAATCGTATAGTGTATCCATAATATCCGTATTAGACCATTGAAAACGATTTCCCATTGTATTTACCGTAATAAATGTATTGTGCGTAAACGTAGAAGTGTTTAGATTACTAGCGCGAATCGAGTGTTTGAAATCGGATTTGAGTATTACGCATGGTTTTGTATACTATCATCATATTCGATTTGTACGTAATATAGAAACAAACCCGGGTAATATGCATACTAATATTATTGCAGATACGTGTCCCTCGGGATAATATCCGGTATTTGTTCGTAGCTTATAATATGAGTATGTCTCGTATAATAATGCATCACGTAACGATCGAGTACGTATTATTATGGATGCGCGTCCTCGTGACGTCTATTAGATATAGGGGAACGTGAGACAGAACGGGGAAGCAAAGGTATATATTTTGATTTTAAATTTGAACCATGTAGGTATTCTTTATACGATCTGCATAGTTATTATTATGTTAACATATTTTAAACATTCACCGAAGTCTCATAAAGTTTAAAGTAAACATATGTTTGAATACCATTTGCCCCGTTTCGAATTGTGAACGTAACGTCAGTCATATCATACGGCTAGCAAAACTTGGAAATGCAAAATTTGAGAAATCGAAACTTGAAATGATAAATCACCAAAAAAACCGGTAATCCGGTCAGTTATTACTTTTTTAGATTCGAAGCTAGTATTGGTCGTGCGGTTTTTTCTAATAGAAAAATTGCGCTCCAAAAGAACCTTGTAGTTTTTCTAACAATGGGTCGGGTGAAAAAAACCACTGAGAAAACATTATAATATTCACGGAAAGTCAGTTTTTATACAGACTAATTTTGTTATTTTGTTTTATTATTAGACGTCAAACGCAAAATTACACATTTATTTCCTTTATTATATTTAAAAACAAACTAAACATAGTCAATAAAGTATGAAAATAAACCGTATTCAATGAAACAATCATTAAAAAAAATAACAATAATAATAAACTACTGCCAATGAAGGGGACTGTGGCTTAACAGAATCAGAATCATATTCTACGTGCATAAATATAAGTTATTATAGTGTAGAGACGGCGGGGTAAAAAAAAAAACACACGAGTAATAGAGCTTCGTCACTATAGGAATTAAATAAAACATTTTTTTAAAAAAAATAAGCAAAATAGTTCATCGAGATTGTTGATGGTGGTCTGTGGGATTGGAAGTTCAAACCTTCTAAATGCATACCCTCGACACAAATTCTATTTATAAATACACATTTCAAACCCCAAACTTTTTACTTTCATGAGTATTTAAAACCCGCTATTTCCCGTGAAACCGTCATGGAATCTGTACTTAAAAACGATTAAAAAGGCGGTTGAAAGTTGTATTAGTTGTAACTACCAAAAAAAGCACATCCTTGATATTTACACGGTGCTTATTGTAGAAAATGTCGTTCCCCTATAGTTTCATTTGGGAGGTCCGTAGGGGTATACGAAACTAAACAAACACCCTCCACCTGAAACAAAATAGTTAAGTTCCTATTGAAATTCAACCCAAATAGTAACGACCGGTGAAACCAAACGGATTTCATCGTTTTGTAACCGATTCCGACTTCGAGGGGAAATTCATCACCGGATACGGATTTGTGGAATACGAGTTTCCAGTGCAACAATTATAAACTCGCCATGATAACGCATACATAGACGCGAGGCCGCGCAGATATTATACGAACGCGTCGAGTCGACGCGCGCAAATTCGTATCCGCGGCTCCGCCGTAGTCGTTCACGGCCGCCGGGCGAGAGCGCGGCGCGCGTCCCGTAGGCCGTGTAGCGCCACCGTCGACGCCGCGGCGCTTCTCCCGCGACGAGTAAACATTATCGTAACAATATTATTATTGTTATTATAATATATTACGCTATCCGTACACTACACGCGGTATCGTCGTCCGGGTCAAGTTATCTACCATTTTTTTCTCTCTCTTTCGGTTTCACTCTGTAATATCTGTAATCTCTCGGTCCGCCCGTCTCCTGTATGTATATATATATATATATGCATATGCATATGCGTAATAATAATATTACGACGTATTTTCGCCCCGCGCGTATCACTCCGCGGCGTTCCGTAATATTAGTGTGCACCGCGGCGGCGCGGCGGCCCCACCGCGGGAGGCGCGCGCTTAACGCCGCCCGGTCGGCGCGGTACCATTATTACGGTATACGGTTGATAATAATATTATACGTGTACAGGGACTGCACCTACACACAGGTATCACCGTCGTCTCCGCCGTGTGTGCGCGCGGCCGACGACGGGGACGCCCACGCGCCGACTCCGGGGCAGACGGATATTATATTCCATCTCGGAAACCGCGCTCGCCCGCTCGCCGTCCTACGTCTTCGCCGCCGTCGCATAGTGTACGTTATATAGCGCTGTACATTATGCATACTCGCGCGTACACAATATAGAATATTATAACTGCCCACCACGCAACGATATAATAATATTATAATGTACGAGAGACACACGGCGCGACGAGATCGCCGCCGACTTTATTAAGTATCCGGCTATAAACACGGTTTGATTCGCGTGCGTCTGTCGCGCGCGCGCCCGCCCCGCCGCCGCGGCGTTTTGTACGGATGCGAAGGCGTATTTCTCACGGTTCTATGCTCGCCGCCGCCGCGAGAAGACCTATCCGGGGACATCTCGCGCGCGCCGTGTATAAACATATCGTATATACCCGTACACACGTTAAAATGTTATTGTATTTGTATGCACGCGTGTATTTATAATATAATATTGTACAGGATGATTCATCGAGAACGCCCGGTTTAAAGCCGGTTGTAAATCGAATTGGTTTTTTTTTTATACGGGTGGGGGGAGACGAAAAACGCCGTCGTTGACGTGAAAACCCTACTAACTATGGTGTAACATTTTTCGATTTTGAGGTTTCGGATTCAGAAAAAAAGTAAGTTATCATACGGTAATACCTCCTATGCGCTATATTTGTGAAATAATTAACGAAAAACAAAACCTCTCATGTGTTACCTACACTGAATCGTTTTTTGAAATATTTTCTATGTGGCTGAAAATATCCTAGGTGACGTTAGTCGCCATTATAAACCTTCATATAAAACATTGAAAAACCTCCTGTATGTGACGAAATATTGAAAATGTGTACGATATATTTATTACCCATAAGACCATTATTATTAAGTTTTCTATTTCAGTTTGTTTCAAAATAAATAGTTTTATGGTTTTATTATTTAAAAAATTTATTTTCGTCAATCATTGACTAATATTTTTGATATTTTAAAACGTTTGTTGGGGCTCCCGAAAAATCAGGTTTTAGAACATAGGAGGTAATACTTATTCACAAATCGCTGTAGAAAATAACCCCAGGTTTTAAAAAGTCATAGGATCGTGATGAGCATAGTTTCGGTCTCCTCGTGGCCGGGCGGATTAATCCGTTTCGTACATCTACTTTTTCATGGCGATTGTATCACAACAAAAACAAATAGCTGATAACGACCAAATCGTTGAAAGCTCGACCAAAACTGATGTCAAAAATGGAATGTATTCTCTTTTCCCCAGATGTCGAGAAAACCGCCAAAAATCGAGATAGGGGTATACCGACTTCGAAACATAAAAGTATCGTCCAAATTTTGAACCTGCAGATAATACGCTTTTAAGAAGTTAATGTCTTAAGTGTAAACCTAAAACTTTTAGCGGTTGAAAAAATCATGTCGGGTGTAAATAAAAGGTATGGGTAAAAGGCAAAGTCACGTCGGGTGTAAATAAAAGGTATGGGTAAAAGGCAAAGTCACGTCGGGTAGGTTATATTTTGAAAAAGAAAAGTCGACAATCATAGTCGTCAATTCGATTTCATTAAATTCGTACTGATGCCACCAAATTCTAATGATTAGTCTGCACTTTATTAGGTAATGTTTTTTTGTCAACCGGGAATAAGTGATATTTTAGTTGAAAAGTGAGAAGTGATATTTTGATATTACAAAAACTATGCAAACAAATGGAAAAAAAAAATGATGAGCATTTTAAATCCAGCATTCTTTATGAGCACTTCAAGACTCTTGCAATTTTGTTCTCTCCCGAAAACACACTAGTGGATCTAGATTTAATTAAATAATTTATAACGAAAATAATAAGATTTTTTCTTGTTATTAAATTTTATCAGTATTTCGAAAAAATGGCGAATTATTGAAAAAAAGATTAGAAATAATTGGAATTAGTACAACAAAAGCCAATACGGTGAGTATTATCTTTATTGTAAATATATTTTTAGTTTTGTTCATAGTTTGTGTGATATGATTGCCGTATTGGATTTCGTGTACCTAAACTAGTGTCTTTATACATCATAACAATTTCATTACTGTCATGGACTTGTAGTCTGTTGATAATAAGCTTTACAACAGGCCCTGTAACAGGTATTTGATTTTTTTTTTTTATGAAAATAGCAAGAGTCTTGCAAGAGTTTTGCGTAAGACCAAGGCTAGCGTGTGTACCCAAGACCAAGAACAAGATTTTTAAAGTCTTGGTCTTGTTTTGACCATCGCTAGTTTGCATATGTAATGTACATTATCGGGTTTATACGATAATGCTGCCGAGATACGCGACGTCCCGTGTATTTACCCACGACGTAATATTATTACTCATCGCACGAGCGACGACCTGCACGGGAACTCGGCGACGGCGGCGCGACGTCTCGTGAGGCCGAAATAACGCACGCGCACTTCGCGCCGTCGAATTGAAATAAAATATAACTGCGAGATAATATTATTGTTGTAATATACTGTTCCCCGTGTGGTTAAAGGGCCACGGCGTTTTATCATCGTGCCTATATATTATTATATAATGTCCGGTTTGAATTGATAATGTTTTTAAGTACCTATTACAATATTATAGTCGATACATGTGTATATAACCGTTGTCCACGGAACAAAATTCCGAACTTAAAAAAAAGCTCAGAATTGTTTCGGACCAGTTTTACAGCGGTTTTTTTTTTTTATATAGAAAAAGCGAATATAAATATTCTACGAAAATTCCTAGTCTTACGATTATTTATAACCGCGAATTACAACAAAACGAAATCGAAAATTATCGAATATTGCCGTAAATCTGTCCGTTTTACCTATACGTTTTTTTCCCAATAATGATTACAAGAAAATCGCAATGAAAATTAAAAGAAACTACCTCTCAACCAGACAAAATGTATGTTCAGAAAATATGTTACACTTGAAAATCGGAACAATATTTCTAGTATAGAAAAGTTTTAGGTATAGATACAGACGGAAAAACAAATATCTCCGGGGAATATTATAAAGCCCAAACCGAAATATTGTCATTATGTTACTAGCTATAATTATTATGATTGTTTAGTGACTAATTATTGCGATTACTATAATATACTAGTAGTTTAAATAACTGCGATCGATTTTGTGATACTATAGCACACAGACCGAAGTCCGATGATGACGAATATTTTTGCGTCGAGTTAGATAATTGATGGTGTTTTTGTTTTTGTCGTATAGGTTTAAAAAAAAAAAAAAAAACCACGTAATACGGAAAGTACGCGGGCCGACGACGTTAAAGTTTCGTTCGAAGGAATCTAAAAAAGTCCGACACTGTTGACAGGCGTGCCATTGTTTTAGGAGGGAAGTAGGAAGGGATGATATTATAATATACACATAGTAATTAAATTCACGTAACGATAAACCATTATTAACCGAAAACGATTCTGAGCGGAGTATTATATTAGTATAGTGTGTTTTTCCCTGCAGAAATCAACAAACTCTATAATATACAAACAAATTGCCAGTTTTTCCGTTTATTTAGAAAACAACAAGGATGAAAAAAAATGGTCTCTCTATAGTGCACCGAGTATAGATCATAAATGCTTGCAAACGAAAGTCCCTGTGTACAGTTTTCGATTGGAGCAAGATGGACAAATTGTCTGCAGACACGACAAAAAATGAAACGCGTCATAGTAAAACCTGCAGTATGATGCATTCGTCGTTTCGCTCGGAATTTTCAAATACCGCCGCGTAATATCGTTGTAATAATATATCGCCGATTTAATATATTGAAATTTTAATTATACCTACGCGCGCGTAATAGTCGAAAACGATTAATTACAGGTACTCGACCGGTATAAAACCCTTGGCGACGCGACACGATGCGTATTAATCGGGTATATGGGTATATTAATAATAATTTATTAAAAAAAAAAATAATAATAATAATAAAAAGCACATCGCGCACAAGGATACTAGGTATATATAAAAGGAATAAAACGATTTTGTTTTTATTATTATTTTTTATTATTATTATTATTATTATTATTATTATTCTATAACCCGTCTTTTAGAGAGACCACCGACCAAGTCGATACTCGTATTATAATATTATTATATACACGTTTTTTATACGACGTGTGGGTTGCAGAAGCTCTCCGAAAACCACGCGCGCGCGCGCGCGCCGCCGCCGCCGCCGCACACACGCACACGCCGACCGAATAATCGATCATCTCGTTTTTGGGGGACCCCTTTATACGCCACCACATTACAATATAGTTATGCACTTCGTAAAATAATACGTACCTATGTACGTATACCTATATACCCGTATAATGCGTATAATATACACACACACACACACGCACACACACATACGCGCGCGCGCGCGACACACGGTTAACGAAAACGTCAATTGGGGCGGGGGATTGGGTGGGAGGGGGGGGGGGGGGTGTTCCCCGACGTCTTCATCCGGACGTAAAGTATAAGTATTTTTTAATAAATCGATTAACGTTTTTACGACGGTTCGAATTTTCACCTCTATAAATATACAGGTCCTATATATTATATACTCGTATAAACGCCTCCTATATACCCGCGACGGTTCAATCAATTCCGTGTACATAATAATAATATATGTGTAGATACGAGTGTCGAGTAGGTACGACGCGATTGAATAATTATCGAAAATAGTTTGTTTTTTTTTTTTTTTCATTTTTAGCATTCTCGGGGGAAAAAAATGAATTTATTCATTATGTTTCTTACGATCACGCGAAATAAATACACTCGATTATTATTAAAAACGTTGAAAATACCTAATATTTTCTATAATAATATTATATAGTACGCGTGGTTTTACAAAGTCCATTCGAACGCACTGTGTGTGTATGTATAAAATAAATGTTTATTATTATTTATTTTTTATGAATTCGTGCGAAAAATGCCAATTAAAATCACGTAAATAGTACAAATGTACAAGTACAACATGTTATACATGATACATATTAATATTATTCGCGTAGAACTATATTTACATAAAATAATAATTTTTTTTTATTGATTTCGTTCACGTAATATTACGTTTAAAATATAGTTTTTACGGGGGGATCTTATAACGCGATATTCGCAAAAATATTATCACCGAAGGTACGATAATTTTTTCTTAATTGCGTAATGATCTTAAAAAAAAACTATATATAGGTACATAATATAATAAACCTATTTACACCGCGATGTTGTTTTAAACGTGTTTGCGTGTCAATAACAGTTCAGTTGAATAGGTATTTACCAAAACTAGGTATTGTCCATAAACTTAATATACACGATATTTCTACAGTGAATCTAAGTGTAGAATAGAAGAAAACAACACGTTGTGTACTTATTATACTAAGGCTATATAAGACGATTGAACAATATTTTCTCACGACCTGGAGATATTGTATTCTAAACCATCACTACAACAAACGTACCAAGGACTGCACACGTTTAAATTTTTAAATTTTTCAAAAAAGTTAAAAAAAATTTCTTAGAGTTTTATAAATTGACTGTAGATTAGACCTATATATATATATATATAGACGAAATTTGTTTTCACATTTTTTCCAGAGATACTAAAACGTTTTTTTGTCTTTTTTTTTAAAACAATTTTAATAATTGCACATGCGCCCTTTCTGCGATTAGTGGTTCACATACACGTTATAAAAATAATCATTATAATAATATCTTGGAAATCAACCGCTATTCATCAAAGAACCCCGGGGGGACAACTGTATTTTGTCGTCTGATTTATGTCAAATTCGTAAACCGAAATAACACGACCATTATATTATTCGTTTTCTTTCGGGGTTGAGAGTAAACATAATAAGCTATAGGTAGTATTACCTAACCGTTCTGTGCTACCGCGAACAAATGCGATTAAGGGGCTGGTTTTTTTTTATATATATATTATACAAGTATGTTATTTCTATTAAAAACATCCCGCCGTCGACTATAAGTCAGATAATATAGAAAAGAACGGAAAATCACAATGCGCGTACCAACCTGCCTTTGTGAAGTATGAAGTAAAATGACCACAATAGTAGTAAAATTTACGAGACGATGCATGGGAGAGGGGTTATACCGGCAAAGAGTAAAGAAAAAGGTACATAAAGAAATAAAAGGCGGATAACAAATTAAATTAAAAATAGTTCAATCGATTGGAAAACGTCAAAAACAATTATCATCGAATGCAGATCGGAAACTTAATACAGACGAAACAATACAATATAGGGTACCTATATAGTATATTATGTTGTTGGTAACAAAATCGGTTATCTTCCTTTGAGATATTTCGTTTGTAATCTAATCGTCTAACCTTGATTGTTGTTTTATAATAATTTAACAGCACATATTATTTCGTACCGTCGTATTATATCTACTTTGATTGAAACACAGACTACGCGTAGGTATATCATTAAAATTATTTCAATTTTTTCGGCATTGTAGTTTTTATCGTAAATCTGGGAATATTTAGAATGACCGTCATTGATCAGTTGCCTATCAAAATAATATAATACGAAACAGGTAGCTATACGAACCTATTGCGTTAATTGATATTTAAAATCAAAATATTTTCATTAGAATATATGCGATATTTAAGTCGACAATTTTCGAACGAAAATAATATATGTTTTCAATTTATTCAAATTTACCCGAATTTTTAAATATCATTAAATGGTCACCTATCGGTTTACAGACAGAAGGTTCTTTATATGTATAGGTATTTATTATTAAAAATTATAAAATTCAATATTTATCATAGAGATTATACGAGCATACATACATAAAAAAATGTAATATAAATTATTATCAGTATAATCACAATAATAATGTCTGCGTAAGCATAATACGTTGTATATTATATATTGTTTACAATTGAAATAGACAATATTTTGTAATAACTGTATCCAAGTACAATTAACCATTGTCTTGTCGTTAAAATTAAAAATAATTTAAAAATTCGCCTAAACGTTTGTGCGTTTAAAATCGATATTTTCGGATAATAAAATATTTGATAGGTAATCGACACTGGTTTACTTCGTGCTGCGGGTGAAAAACTTTGACGGCGGTTTAAATCCGGAAACTTACCCCCGTTGAAAAGAGACATGTCGCAGACGTTCACGTACATCCCGGCGGTTATTACGGCGGGTATCATTGTTGACGAGCTGTTCGAAAAACGCATAACACGAAACGACAATCGGAAAGAAGGGTAAAAAAAAAAAATTCGCACGCAAAAAAAAAACTATCGAAAAATTAATAATAATGATAATTGAGGGGAAAAAAAAAACGAGAAATCGATCGTCGATACGGAAATCTTAAAAAAAATTTAAAAAAAAAAACCACAGACGTTTACCGAAACACAGTGCACACAGTGAACGGCCGCCGCGACAACTGGACAGACTGAAGGGGCCGACGTCGAGAAAAAATCGGTCCGCCTTTTCACCAACCCCAAACCACCGTGTCTGCTCTACCGCTCCCCCACTCGGCTCGATAGTGATCGCAGCGATCGTAGCGAAACTAGCGGCTCGGGCCGTCGGACCGACCGACCGAACGCCGTCGGCGGCGCGGCGGTTAGCGTCGCGGTTAACGTAATGTAATTATTATAATATAGTCAGGTTCAGATATATAGGCAGGTACTATATTATTATTATTATTTTATATAAAATTAAAAATAACATTTCAATTGTGTGTTATTGTTGTCGTAACGATAATAATCACGAGCGCACGAAAATCCCGTACGAATACAATCAATATTATTCCGTCGTCGGTAAAAGCATTTCCGACCGATTTTCATTCGTATTATGGGTAAAATCGCGATATTATCGTAATATCCGACAAGGCTTTGATAAAATATACTATCATTGTATTCAAATATAATATTAATGAAAACGAAAATAAAATACAATCGTATAATAAATCATGCGACACGAAAGCGCAGCAGGGACGATCCCATAAAAACATACGCGTGAGCATGCGTGTAAATGTACAAAGTTCCCAACGCCCGATTTTAACTAACTATTAAGGGACCGGGTTTCCCGGAAATGTCTCCGGTTTTGTAAAACGTGCGAATTGTGTTTAATAATTTAATCATCGTCTTGTATAGATAAGATGTTTTTCACTTATCTATTGTCCGATACCCATTAAGGATAATGAAAAAATTAATTGCGGTTTTTACTCATTGTCAACATCATATTTATTTATTTATTATTATTATTATTATATTTTTTTTTTTGATTGATTAACATCATTCTACAGACCGCATTGAACTATACGACGGTTCATTCGATTTCAAATACTGGTATAAACAATTCGGTAGAAAAAGTTAAAAATTGAAGATACCTATGTCTTTTTTTCTAAAGACGTATTTTAAAATTAAAAACGAAAAAATTGAAAAACTAAAATCAATGAATTCATTTTGTAGAAAGTCTTCTACTTTCTAACAAACAAATAATTATCGAAATCAGACCACTATACATAGGGGCATGGGAGTTTTTCCCGTAAATTATGTATACAAAAAACGCGCTGGCACTAGGCCAATCAATCAATCACTCAATCAATCAATTTTACTATTCATTTAATTGATATTTTATATTACCTACCTAAAGATTAATTTTGTTGTTTACTCGTATATTAAATTATTAATTTAGTCGAATTCCAATTACAATATTTGTATGTAAAGTAAATAAAAAATGTGTACTCCAATTGAATTGTCTACGTTGACAACATGCAGCATGTTGACGTTAAACTATATAACTAACGCGTATCTCAAAATTGTATACAATGTCATTAATATCGATTTTAATAAAACAAGTGTTTCTGAAAATATTGTTTGCTGTATAGTTATTCTTACACTGTAAATCATGAAATAATAACATCACATTAATCATAATATTATATTAACATAATGCGTATATCCTAGCTTATAACACATGCCAATATAATATTATAAAGTTGCGTTGTGATGAAAATATGCATTTAAAATAATTTATTAGTACAAAAAAAAATTACTGGTATTTAACCTAGTGAGATTAAATCATTTAAACAATATGTTTTGATCATCATGTAAAATTAAAAAATCTGCAATGTTGCAATAAGTGACTAAGTGACTATATGACGAATAACAATTAACGCACGATGTAAACTAATAGGAACCGGAATTAGCGACTTAACGGTTTTGTTCCACAGCCGTGATTTTTTACAAAAAAAATTTGAATTTTAAAATAATTTAACGAATACAATTTATACTACCGTATATTATAAAAAAAACCTGATGACTAAATATCCAATATTTTCAAATGAGGGGATGATACCCCCCCCCCTACGGTCCGTCCCTACTGAAGACCGTATCTCTAACGACGTAAGTACTCACGATGTTTCAGTGTAATTAGTATAGCCTATAGGTACTATAGCCTGTTTGATGGAAACTTAACGAGTTTCTTACAGGAATTATATGTATATTATCTAAGTAGGTATCTAATTAACTAATTACTTGAAAAAAATGTACGTTACCTACGTTCAATTTTAAGTTTAAACTAGTAATATAATAATATGATACTACTGGTATAGTGCGTATATGTATTTTATTAATTATTGCGTTTTCCCTTTTTTTTTTTCTTCACCGCTCTAGTTAGCAATTATATTATAAATGTCTTCGTTCCATAAGCACACACATATGACTAAAATACGAGTATACTATATAGGTATATGAAACATTTTATTAAAAAAAAAAAAAAACAATTAAAATGATCGTAGACATTTTAATTTTTTTCCGTGAATAAAATGACAGAAAAGCGGGTACTTAATATGTTTACGATTCATTTTTAGGAGTTTTTGCTCGTGGCTATTTTTATAAATTGTTAAAATTTACACTTAACAATTCTTAACAATTTTATCTTCACACAGTGAAAATATTAGCCTTTGTTGTTTTTTTTTCTTTTAATTAGGACCATCAATATAATACACAGATAGTGGTTTATTTTCCTTAGAAAAATCGAATTACATTTAAACTCGGAGTTCCACACGCATTATTAAGTAAACTAACTTAATCAAAATTCAAAATTATTTAGTATGTGAATGAAAAGCAAAATGGTTGAACTGATAAAAAAAAAAAGTCTCAGTTAAAAAGTTAAAATTAACTGAATTTTTAATTGTTTAACTCGTTAATGTCTTATAAAAAATATAATTAAACATTTTTTTCCCCTGTAATATCGATTCCATACCATATATTGTACATTGTACAACAACGAAAATACTTAAACGCAATATAATGAGTGAAACAAATATTCCAGTATCATACGATTGTAAATTTCAAAAAATAAGTAAACTGTTTTATGTTACAAAAAAATAAATTTCACATTCATGTATTGAGTAAAAATGTGTCATACTCTGCACTACCTTGAGGTCATTATTTGCATTCCTCAGACGCACCGAGTGTCTATATATATATGTGTGTGTGTGTGTGTGTGTGTGTATGGTTTTGAGTGTATTTGTAGTTTGTACAGGATGTGAATGAATACAACTCGCGATGAGTCAATAAAAATGATTTCGATTCCACGTAATAATGTCGACAATTGAAATGTCTGTAATAATTGATACACCACGACTGTCCCATTTGATGTGAATCATCGTTTGAAAGATAAACATTGTATCCTGCAATATATTTCATTGCCATCAATTTCGGAATAATTCATAATATTATTATTACAATTTTCCCCGTTAAGAAGTCGTTACAGTTGAATTTGCCGTCTCTCTTTCTAAAGCGTAAAATATAGAAAAAATATGTTAGTTAAATAAACGGAATTACCTTTAAAATCGGTTTTAGAGATAATCAAAACCTATAGTAAAATGTATACAATCAAGATAATCTCATCGTGGCGTTTAGTAATATTCTCTAAATATTTAAATAATTACATAAAAAAAAACCTCGATGAGGTTGTCTTTAAAATGTTGTTATATACAAATTGTATTATACGTATTGTACTTCTAAAACTAACTGACTTTTTGTAAACACCTTTGTAGGTCTTTTCGTTTATTTTATGTGAACAGATTCTCTTAACCATGAAGGCCTATTACGACGGCAAAAAACAGACGCAAATTTGGTGACGCGCTTATAAATTTTTTTAAAAACATTACCCAATGAACATGTATTATTATTAAATTTGTGTCCAGTTTGCATTTTTTTATAGTAGTAAACTGGATCGCCATACTCTAATTGGTAATAATCGAGTATATCATTCATTGCTATTTAATTGACCCGAGTCGTCCTTATTTAATTGACTGATGGACATATTTTACTGCAGTGTAGTTATATAATTGTAATTAAAGTCTTTTAACGTCATTAAACGTTCTTTAATTGCTGGGCTTCACCATCCGTTAAAATGCCACATAATTATTAAATTTACTTGATTTCTGAAAATGTAATATTTTATATGTATTTATATCTATATTACTACTGAATATTACTATTCAGATAAAAAAAAATACAAATTTAATTATTATAAACGAATATTTAAAAATTACAGTGATTTGTTAAATTCTGTATTCCAATTAAGTAATAATTGTTATTGAATTTTATTTAAAATATAAAGTTATAGAAACTTTTAATATTGATACAAGGTTTATATTAGGGAGCCTTTTAAAATTCAGCGATATTTAATCAAAAAAATAATATATCCCAAAAGTCAATTGTTTGAACATGTTTGACATTTTATAAAATGTTGGTATACCAACTAAATTTCCATCGGAAATAACATATCTTTTACTGATTTTTCTAATTTCTAATTTTGATAGGTTCTTGATCAGTGTGATTGAATTTACGCTATTGATTAAGATGTCTATCGTGTTTGGTAACGTAGAAAAATGTTGTATCTATACTACAATTTATATGAACTACATTATTCTACACTATCTAAAAATATATTAGTATCCAAAAATCATATTCCAACAGATCCACTATCTATTTGAATAGTTTTAAGTGGGGACGCTGAGAGAACTTGACACTACAAAAAAACCGGACTTCCTGGAAAATGGCCGGTGTTATTGTAATTTTCAAAATTTAAGTTACAAGTTGTTGAAAATCATCTAATGTAAAATAATGACTTCAGTTTGGAATCAATTGCTCCAAGTGGGGGTAGTGCATGAATTTAATACTCACAACAAAATAACTGAATTAGTCGAAACATTTTAAATTATTTGATAATGGAAAATTTTAATGCAAATATTTTCTCGTGTAGATATTATTGCAGAAATCTCTTTCAAACATCAACTTTGTGTGTAAGGTTCCCATGCTCGATTGTAAATATTTTGCCGAAAACGCTCTATGCCTAAATCTATATAAGTTATCATCTATACTCTCATTCAATGTCGATGTGATCTCATGATAATATATGCGAGAAAAATGTGTACTAACATTTTTCATTAATATTTAAATTGTTCGTTTTAAAACATGGGATTTAAATAATTTTTTTTTTAATTTCTTAGTTTTACAAGAAAATAATTTTTCCGAATTGATCACGAATTATTTATAGCAAAAGATATACAAACAAAAACTGTATGCGGCGTTTTTGATTTTTCGACATTTTTTCCCGAAATCTATATGGTTGTGAAAATTAATAAAAGATGTGATAATGGACCACGGATTATATTTTATAACGGAGAAGAAATGAACGAATATTTTATAAGGTACTTTTCGATATAGTTAAAACACTTTGTCGCCACTGGGCGAAAACTATTTTTCTACTCCCTTTAAAGCGGGGTTGAAAACAAAAAAAACACAAATTATTTATTATTGTATTGTTATCGAAAATATGAGAGCATGCAATATTTCAAGTTGTCTGGGCCACGGAGAGTTGGTCAAAAATCGAAACCAAGTTTTGAGTTTATTCCCATTTCTTCTCGATTAAGTTAATTATAATCTATGGTAAAATTGGATTTCCAGGGAAATAGGTGATGTTGCAAATTAGTTGCAAAATATTGGCTTTGGTTTGAAGTCGATAGCTTCAAGTGGGGATGCCAACTTCACGGTCGTGATTATTGGTATTTTTGGTAAGAAAATGGGTTACCTTGGTGATAAAAAAAAAAAAAGTGTAATACACTTAGTGTATGGACTGTAATAATTATCACGAGAATACGCTGCACAATGGACTGTAGTTACTACATAAAAACTGGTTATTTAGTTCATTGTTGAATTGCAGTTTCTTTTGGCACAGACTCTCTTTTGGCGAGATAGCTAGTTATTTAATAATACATTATCATTATAAACATTTAACGCGTACCTATTATTAGTTTTTAATTAAACATATAAACGGCTCGAGGTATTATTTTATAAAATTAAATTTAAATCGTAAAGTCGATGAGTATTAATAAAAAATATAAAATAAATTAAAGTTATATGATGTTATATAACAATATAATAATACACGTGATAGGTATTCACTGTATAGGTAATAATATTATATTAGTCATCACACTACTGCATGTTACTTATTAATATTTCACCATCATAAGAAAGTGATCGGTGAGCATATGATGTGTATCGAGTAATCTTGTCCGAACATAAAAACAGAGTGCGTTCGCGAGTTATAAACCCTTGGCCTCAAATTTTCCATTTCAAATCGCATAATCTAACATCTAACGGTTTACATATCTGTTTTAATAATCATTTTACTAAATATTAAAAATTACAAAGTCATACTGTTTTTAACGTATGGTAGGTCTCCAAGTTTCCTCTCGGAATTATTATTAAAGGCTAAATAATATATAGATCTAGGGGTTAGGTTAGGTAACTATAAACCCACATTTTTATACAGGGCCTAAAATAGTACAAAATTGATGTTTATTTTCTTGTGCTGGATGTGAAGTATCTGTACTACTAAAATCACGAAAAATAATACCAATGTCGGAAGCAAAAAATATTTATGATATTTTAAAAGTGAACAATTTGATTTAAACCTTTAAAGGCATAAGGTAATTCAAGAAATTGAGTTTGGTTCTTCTTGACCCTAGGTCCGTGTATTTATATAATAAAATAAAATTTTGTAGGCATCAACTACGTCATATTCTGTACATCCGTAATGAAAGAGGAAAAGGTTATCAAATAAAATGGATAATATTGGCAATATTGCCCAAAAATCAAATGTTTATTATATTAAGCATGATTTAATAATGTACGTACCTACTTAATTAATATATTATATAGATAGTGCCTAATTTCAGTAAATATTCGGTGGAAATTAATTAGATCGGTTTCTTTTTATTATATTTTTAAAAGTATATAAAAAAAAACTATTAAATATCACAAAACTTATAATTATGTAGTAACAGTACTTAAACAGTATTTAAACAGCGCAAAATGTATTGTATATGCACATAATATACGAGTATACAGCAATGAAATAATAATTGATGATCATTATTTAAGATATTATTTTAGTTATAATAATGTTTAAAATAGATGTAATCAAACATCCCGATTATTGAATGGGTGTCCCGTTAAATGTTTCAGTGTAGTCAGGATAATCGAATAAACCAATTTTCATTAAACGTCCCATTTTTGTCCCATTTTACTTATGGTTACTACAATAAATGGTTTCGTCGTCATGGTTAAATTTTTAGACATTAAATAAAATTTGAATACAAATTAATTTGACTTAGATCCCTTCCAAAGGACCTGATGATTCACACAGTTTTCCTAATCAAATAAGTTGTTTTGTATTTTTTTCACTAACAACATGCTGATTTTGCACAAATCAATTCTGTTCCATCTCCGTACCTTCCCTCAAACATTATATTTGAAATCATCTAATTCGATAAAATAAGCTTTTTTACATAAAAAAAAAAAATTAATAAAATAACCAGTCATACAAACCTACAATAGTATATAATTATAGAAATATTATATTGTCAATAACTTTTATCTTTTGTAAACATATATCGAACAAATAAAATTTAATGAGTCATTAGAAATATTCACTCAAATCACGAAAAAATATAGTAACTCTAACATACTTTAAACAAGAGTTCTTTAATCAACAGTCATGTTCGCTTATAATCAAACTCACCACGACACTGCTAATACTTATATCCTATTGTACAAATCACGCTTTTTCGAATACAAGTACATATTATATTTTTTTTTTAAAAAAAATCACATTAACTTCAACTCATTGTTGTTATTAAAGAATTAACCCAGCGGACCCCAATTTGTGACCCATGGGCCACATGCGGTTCTTTAACAAATTTTGCATGTCCCGCGCTTATAAACGTTTAAACTAGAATTGTATATCCTAAAGTCCAAAATTCTATACTTTAAAAGAATAAATAAAATAAAATCTTTAATTATCTTTCTATCTTGCTATCTTTTATTTATCTTTTATTTGTGTTATCTTATTATTCTTGTTTATTTTATCTGTATTTTTGTAACTTTAATTTAATTATCAGTTTGACAGATAAGTAGATAGATATAAGAACAAGAATTTATTTAGTTTGAATAGTAAAAACAAGCCGAATATAATATTATTGTCTAAATTTTATATCCCTATAAGTAGTCGCTAAACTGATCGAGATGTTTGAAACTTTAGTTTAGCCTTCCTTCTTGGAAATCATATAAAATAGTTGTATACCAGTAATACACGTAATTCGCGTGAATTTGGACGATATATGAATACGTTTGAAATAAATCGAATTCAAAGGGGTAAGAGAGCTGGCAGTTATTATTCTCGTGGTGAATAAAATAACAGTCTTGTTAATTTAAGTAATATAGGTATTTATACAAAAACCTAATTAAAAATATTATTTTTTATTTGTATACCAGTATTTAGCACGCAATTTGCATGAATTTGAACGATAAATGGATACGTTTGAAATAAATCGATATCCAAGGGGTAAGAGAGAGAGCTGGCAGTTATTATTCTCGTGACGAATAAAATAACAGTCTTGTAATTCAAGTAATATAGGTATTTATACAAAAACCTACTCAAAAATATTATTTTTTATTTACTTGGTAAGATTTCAACGATATTATTAAGTCATTGCCCATATTTATATTAACAAGTTACAATCATTAATTCAATAATTATAAAAAAAATTAAATTAAATAATAATATTTTCTCAATGTAAATAATTTTAACAAATTTTATTAGATATATAATATTATGATAGTACATTTTTATAGTCGAAATGTAATATTATTTTATAAAACTTAATCAATACGTTATCAATGTATAAGGATATTGATAGGACTTTTATGATTAATAGGGATAACGGTATTATTATTTCATTTGAAGTTATTACTCATCGTAGCTGTGAAGGTTATAGAGTTTATTGTGTTTTTCCCCATGCACGAGTTCAGGTAACACAGATCTACAAAAACAAAACCAATGTATGGTAATTTGTTGTTAGTTTTCTTAATTTTCATAAAAGCTTTTGGAAAACTACACAGTGTTTTCTAATAAAGATAATAAGATAAGACAATAATAAGTACCATTCGATGAAAAATTTGCACCTTTAAAGATACAATGCATTCGCAATTATTGAAACATTTTTACTAGCCGAAAAAGTGTTTGTCTGAGAAAAAAAAAAGAATCTAGAGGTTGATTGAACTTTTGGGAATTTTAAAAATATTTCACCACTTATCGAAAATATATGCGTGGAAATTATTAAGCTCACTCAAACTACACTAATAAATAAATACAAGTTATAGAATATTTAATTTACTTTATAAAATGAATCACAAAAAATTGGAGTTCACGCATGCCTATAATCACTATTGGACATAGGTATAACGCGTATAATAATACATTTATAAATATCATATGAGATTTTATAATTGCCAACGATTTGTATACATTATATTTATTATCCAGTGATGAAAAGAACAAAAAAAAATGACAATACATCAATTTTGTTATTTTTACGTTTTACGATCTCGTGGGAATATGAAGTGTATACATTTACAACTACATTATTATGCAGGTAATTTAGATAATAAAATTAGACGTGACGATTCACAGGCCAATGCACTGAATCAATTAGGCAATATTCATAATAATAACATTGTAACTGCAGTTATTGATATTGCCTCGACAGGTGAATAAAATAATGATTATTAATTATGTTGTAAAAGAAAAAAAAGAAACATACCAACGTGATAACAATTGATTCTTATAAACTATTCTATAATACATTTTAATAATAGTTGGGAAAAGTTTAGAAAGTTATTCAAGATTCGAATAAAATAAATTACGTATATAGGTAAATTATGCATTGGATAATAATTATAATACACTAATATACAATAGTGTTTTAAAAATGATTGTACATAAAAATTAATTTAAATTCTGATAGTATACAATAAATGTAGACACAGCGCGTGATCTGATCTCTTCAACCTATGAGTATAACCCTACAACAAAAACTGTTATAAGGTTAAGTTAGTACTTTTTATAAATGTTTAGGAGAACAAAATTAAACGAGATAGAATTCTAATTCCGTATTTTTTAAATCTAAATATTTTTTCCCGGTTATCACGATATTTTAATTTTCATAAGCGTTTACAGTTAACATTGAAAATAGTAAACGGCACTTCGCGTATAGGTAGAGGTACTAATTTCCGATTTATATGGATACATTTTTTTGAAAGTCGTGGAAAATGCTCAACAAATTGAAGCGAAAAAATACGGATAATTGTAATGATTTCAATAATTCATATTGGATAGTTAAAAATTAATACAATGTTCAATTTTAGTTTATCAAAAAATGTTTAACCGAATTTCGCTAGCATTCGTTTTTCGTTAGCATCAGTTTATTGTTGTACACAGATATTAATTAAATTGCTTTATACCTTCCCAATTTGCTACCTATAATAGTGACACATACATAGTACAAAGTATGTCAACTTTTTAAATTAAGCTTTGTTTGAAAGTTGCCAAGTTTTACGTACAGCGATACTTGCAAGTCATTTTGATGATGACCTAAATTAGAGTATACTTTTTCCCCAGACCAATGTCCACATTAAAAAAAAAAAATAAAAACGTAAGTAAGAATTTAAATTTAAAATCTAGAATCTAAAATTCTTAGAATCTGTTTTAACAGTTTATACACCTGCTAATTCACTTATTATAATGTTCTATATAGAATTTGCTGATTTCTATATTTATACATGTAAAATGAAAAAAAACCTTTATTTTTTCAATTTGTATAAACACAAAAGATATATTAATCAAAATTTTAATTCTTTGTCTTGTTACGCGAGAAATAAAAGAAATACTGTACCCACATATTATTTTGTACTGTATACTATACAGTATACAGTGTATGCTATTGAGTAACCAAATTATGAAAAAAATTAAAAAATTGTTGAATCTTTTAAAGTTGTATTGAGACGGCAAAATTCGAGATATGCTATTGTTACAGGAGATTAGAATACATTTAATAATTTAAAAAATAAACGAGTATTGCCGTATTTTAATACTGCATTAGTAACAAAAACGTGTAGATACCTATTAAAAATAACAACACTTGTAAATATTTTGTTACCGAGGTTAACAATGCATGCACATCAGGGTTATCGAAATTGTTTATGTACCCGCAAGAAAATGATTTAATGCTCATAAAATTGCGTCTTTATTCCACTTATCCAGAATGTGAAAATCTTGTGAATACAAAGTATAATATAATATACAGTTATTGTTTTATATGTTTGTTCATCATAATAAAAATGTCCAATATTTTAACATGATAATATTTATAAAAAAATAAAAATGGCTAGTGACTCTGGTGTTTACACTTGACTTGCTTCGTTCAACTGCGTATACCTACCGTTTATTGTTATAATTATTCAATTTTTTATTCTTTAGCTGGGGTATTAATTGTAATGCGTTTGAAAACGACTCTGCGTAAAGATCCGGATTTAAATTCAAATACTTGAGGGTTACGTCGTTATTTTTTAGATTTACAGAAAACTCGAAACTACGCAAAATATTACTGCAATCGAAATTAAGTATAATAGGGGGGGAGGGAGGAGGATACAAATTTTTGTTAAAAAAAACGAGCGAATTTTTCATAATAATAATATAATGTAGGTACTATGCACGACCTTGACAAAACTCCCTTCTGACATAACACGACCGGATTGTAATTATTATTATACCCGTCGGGAGTGTGTGTAATAATAATTGATACTGTCTTCGGGCGTCAGCAGCGCTTGAGCGAAATCCGGTCGACGAAGTCTAGCGAGTACCCGACAGCGTATTAACGTTCCCTACTGGATACGAGCCACAGATTAGGTTGTAGATTTACACTTCAGGAGTCAGGGAACAAACTTCTTTGGAAACTCCCTCAGATTTGGACTAATAGGTCGGTCAAGTTTTTAGATTTTCTCACACAAAGGTCCACACCAGCTGTAGCTTTTCGTTGACTATAATTTTAGTAAGTTTTAGGTTTATACTCAGAACACTGTAACTTTCTTGTGGTAGCATAGGGCTCGGTCCGACGCTGAGAACCACTCGACATCGTGTTCAATAAAATTGTCATCGTTGACGTCGTATTAACGATATTATGAAATTGTGATAATGGCAATCGAAGAATTCCGTTTGCTCGTGGTTCAAGTTCAGGGAACGTCAATACGCTACCCGATTTAATCGTACACAGACTCAATTTTTACGTGCATATACGATATTATTATATTTATGTACGCGTGTTATAATCCGCGACTGTGTGTGTATGTGTAAAACGTATAAAATAATACAAATCGGGGCAGGTGTTTATGCAAGCGATGCGAGGGAGGCCATCACCGCCGAGTATGCGCGCGGATAGCTGACGGTCTCCAGGTGACGGCTGGCCGCGGTCTGCTACAGTTATTATTATTATTACTATTATCAAAATATAATATATATTATATAGGTGTGTGTGTATCGACAGCGGTTATTACCGCGGAGCTACCGCCTTACTATACGTCCCATAAATTTTATATTTCGTATTATTGTATACGACATTAACGTGCGGCGTATACTCGTAGGTATATACCACGACCGTCGGCCGGGTTAACCCGAAAAGGGTGATGGCTTGCCGCGACGAGGGCGAGAGGTCGTAACCGGTCCATATTATTATTATTATTGTTATACGCGTTAATCTGTATATCTGGGCACGTGGGACCCGCAAACAAACACGAATTCCGGCACCTGCTGCCGCAGTATCGTGTGTATCTGCAGTACCTATAATATTATATACCACGTATATATATATATATATATATAGATGTATCCTATATCGTATATTACCGCGAGTATATGTATCGTCGGGACCAGTGGCGCACTTACAGGGGGGTACGATAAAACTACCCCCCGCATAACAAAGAAGAAAAAAAAAAAACCAGTAGGTATTAAAATAATCGTAAGATGAATAATATATTATTAACACGTCGTGCAAATTATTGTTATTCCGTGATTCTATACACACATATATTATACAG
Source organism: Cinara cedri (assembly GCA_902439185.1). NCBI lineage: Eukaryota > Metazoa > Arthropoda > Insecta > Hemiptera > Aphididae > Cinara > Cinara cedri. The sequence continues at coordinate 885,961 of CABPRJ010002377.1, forward strand.
TCTCGTTTAGTATCAATATAAAAAGAAGTATGTTAGACGCATACAAATAGACGTTTGCGATTAACCAGTGAAATTTCAACGTTTGATGTTGAATTTTTTTTTTCAAATTTACTTATATCGAAATATAATATTGTAATATTGCAATGCGTCCGCTAATAGCCCTATAACACAATATATTATTGTGACATTTAAATCCCTAAATACCCAACTTCTCTCCTATCAGAAAGTTATTCACTGAATATCTGGACGCTTATATTTTCCCTACGAACAACACGCGTATATTTTTTTCATCATTGATAAAATGTAGGTAATATATATCTGTGTACAGTGTACATCCATACATTCATAATTGTTATAAATAGTTGTGACATCTTGTTGAACAGTTGAATGATTGTAAATTTGTATTTTTACGATCAATATATGCATTTGAACATTTAATAGTTTACAAAACTATACAAAACAATAAACACTTAACAATTAAAACATAATTATTAAATTATTATTTATTATATTAATTTTTTTCAAGTTCTGAGTGATTTCAGAGAGTAAAATTGTACCAATTAAGCAATAAATAACTTACAATATAATATTTACCCACAATTTTTTTTTTTTTTTTTTATCTCTGAGGACGATTTGAACCCGAACTTCCTCCCCCTTAAGTACGCCACTGTGGATATAGAGTACTCCTATACTAGAACAGTTAACGATTAGCTAAAAATTAGGAGGTAGGTTAATAAACAAGTCTCGCACCATATTTATTGTTTCCAGACTACTGTCTTGGCAATTATGAATCATTATGACTCAATAAAATAAATTCACCTACTTTTTAATAACTACTTTAATTTAGTAATTATTGAATTAAAGTGACATTTTTTATAAATTAAAAAAAAAAACAAGTCGAATATGTATTATATATAGAAACGCTCTAAGATATGGTTATTATAACTGATTAGTCTCTAGATTGAAATATTTTGTACAGTGATGATGCAATTTTGAAATGATGAAATTAGTATAATAATATACATAAAAAAGTTAGCATATGACACTATGGCATTGTTGATAACAAAATAAATACTGTAATATATAATATTAGGTATATTGACATTTTGTAATCAATTAGCACATAATATAACGTTGGAGATGACTATATAGACTAGACTATATATTATACGTATGATCAAAATAATAAAATAATACTGATATATAAATGTGTGTGTATATATATATATATATCACTATAGTATTATAATATATGTAAAATTAAAATATTTATAAATTTAATATGAAATTAAAAATAAAACATTTTTAACCACCCCGATACAACAATTAAATTTATTGGTCAGTACTAAACAATGGCGCCGAACTTTTCATTTTGGGACGAAGTTTGGTTGCCATACTAAATGAATACTTAATAACAACTAAAAATTAAAACCTAGACTACAATTTTAGACATAAAATAGGCTGTGTTTAGTTATTTGGGCCTCTTCGCCCGACTAAATTTTAAGGACTTTGGCGCCATTGGTCCTAAGTCTAAAAAAAGCAGAAAAGATAATGTTATTTTAACTCAGTAATTTAAAGTTAAGTATGTTTAAAAGTTAGCGTGTTTATGGCTATATAAACTTTATATTTTTTTTTTTTTTTTTTTTGTGAATAAATAAAAATAATTGAAAAAAAACTTATTATATATATTATATGAATGAATATTCATAATTTACGCATCGTCTGTTTACCTTACATCAAAATATCGTACAGCGTTTGCGCATTAACATATTATTTGACAATATGACAGAAAGAGATTGGTTCCTTATTCCTTAATTTCAGCTTACTATTTAATACAATATTTTTATCGTAAACGTAATATCAATTTTTTTGATTCTAAAGGAAATAATTTAAATACTATGAAGGTATCTCTGTTTTAGAAATAAAAATATTACGACGATTACGGTTATAAATTGTAACCACGATTGACTTATATATTTTTATCGAAAAGTAATAGAATTTTGTTTTAAACCAGATAATATCAAATAATACACCTATAGATATATTAATGCGCAAGTAATATGCAATATCTTTGAAACAGGGAAACAGATGATGCACAAACGATAACCACCGGTTTGGACACAATAGTGACCCCCCCTTCAATCTTATCACGTTTGGACAATTTTTTGTATAACATGTTTAAGCACCAAAATTATAAAGAGCCATGATATTTTTGGGCACTGAAAAATAATTAAGCGTACAAAAATTAAGTTTAAAACTCAACTCATTTATTTTATAGATTGTTATTTGTTTAAAGTATAGTGTTACGTGTATAGTTCACGATAGAATTAGTTTTAAAGCATGATTATACAATATGACGAATATACTTAAATCTATCATATACGACAAGTGTCTATAAATTAAAATAAGACCACCCAAAGGCTATGTCGAAATCTAATTCATTGTAATGTAATACAGTGATTTTAAAGTATAAGTATTATGTTAAACAGTATATTATACTTAATGATAATTGAAATCTTAAGTTCTTCGAGTTATAATTTTAAAACATTCTAAAATACAATTTCAAATAATATAATAATAATAAAAAAACTGAAAAACGAGTTCTTTTAAGTTGTTATTAATGCATTATAGCTAGTAGCGTAATTACAGGAAGGGTTCAGAGATAATAGACCCCAGAGCCAAACAAATCAAATTAAATCATTTAAATTTTTTGTAGTATAGTAAAGTAATAAGTATAGAAATCATATACATACACATGTATAGTCATAACATTGTGCTTTCAAAGCTGCGACCAAATATTAAGTGCAATAATGATATAGAGACAATATATAGATTTCTGATAAAGATTTTATCGCACAGAAAAAACTGATTATTATTTATAAACTATTATGGTTAGTTTTAGTTAGGCGATAAAACGATTGGATTTCACATACATGTTTAACATTGAACCCCCTCTAAAAATGCTCAGGTACATAAATGTTATTAATTATGGATCCCCCCCCCCCAGAAAAAGTTGAAAATACGTCACTGATTACAGCTCATTTACACTGGGTTTAATTTTTTCAAAAACTTAAAATTACAAATTAATAAAACAAAAAAACGTATTATCGCAATATTGGTAACGTTTCGGTCAGACGAACATAGATTGTATAGGTATGTACTATGCATATTGTACAGTAGGTACCTATACATTGTAATCTTAGTATTTAACTATACATTTCACGCTTAGATTAATAGTTATTTTTAATTTTAACCAACATTTGACAACTGAGATCTAGGGGGAAAAATACTTTTATTTGAATAACGCGTAAACAAATATTGTTCTCATTAACATTCAAAACACATTGTACCCATTTCTAAAATGTGCTTATATATATATACATTACATATAGCTGTTAAAAATTGGAAAAAACCTAAAATCATTTATAAATATAATTGCTCATATTGTTGATCATTATTACATTATTACATTATGGTTTACAAGAAAACGACTCAAATGATTAGTTAAACGGTGAATTACGCCGGAAAGGTCGCTCTGTAGACAGCGTTCGGATAACAGAGTTAAAGGTAATTCAAGTAAATGCGTACTTGAATAACAATAACAATAGTTAGGATAGCGTGGATAGACACAGCTGGAAGAATGTAGTATAAGCAGCGAAAAAGAGCCCTCTTTAAGGATCGCAAAAACTCGAAAAGAAGAAGCAGGTTGAAATATTACGTATACTCAAGATAGTTGAATCATAAAATGAAAAAACCACCGTCTGCGGTTAAATACGACCAAATAACGATACAACATATTATAGAGCAGGTACCTTATAATAAACGTAACGTTATACAGATAAAACTATAAATGTGTATATTATAACGTAGTCGTATAAAATTATTATCAACTGTTATTGTGAAAATTGTCTACGAGATCGTATTTTTTTAAATCGTTTTTCCAAAACACAGAAATGATTAAATAAATCGGCTGTTAACATTCCAATAGACAGATTATATGCAATTATTTTAACGCTCGTCGTTCGTTCGTTTTTTTTTTTTTTTTAACCGGTAGTTCAACTTGATTAAGCCTCGGGCGTTTGGTTATTTTTTTTGTAATTTTTGACCGTATATCTATAATGCTTACACGTCTATGATATTTTTTTCAACGCATCTTTCTATTTTCGACCGCTATACTTAGACATTTTCATTTCTTTACTTTGTATATACGATATATAATAATAATACCTACCATAATGTATAACTTATTCGTTTGATATCTTTCCCGCGACCGCTAAAAATCGTATTTATTTTTTTCGATTCTTCTTTTCTGTACATAATTATACTAACTATATATTCTTCGGACATCACGCATATTATAATGTACAATATTATAAATATTATAATTATTAATTTATTAAGTAAAATCGAAAACAAAAAATTATACCATGACTGTGTCGCAGAGCTGAACACGGATTATACATTTATAATCACGTGAAAAACGAACTGATAAAATATATATAGGTAACGGTACATACGTGTAAACACGAACAAACCGACAAAGTTCAAGAACAACGGACAAGTGAATAGTATTTTGTCTGATTGCACCGATCCATCAATTTAAACAGACATAAATGTCTAATACTGAATAAACATCGAATAAATTGTGCGACGTTACTCTATATTATATCGTAGACGTGTATTTTTATTTCTTCATATTATACACTTATATTCTAAGGGGACTGGGTAATTACTTATTTTGTATATTTTGTTGACGGCTTATATATTGTCAATTAGGTCGTGGTAATAAAATCGATTATAAAGCTGCGCGCTGGAACGAGCGTGAGTACTTTGCATTATGCAGAGTCGGTGATAGGGAGATACATGGGGACGAGATACCCCTCCGAACTTGGAAATTAAGATTGTAGAATCGATAATTCAACGGTAATTTAATTTCGAAATCGACAAAACTAATAATTCCCGGATTTTATTACGCGATTACCATTATATTATTACTGTCGAATGTATTACTTATCGAAAAACAATAAAATAATTAATGGGTAAAATAAATTTTTGAAGTCGGCAAATGTTTAATTACATACATACAACAATTTCTGTTAGCAACACCAGCTCCGCATTAAAAAGGTTAATTTTTAAAATATATGTGCTAATTTCTTGGCAAAAGGATGTAGGTATTGATTTTATTCGCCCAAGTGAACTACACCCTATAATAATATTATAATATACGTAAACCTACAGACGGTAATACACTAATATTATATTATAATGTTCTATTCGATCTAACTCATCTTGACGGCCCGTCAGGTTAACGTTAAGTTCATGTGATGTCTATCTCGCAATATCCCTAAACATATAATACAATAATTTATAATCGTAAGTTATCCGTAAGTTTTGATTAAGTATACCCGAAGTTTACCTTCCAGTTACCAAGGAATATCTCAAGAACATACGCGCAATATATTACAACGTTGTACACGACTTTAGTATACTTATAATGCGTTATTTTTGTTTATAGGATTTATTTTTGATTTATATTATATTTTTTTGTTTACTCTAAATTTTCTTCAACGGTTTTTATTATTGAAAATTCGTTTGCAGTTCGTACATTAAAACAGTTGTATTTCCGTCATAAATGACGAGTTATTTAACGGCCATTGAAATATTTAAAATGGCTAATGCTAAATCCAAATACTGCAAGTTTGTATGGTGAAAACTTTTTTTACATACAAATTTTGATTGAATCAAACGTTTTAATCAATGTTCTATTTCATTGTTAACATTGAAATAATCATTATTATGTAGAAAACTGCCCACTGGCTTACAGATAAACTTAAATATAAAGTATATTAAATGATTAACGATCAACTGACAATAGTTTATTGTTTTTCGGTTACATACATACCGGCATGTATATTGTCTCCGCCTTACTAATGAATGACAAAGCAAAATTACTTTACAAGAACATAAATAGTGGCGTCTAGATTAAAATTTGACTTTAATCACAAATTAGAAAATGTAAAGAAGAGAATATTATAAAAAAAGTTACAGCTATTTAAAAAAATATATAAACTAATATTACAGTAACTTTTATTTTAAAAAAGTTTCATACAGTCCTTGAAAATATTCCCTTCTTTAAATATTATTATTTGCATTTAAACTTCAATTTCAATTTCAATAAAATTATAAACTCCACAAATTACATTCTAAGTATAGGAGAGTATAAGAGAAGTATAAGAGACAAATAATTACAACGGACGGATTCGATCTTTTATTATACCAGATATATTTTTTTTTATCGAAATTACAGGCTGCTAGGTAATAACTCAATGGTTACAATTACAAATCAGGACTTATTTATTTATTAGTAAACAATAATTAAAGGAACACAACAAAATGAAGTAAAACCAAAAAATAGCATCCGTATCATTCTTGAAAAGAACTCATTATAATAGCAGCACAGTTTGTCGAACATATTGGTGGGGCATAGAAAGGATAATTAAACGCGATGAAAAAAAAGGCGTTTTAAAATTAATGCATCGGAGGAGATACGGGGAGACGGTTGAGAGTGACTTGCTTAGAAAACTTAAAACCTTCGGTCTCATTGTCCCGTATATAGGAATCTTTTTTTCCACTAAAATATTCTCGATTCCCCTCTTTCCTCCCGAATTCGTGGTCGCCCGCACACAAGTAGTAAAAACATCTAAAATGTATTAAAATATTTAACCTAGTCGTAAAAAATAAAAAGCTCCTCTGACCGGTTAACACAATTCCAATTTGTTCCACAACAATAATAATAATAATTTTCATCTTACCATTGGTATAGTTACTAAAATAGCCGGCCATTTTTATTTGAACATTTCCACCGAATACTCGAAACAAGTTTATGATGTGGTATAAAAAATATAGCTGAAAATGGTTCATTTAATTAACACAGATTTATCCAAATCGTGCAGGGTAAAAGTAATAATAATAACAAGAAGATGATTTTCGGATTTTCCGTCTGACAATGAAAATGTGCTCGGACCTTTTGTCCGACAGTAAAAAAAAAAAAAAAAAAAATGTGTCTGGACATACTTTTTGACCGATTACCGCCGCGGTATAGCCGGACGACTCGGACGCCGGCCGTCGTCGCGGTCCTCCTCGACAATAAAAACACACGGCAACCGCGACGTGTCCTCCCCCCCTCCCTCGTCGACCGACGGATAGAACGGTGTCCGATGTCGCACGTGTTCGTGTAATAATAATAATAATAATAATAAAAGTCGTGCCTACACAAAGCGGCCGTATAGCAGATATCGTGTCGTACACATTGTACGTACACGCGCACACGCGTCAATACACAAACATACGGGCGCGCGCACGCACTAATATAATATTTATACGTATACACACAGATACGTATGCGTAGACGCGCTGCAGACGGACAACGAAAACACCGCTGCACGCGCGCAGCCACACACACACGTACACACACGCGCGCGCGAGATACGTACGGCGAGTGTATAATATCGTTGTTTAGGGTCGAATACGTTGCGTACGTAAATATATTTAGGTATCATAATAGTATAACGTCGCGGTACGCGTATTTGGCTATGCGCCGCGCGTACGCCGAACGGAAACGGGTGTCGTCGCGACAAAGAAAGACGCGTATCACGTGCTACCGCCGCCGCCACACGTTGTCGCCCGTTCCCGGATGTCCGCGGTTCGGACCACCGGAAGTTGTGTACGCGCGCGCGCGCTCCGCAGTCGACACGCGTGCGAAAATGTACCTCCTCGTTACATGCACGTCTATATAATAACATCGATGATAAATTATCGATTTGTACTGCAAAGGAAAAATGGAGCGCGGAAAAACCCAAAATCTGAAAATCCGGACGACAGTTGGTAAGCGTGCGCGGGTCTTGTCTTCTTGGCAGGGGAGGCGATGTTTTTGAAATCAAACCTTACACAAAAATCATAAGCACAAATATCGCAAATATTTTTGTAGCAGACTTAAGCCTCAACAGGCAATAATATCGATTAGTGTATACTTAGTATTTATTCGACGAAGACTTTATTTTAGGAGGCTTGGTTAATTATTCGGTGGGGAGTCAAAATCCTCCGATAATTGTATCTATACTTGCATTTTTTAGTTTATCACATGAAGTTATAATTTAGTGTGCGTGTATGTTAGTTATACTTATTCGTAATCATAATGAAATTTCCGAAAAAAAAATACGAAGAAAATACTTATTTTTCATTTTAATTATACGGCCGATTATAAAAACTAAACGGTAGTTTTTTTTAAAATATATTTAAGAAGTGTTTGGAGGGGGAAGGGTGAATTATTGAAAATCTAAAAGGGTCGTTGTGTCAAAAAAGGTTGGGGAACATTGCAATAATATTTTTTAAAAAAAATGTATATCTAACATGTTTTTTCTTAAAATATTTTGGCGAAAATCACGCAGGGAAGCAGCCGCCTCTCCTGTATTCTCAATGCGCACGCTTATGACGCAGTAAAAAAATATGTAGTTTCCAAAACTCGTAATCCGTAAACTGTAAACCACACAAAACGAATTTTACCATTTCTTCCCAGATTTTCAGATTTCGAAACCCGAAACGTCTGTAACGTAAAAATTTGAAATTTACAAATCATAGGATTTTGGCCAATATCGAAATCTGAATCGTATACAAACCTTAAATATACATGCTTGACATGCATAAATCTACAGGAAACGTCAACGAATCTAAAGAGTAAAATTGTTGAGTTTCAACGAAATAATAGATGTCGATAGTTTAAGACTAGGGATATATTTTAATTTCCATGTGTTCATCTGAATAATAAAATCAGCCGTTAAATATAAATGCCATTATATGAAAACGTCGAATATATCCCATTTTATAAATATGACCAACATGGTATCAACATTTATTTCGTCAAAACAGCTAAACAAATTATTTATTGCGATGAAACGGAGATATTATTTGTAGAACCGCACGGATATACAAAACCATGATATTAGATCAGTGGTAATGGTTTTATCGATAGCTTAAAGAAAGCCTTTTAAAAAAAATCTGGTTTTCTACCATTATACGGAGTGATCAATCTATCATAATACACTCAGTATCTCGGAAATAAATTCTAATCCATTGACGAGATATTCCACTTTTAAGTTTCTGATTGATGAAAACTGGTGGTGTATTATTAATATGTCACGCATTGTACCGCAACACAAATGATGCTCAACCACCCTCTTTCAACTCAATCTTAACGTCAATGGATTGACGGAAATCAAAAATTTCAACACTAAAATTTATTTTAATTAATTATCTATTTATGGAATTTTTAAAATAGGTTGCCATTTGAAAATCAAAAGTAGGTAGTGGTTTTACCCTCAAAAATAAAGGTCACAAAAAATAACATAAATATAAAATGGTATAACAGCTTATTTTTTAAATATTTTAGAAAACAAATTCCGGAAAAAGTTAATACTTTCCGAGATAACAAGTATCTTACGAAAGATTGATCACTCTGTATAATAAATCGGTTAATCTTAATGTCCTTAACAGCTTGTGGTCTTTAATTTCAAATAAGCAACGGAATATCGGATATCAATAGAAAAAAACAATGGCGTGTTAACGTTTTTGAGGAGCCATGGTTTCGTCTGAATTAACGGATAGGTAAGAAAAGGCAGATACGAGTAGATACTTGTAGAACATTTTTTTTGTATTGCGTAATTATTACACTGTAAATAGTGTATGAGAAATAATCTAATATTATAGGCAAAGAGTTTAACGAATATAGGAATTAGATTTAGGTATGATTTTGTAGGTGTATACACCTATATTTGATTAGATTGAAATAAAATGATAAACTTAGATAAAGCTCCTTAGATAAACACATAGTTCAACATGCCACTGATAAAAAGTGACATCACTAATAATTTATTAAAAACGAGTAAAAATTATGTTTGAGCAGGAAAGAACATGTACGCCACGCAGTCGTCTTGCTCCCTACAACGCTAATCGATCGTGCCATAATAATATAATAAAATATCGAGTGAAATGAAAAAAAAATATGTCAAAAACGTTCCTACAAGAGTATTCTATAGGTAGGACACCCGGGTCGGTGCTTTTAAAAGAGCCAACGCCTTTAAAATATACGGACTGTTCGAAAATTGACAGCAGGTGTGGTTTCGGGACGAGAATAAGACGAAAATGAGACGTGGATCGATTGTGGACGTCTGGCACTTGTCGCACAGTAAAAATATAATATTATTACTCCAGTATTAAATAGTTATTTTATAATAATATTATATTTTATCGCATGCAGCGTTTATCGCTTTATGATTATTTTTACGCTTTCCGCTATTCTAGTGGCCGTTTCGCCCTTATTGATGGTTATAGACGGTAAATGTATATATATAAACGAAATCGTTTACAGAAATGACCAATATTACCGATGGGTGTGCCACAGGAGGGAAGTTAAAAGGCGGAATATATACGTAGAGTATAATTTCATTTATTTGTATACGTGACGACAAACACAATTGCTAACGAAAATGAGTATTGTGTTATTTCGCTTCGCGTCGTGGACACACGGAAATCAACAAACAATTTTACCGAAAAGCAAATAATTTTTCCCGTTTATTAAGAAAACTACAAGGGGAAAAAACATTTTCAATTTACTAACTAAATCAAAAAATATATAAGAAAGTTTTTATAAAGATTTTATCGGAACAAGATTTTCGCGGTAAAAAAGTTATTTAGACGCACACAAAAAGATAAATAAAAACACATAAAATCGCATAACACTTGAATCGTAACTTGGCTGAAATATTTAATAATTTTAATTAAAATTACTAAACAAAAACTCATAGCTGTTATATTCTTAATTCAATGGGCGTTGAAGATATAACCCCTAACTTGCCGTGCACGTCGCTGTTTACTTATTATAATATTATAGGAGCGAAATAATATGAAATGTAAAATTATAATATTATTTCGGGAACGTGTGATGTATAACTAACGTGACGTGATAATTCTTTGTATATAATGTGAAATTTTAATACATCCATACGTATATGCGTATGATATATACGTAATACGAAATGTGAAATTCTAATTATATTAAAATGATGTACAAAATGAATGTGAAACAATCTAATTACCTGTATAATAATAATGCACTTACGCAATTTAAATATTATGTTTTAGTTCAAGACAATAAGAGAGACATGGTTCGTCAAATAACGTCAAAAAAGAACAAATAAAAACCACACTGATGAAAGTTTAAAATCAGGTATAGCTATACGTAACTGTTTTTTTTTTTTTTTAACCGGGTCACGTCCTCTTGTGTCGTGTCGAGGCTTTTGCGAGCAACTCAAATTGCCCGTTTACTGCCCGGAAAAATGTTGTGAATAAAAAAAAATATATATATAAAACACCGCAAACGATTTCACACGATCCCCTATGATGACTGTCCGTATAAAAAACGGAGTCAATACGTTATAACAGTTGAGTTTTGAACCACACGTTTAGGTAGGTCGTCACAATTACGCACATATTATACAATACCGGACGGAAGCGTTTCCGCAATGCGTCATATTATTATTGTATACGCACGGGTCAAGGTAATGAATTTAATATTTGGAGTGTGTCCGTATTTTCAAGACGTCACGGAGCTTTTACGACCAGCTTCCAATTTTGCCCCGGGCACGTAGACACCGTCAGCATAGCATAGAGCTGATACGAGATTTAGTGGCGCGTGTTATTATTTTTAAATTGAACGCAACTGCGGACACGGTCGTCGCACAGCATTCGGGGGGGGGAAATAACGATTCGGTTTTCAAATACTATTGTGAGACTACTACGACATATAGGAGAAAGAAAAATAAACTTTCCGAAAGAAAATATCGAGTCGTAAATGGTGACGGACGGAAGAGTTCCAAGGGTGCGACGGGTTGTTTTATGTGTACACAAACAGAAGCAATATATTTTTAGTATATATTGTGTACATCATGTATATGCCCGCTATCCGTTTTCCTGCGACGTCACAGCTTTTGCATCCTGCAGCCGCGTTTTGTCGGTTAGCCTTTAGCGGTCGGCACGTACATAATAATATTATTTTGGTATACAGTATACAACTGTACGACATTTGGCGGTGCATGTTACTACATTTTATATAATTGAAGAAAAAAAATACCCGATTCTTATGCCGGGAACGATAAACCATTGTATCTATAGATAATAAAGAATAGATAGGTCATGTTGCCATGATCACACGTTCTCAAAAACGCTGTCCTAAGATGCTTTTTTTTTATTTTATGATACTTACAAATGAAATCATAAAGTCATGTCGCCTAAACCTTAGTAACCATTGTGGTATAATGCAGCTTTGTAAGGCAAAGATATAACTGCTCTATAAGAACGCGGCAGCTTATACGTTAAAACTATAGGAATGGCTTATCCATTCTTTATTATCTATGATTGGATCAATAACATTAATGTGCCCATAATATCTTATCGAGTCTACAGAATATCTATTCGATAAGATATTATTTGCCAAATCGATAAAAGATATAAGTCATCTCTGTGACAGCCAATCGTTTTATGAGCACCGTAATCGGTTTAATAATTATAATTATTGGTTATAACCAACTATATTATGACACAGTAGATGTCCTATCGTTTTGTCCCATCCGATTTTTATACCATGCCAAAGTTCTCGTTTTTTCTTTATATTCTGTCTTCTATTATTATTTTATCTATCCGTTTAACCTTAAGCATTTGTCTATTATACTACATTTCAAAAGCATCTAGTTTTTTTTTCTCTTGCGTAGCGATTGTCCAAGTTTCGCGGTTATATAGAGCCACACTCCATTCATACGCTTTCAGGAACTTTTTCGTTGCCAATAAGGTCACATACTATTAATGACTTTTACTGGCCATTAATTTATATCTCAGCTTGTGTTATCCTGCTATTTCAATTGTATTTTGACCGTCTTTTGTTACTTTACTTTGTAAATTATTGAAGTTACCGTACTTGTTCTATGACGCATGCGTCATCTATTTTTATAAACGTTTACTTTACCGATATATACATAGGTGGGTGGGTAGGTAGGTAGGTACGTGTTAAAAATAAAATCGTAATTGACCGACCTTCCGTATGAAGAAAACACATAGGTATAGTCGCATCGGGTCGTGTCATGTCATACACACACACACAATCGGGCGGAAGCATTTCCGGGATACACAGCAGACACCCCGTGTGGGCACGCGCGTGGGCACAATACGCCACGGAATAGAGTCGGGGTGGTGTACGACAGTGTAAATCGTGATACGCGTACCGTAAGGCAAGAGGATAATAATACAATATACAGAGTGATTGTATTATTACCACTAGAGACTGGATTAATTTTCTTTTAAAAATCTTTTAAAAATGGCGCTAAAAAACACCAAAAGAGCCGTGGAAAAAGCACTTGTAAACATTTAAAAAGTAAAAATGATAGAGGGGTTTTAAAGTCCCACTTTAATAACTATAAGTTATTAATTAAATTTGCTAACATTACAAAAATGATTAACACAAAATAATTTCTTTTAAATAAAATCGTACGTATTATAAAAAAAAAATTACGTTTTATTAGTCATTTTTGTGATGTTAGAAAATTGTATTTATAAATTGAATCCGTTAGAGGGGGTAATATTAAACCCCTTTATTATGTTTGCTAAATAATTTTTTTTAAGTGCTTTTTGTGGATTTTAAGAACATACAAATCCGGCCTCTAATTATCACAAACCAACGAACGTTTATACGAAGTTTTCTAGTAAATTCGAATTCGCTAATACCTTTATGAAATATTATTAGATCTTATTTACAATACGTTCGCAAGTTTATTTATCCCCTAACCATCAATCATGTACCATATATTAGAAACACGTGTATATTTTATAAACTTTTAATTTCAAGATGCAGCGATCCTTACTTATTGACCTTTGCGGTCTACATACTTATTTTTTTAACGGTTACAACACGACCGGACCAAAAAGCCGAAAAACTGATTTACTCGAAATCTTATTCGTAATTCAATAATCACCCTGTATGTACATATATATATATTATATACTGTCGAGCACGAGGTCGTGCCACCGGTCGTTTCCTGTCGGTATTATTTTACACATTACGCGCGATTGGTGTCGCACAAAGGCCATTCGTTATCGTTTTCCGTCCCTCTTAGGCTATTATTATTACACTTTTTATCATTACTGCTGTTACGCCGAACCCCTCACTATTTAGGTATTATTATTATTTTTATTATTGTGTTGTGTTACCTACCACCCGTTTGTGGATTTTACACAGGTTTTTTTTTTTTTTTTTAATGAATTCCGTTATAATATAATAATAATATACGTAGGTATAGGTACCTATTATGTACGCGCCTCGACAGGATGTTGTGCAACCCTTTGCGCGCCAACGAATTATTTAGAATTTTAGCGCTTTTTTAATTTCGCCGGAAATCGGTTATCCAGGGGCGTATATAATACGTTTATTATTATTATTCTGAACAACTGTACCGATCAAATAGTATTTCCTTTAAAAATTTAGGTATATCTACTATAAGAATATAATGTATGAGTAATACAAACAAGTTCGTACAAACAAATGGTGTTTATAATTTTAAACGGCCTTACCATATAAATACTTGTCTTTGTACGACTAAACCGCTAAACCGATTTTAATAAAAAATTAATTGACAGCGAGATAGATTGTATCCTGAAGACGGACCGGACATTGGCTACGTATAAACCCGTAATTTAACCTCTATATGGTGGTTGATACTTAATTTTTGACGATTCTGGACTTTTAGATTCTGAATGTAACAAGAAATATCTTGGTTTCACTATGTGTGCTTTTTCGTGTTTTTTATAGAAATCTTATTCCGGACATCAACTTTAAGAATGATGATTTCCAATATAAAATGTTGTACACAATTGATACTTGAGGTGGTAATTTTTTGATTTTTCGTTTATTATTCTTAATAAATGGGAATAACCGGGAAAACGTCGGAAAACATAAAAATCTATGCAATAACGGTTTCTGTTATTTTTGATTTAATTTTTTGTTGTTTTCTAATTCAATTAGGAAATAATCGTAGACTTAATATTTTCATTATATTTTATATGATGCCAATTTTTACAAATGTGTTGTTTAACTTTACCTAACTTGCAAATTCAATGTTTTCCGTATACACTTTATTATACAGTTCACATTATACAGCATATTACTGCAATAATGCAATTTCAAAGACCCTGAACTTGAACTATGCATTATGTACAGCCTAACCTACTCACATCTTATCTAACCTATTATATAGGAAAGTACATAAAAAACTATAGTGTTCTAAAAAAACATATTAATCTAATTTATTTATTTTGTTTTACAAAAAAATATACCTATATACAAAAAATAAACTCTGGTTATTATTATTTTCGTATCGGCTATAATGTCTGTAATACAAAAGTCATTGGACCGGTTTATGATACCTCGATGGTGGAAATAAACACCGTAATATTATATTGTATACGCACAAGACGCACCACGTGTGACGGAGGGCACGCGTTCACCTCTTCTCTTTTTCACCGTCATCTCGTTCGTTTTAATAACAATAACTAAAATACAATAATAATAATATTCTCTCGGTGGATGCATTTTTTAATCACCGACTTCCTGCTGCCCACATATATATATATATATATTTAAATCGTCACACACCGACTTCAGTGCTTCACGTACCAATGCGTATAAATATTATAGTACAATAATATTATAACAGTTCTAAAACGAGAGCATTCGTCTAGTTGTTAGGCTGTACTCAGCAGTGAGAGGAGAGAGAGAAAACCGTTATATATTATATACTATACTTGCTATGTTATTTAACTTCAAGTGCATACAAGGCTGATCACTAATTAGTTAGAAAGTTAGAAGTTATAATTAATTCAGTTTTTTCATAAAATATATGTAACTTATAAACGTTAAATTGAAAAACTCAAAGTTATACATAGAAATATAGTCATAACGTGCCTGTATGTAGCATATTATAGATACAATATTATATTGTGTATTGATGTACGTCACAGTTATAGATATTATCAGGATGGTCAAATTGCATTTTTTACCTCAATTATGTGTGCTCGATCTGCATATAAAAATTATTTGAAAAAAAAAAAGTTATGCAACCACTTTAATTTCCTTTATGTCAATGAAATACCGTAAATGCTGCTTTTAAACAAGCGTTTTTAAAATATAACACCACCGCGATGACATCATATACTCAAGTTGAACGTCTATTAAGTGTTAGAGACTAAATATTTGAATAACAAAGTGGTTTCAACAGAAATAACAATTTTGAAAAGATGTTGATTTTTAAGTTTAATAGATACTGAGATATTGTAAAATTGAATAATGCAAATAAAATAATTGAATCAGAAATTGAAAAAAAAAAGATCTGATACTTTTGGTAGGTACACCACTGTTGTTGGTGGGAAAATGAAAAGGTAGGGTAATATAGTTATTTGATTTATATTTGATTCACAATAAAGCGTTATTAACGAAATATTATTCTGAGTGAAGTTCAATTATACGTTATGATTTGAAAGGCCATAATATTTCTACGATATTTATCAAAATAGAATCTTAAAACTGTTATAAAAAAAATCGTAATAATACACTCATTTTTTTTTTTTAACGTTTAGTACACCTTATAATGAACCTAGTATTACATGTTCAAGCATTTCGGATTAATCAAACAATTTTATCCACATAAATAGAAAAACAGCATAAAAAACTCGCAAATATAAAATGCCTATAAATGGCACAACAATTGCCAAAATATTTTCAAAACTTTACCATATCAAAAAACAAAAATATAGAATTTCTTTAAAATTCTCTACCAATATTTTTAACTGAATTATAAAATAAAATAAAAAAAATTGAAAATTATGAAATCATTATTTCTGTAAACTTTCCCGTTTTTTCTAAGTTTTTTTCTAGTTTTGCTCAATTATTTACAAAAATTAAAAAACAAACTATTCGTCAGTCCAAAAAGGTATTAAAAAAAAAAGTTTCTCGTCATTTTTCGAATGGAGCAAGATTTTTGGTCGAAAATTTATTTACATACAAAAAATAGATGCTACTACACAAAAGTAATTATAATGACACATTATTTAGTGTTTTTTTTATCACAGTAAATTTTATCGAACTAAGTACGTAACAAAAGTGCTAAAGGAGATTTTAAAGTCCTCACTCTAACGGTTTTAACCCTATCAAATACAATTTGTTGACACTGACAAATGATTAACACAAAGCTTTTTTTTTTTATAACACGTACAGATGATATATTTGATGAAAATTATTTTGTAATAATTGTTTTTTTAGTGTTAAAAAATATTTTTAATAAGTTAGAAACAATAAATGAGGAACCTTTTAAACCCCTCTACCTTTATTGTTTTTTTAAATATTTTTAAAGTGATATTTTAGGACTTTTATGACGTTTTTAACCACTTGTTTGTGAATTTTAAGTACATATAAATCCATTTCTTAGATACCTATTAGTAACTAATTATTATTATTATTTTTTTTTTTTAGTATACCTATTTAACTTTAATTATAGTTAGAAAATTTCGCTAAACTATATGAATAACTAATTAGATAGATTAGATATAATTATAAATATCGCTGTAAATAGACATCGTAATAATGTTAATAATAAATTACTGTATTTATGAAAAAATATACTAAGATTTCAAATATGTGCGAATACACTAGATTATTACGTCATTATGTAGTTTTAAAACTTTTTTGACTGCACATATGTTATATTATAATATACCGTGTAGTGGTAGTTTGTACAACTATTGAAATATACATATATATAGGTATCTATATCATTTTTATTACGAATAACTCTGTAATATTTCAATTTAAAACTCAAAACGTGACTTATTGTGCGTATAATGTTGACGGAATTTATTTAAGTCAAACCGTCATATTATTATTATTATATTATAATGGTTTAAAATATTATCATTATAATATATTATGTGTGCACTTGAAAAATGTACATATAGTGGTATCTTATTATTTATTTCATTTTGAATAAAAAATTTACTTTGTGTCTTTAGAATATTAAATATTATATATTCCAAAGAAAATATTTAGGTAGACACGGAAAACTCGGTATTATAGTTATAATACATAAGTACGTTTCACAAAGGACTAGGGCAAAACGGCATTATTATAAAATACGTTCTATTCGAGAAAAAAAAACCCTATTATTCGAGATGTTGTATAACAAAAATATAATAACTTACTAGGTGCTCTTAATAAAAAAAAACATTTATGAATATGTTTAATTCTTTATATAATACAAGTATTCTGAAACTTTGTACTCTGCTTATAGGTATTCATATATTTATATAAATTTGGATTAAGAGTGGGCCATAATCCCGGGTCCAGAGATGTAATAGGCCCGTTGTGTCATTATTTATATGTATACCGAATGTTTATTGATAATGTGTGCAGTACAAATATTTACATAAAGAAGGTCCATTTCCAAGTTCGGTTCTTGTGTATTTAGTATATATAAAATCCCTTTTTCCGAGGTTTTATATTTTCAGTGTAGCGAATTTGATTTACTATGTGTTTTTTTTTTTTTTTTGACCAACAAATTTAATCCATATAAAACCAAAATTTCAAATGACTATATAATAATAGTTCAAAAATCGGAAATAATAGAAACTATCATTGAATACGTATTTTCAAAAATATTCCCGTTTTCCGACGTTTTATTCTAATTATCAAGAAAACCAAATAGTAAATAAAAAAAAAAAACGGATATACTTCGTACGATAGATGGATGGGTCACTGTTGCAGGTGAAAATTTGGGAAGGTGGAATATAGAGAGGAATTAATTAAATTTTTGTCTTTACGAAACGATAAACCACTGCTAACAGAAAACGATTCGGAGTAAAATTAATTTTTTACGCATACGTAAATTTTCCTGTTTTTCCTACGCTTTTCCCAGTTATTACAATTATTATGAAAACCATCGCTTGGAAAATCAAAAAAATTATCTCTCTTAAGTCTAATGTACTAATTAGATAAACTTTCCTTTCAAAAAAAATGCTACAACTAATACATCAGAGCAAGATTTCTGGTGCAAAAGTTGCTCACGGAAAAATGAAAATAAACATCATTGTAAAACCAATAAATTCCTCGATACACTCCAAGTCAAAAATTACCTCCTAAATACACCATTTAGACAAAATGTGATTTAAGAAAAGATGCTACACTTGATGATTATAGCAAGATACTGTTATTCGCATTCAGAAAAAAAAAGCATACATCATGTTATTATAAAGTAAACGAAACATTCGCTAATTCTTAAAATCTTATCTGTATATTCCATATACTTTAGTATGATTTTTGAAAAAATTCATACAATATGAAAAATTGAACACAATAGTGACAAATCAAAATTAAAAGTAGTCAACAAATAATTAATCAACTACATCACAACAATAGCATTAAAGAAAATAAATCTCACCGGATGTATATAGTGAAGAAAAGTTATATTGTTCCATTCCCAAGTGCGTTGGGAAAAACGAAAGACTCGAATCGAATATAACGTATAGTATTATATTGAAACAAACGAGAAAACGATAATTGGAGCTCGTAGTACGGCTAGTGCAAAGATCCAAAAAAAAGCGGAAATACCTTTTAAAGGATTATAAACATTTAAAAAAAAATTACTGCTTATAGTTGATGGGTATCACACTGTTGTAACTAGGAATTTAAGAAGGTCAGAATTATTTAATTTATATCAACGACAAATCATTGCCAATGAAATACGAATCTGTGCAAAGTTGATTTAAATATATTTTTTTTTGTTTATGGTCTTTAGACCACACATCCAGACATAACTGTCTCTATCCATCACGACTATACGCTAATATTTGAGAAAACTAGCTGCACTTGCTTGTATTCTAGAAAATGATGTAGTGTCCGCTTTTGAAACTTTACTCGAATCACAATTTTACTAACATAATAGTGAAATTTTATCGAATTTAATTGATTATTTCGAAGATACATGGATCGGTAGACCTAATGGTAAAAATAGAAGAGCTCTTTTCTTTCCAATTACAATGTGGAATTGTTATTCAATGTTAGCGGATGATATTCCACGAACAAACAATTCGGTGGGTGGTTGACATAATTATTTTGATTCTTTGCTATGCGCGTTCCATCCATCACATTAAAAAAAGAAGAAAGTTTAAACCGTTTTAAAATTGAACAATATACTGCAAACTTTGAACCACCTCGGAAAAAAAAATAAAGATTCCACAATAAAATTTAAAACAATTCGTAACAACTATAAAAATAGATCAGTTGACGACTACTTACGTGGCATATCACATCATTTTCTATACCAACAATAAATGAGCAAATTATTAAAAAAATATGACGGTTTAAAATAAATAAAATAAAATATTATGATTAACTATGTAAATTATATTATTATGACTGCCATGTAATTATTAATTGTATGCTCGTATGACTGTAAATATTGTATGTATTATTATTTTTTACTATAACCATGATAAATAATCAATAAATATATCTAAGGAAATATTAAAAAAGTACGATGTAATTTTGTTTTGTAACATTATTAATTACAATATACTCGTATGACTCTATTTATTATTATTTTTTGCTTAACTCGGGATAAAAATAAAATGCTACATTATTATTGCGATATCTTTGTGCCAACGACATATTCTGCGACTTTTGCGATATTTTTACGTGCATTCAGGTTGGACATACATATATGATGCCTATACACACGAATTACGATTATTATAAAGTGCGTTTCGACACCGTGAGGCAGCAGCAGCAGCAGCAGCACCGAGCGCACCACCGCGGTAGGTATACCTTAGGTACCATATAACATCATAATATACAGGGTGTCTAATAAATTCCCGGTCATTGTAACACTTTCGTACGTGATCGTGTATAATGTCCGTCGGCCGTTTGACAATACGAAATGTCAATGGAGAACGGCCGACAGTTACACGTACACGACGGCGACGACTCGCAGTAATAATAATAATTATTATTATTATTATCGTCGTCGCGCGCTCGCCCGCCGACGACGTGTATGTGCGATCGTGTTTATTTTACGCGTACCTACATAATATTATAATAATAATAATATATTACTATTATTGTTATTATTATTATTATTATTACTATACGGTTTACCCGGGAATCGTAAATATCCGTAATCACAATACCTGGCGCGCGCGCGAACGTGCTCCGGCCCGGATGCCGCGGATTAGTCCGATTTCGATTTCTATTATATTAACGCCTGTACACCTACAACTATTACACATACCGGCGGCCGTGTAACAATACGCCCGCGCAGCGCCGCCCGCCGGATCGGAAATTCTCCGGCCCGCCGAACGCACACACACGCCCGACGACGCTCTGCGCGGTAGAAGAAAAGAAAAATCCACCGTACGAATGGCGGCGGCGACGGCGGCCGTTGCAGGGACGACGACGCCGCCGTCGCATAAGTCGCGCGGCGCAAACACGTCGTCGGCCGCGCGCCGGGAAATCTCACCCGAAGTCACGTCCGCGATAATGCGGCGACACGAAAGAACCGGCGCGGCGGCGGTGCCGGGACCGCGGGTGTTCGCGGCGACCACGCGGTACAAAGGGGATGCGTGGGTTTTCAAAGAGAGAAAAAATACAAACGTCCGTCCCGCGTGTGAACCGCACGAGCCGCGGGTGTACCTATATAATGCGTGTTATAATATGGTCGCGTCGACCGACCGACGTTACACTACGGCGACGCAGTATTGTGTGTCATTATCTCCGTAAGTTACGGGGCAGGAGTGGCCAAACTTTTTTTTTTTTTTTTTATGGCGGAGAGATCTACTGAGAATATACTTTTCCCCCGGGATTCGACTTCCTAAGGAAAAAAAAATAAAATATAATTTACCTAATAGGCGTTAATAATTCATGTAATTAACAAATGTAATTAATTAATAAAACAAAAATGTTTAGTTGCAAATGACGTTTTTCATCACATTTTCGTTAAGACTGCTAATATAATAATGTAAAATATACAAATTCCGCGTATAAACGCTGTTGAATATTGTATTAGGTACTTTATAAGTCGACAACAAAATGATAATATACTCGTATTAAGATAAAAATGATCGACTTATCTACTAAATATATACAAATGAATTCTGACAAAGGGAGATCCACATTTAAGCCGTCCGCAATCGACCGTTTGATAACCCCTGCTATAGGGTAACCATACGTCTAGTTTTATACAGGATTGTCCTTTTTTTTCAACATTGTGTCCTGTAATCCTGACGAACTTCTTTCAGGACGTTTTTCGTCCTGATTTTTTTTCTTTTTATGTCGATCCCAATTACTCCCTATTAATTCGTATTTTATTTAATCATATAGGTATAAATATTTCATAGTTTTAACATACAGATTAAAATGTTATTTTATTTTTGAATAAAATAAATTTGTGGACAAAAATATTCGTTATAGATTATGACAGTGATTGCGATTGCACTCATGAAAAATAATAGCCTTAAGAATCGATACCCGGTGATAATACATCTAAGACATACGGGTGTATTTAAAATAGTTTTTGATATAGGCATAATTATGAAAACTGAATAAAAAAATGACGGACGCACTTCGCACAATGGGTACAACCACTGTTGTTGGTGAGAAGTTGGGAATGTAGGATATAGAAGGGAAATTAATTTGTATCTGTAAGCGACGATAAACCATTGCCTTCTAAAAACGATTCTGAACGGAGTTCAGTTGATAGTGATGCTTTGTCAACAATATATATGTCATATTATAATAAAATAATTAAATGGGCATTAAGTATAAATTTGCTTTAATAATATTTGTAAATATTTAATGTTTAATTCAGTGAGAAGTATACACCGTGAAATCGGCCAGTCCACTTTTTCGAATTTTACTCATTAGGTAATTACCAACAATTTTATTCGACAATGTATAAAAAAAAAAATATTAAAATTAAATTGAAAAAATTTAACTTCGTCGATCTTATAGGAACACTTTAAACCTATTCAAACCTACAGTTTTCAGAATTGATATCACTTCGCCGTATCAATCAGACTGATTGCCGGAAAATTGCTCTAAGTTGCTGAAGTCGATGAGTATCTGTTAGACGAAGAAAGAAAATATCGGTATCCAATCCCCAACAATTCAATTTACTACTCAATACGGTATAACAAGATTAAATTCTTAGCGAATCGATAGGTATAGGTTTTACTATAATATGTTTTTTTCTTTTTTGTTGATCGGAAAAAGCCAGTTGGTCGTCGCGTACAGATATAAATTAAATTGCCTTACACAATATTATCCCTTCCGTCCTAAAACAGTGGCACATTCATCAACAGTAACGGCCTTTTTTTTTTTGTTAATTGTTAATATACCATGTGTGTATAATAGTATAATCTACTATACGATTGCAGTGTTATCGTCTGAACAAAAGACACGCGTAATAAACGAAATATTGACGTTTACGACGAAATAAAAAAAAAAAACGACACGATTAAAATCAACAAGGGTAAAAAACGTCAAATATATTTTGCTTAAAAATTACAAATATTAGTGGCTAATTGCAGGTTGCTGACCTCCGATCAAATAACTTCCGCCGTATGGCTATATATTCCGAAAGCGTACTCTGGATTTGGAGGGGGAGGGGGGAGAGAGCTAAAATATATTGTTTTTAAATATTATGTACAGAAATCCGAAAGCACTCTCGGGCGTGATCTTGTACACACTTGTTTATGAAATAAAGCATTATGCATAGCATATATTATACTGTTATAATATGCGCGATGTGTATAACATTATTTTTTTTTATTATTATTGACTTTAATTTACTTAAAACTAATGTTTGCGGTTTTTATGTAAAATGCATTTGACGTTTTGCATACCCCGTCATATTTTACCCTCGTCGGTTGTTACCGTGTATCGTTTTTTACCCGACGGTTTTTCCCGCGCTATTCTAGATTCGTCGTAGGTCCGACATTTCCGCGCGGTCCCCTCGCCTAGAGAGTCTCTAAAACGTATTGTCGCGTTGTTCTTTGCGTATAAATAAACTTCCGGAGGGACGGTGTAAACGCCCATGACATTCTCGTATTTATACGCGCGTTATTCGATATCGTCTTATGCGCCGAAAACGTCGCGTCCGTTTTAAATATTATTGTGTCGTTTTCGGTCCCCGTTTCATTATTATTATTATTTTTTTTTAATATACGGTGTCGAAATAGCCGAGCAGAGCATGTGCGCCGACAGGACGGCGACGGCTGAGCCAGCGTATCGAGTGGACGTCGCGGCGGCGTGTCGGATTACCGTGTAGAGGCGCTGTGTATGTGTGTACACGTGCCGCGCTCGGGGCGTATTCGCCAGGTGTCGAACGAGCGTTCGCCAATAATATAATATCAGCTGATAATTCCACAGGATTCGCATCATACGCGTTATTTTGTGCATTATATCGGTTATCGTTACGGTTTTTTCCACTCTTTTCTGCCCCCCTCACGCACCGCTTAACAAAAGAAAAGGTATCTATGTACAATAATATTATTATCATTATTACATTACGGCGAGATAGGTACCCGGGTAGGTACATCCGCCATTATAATATATATGGGTACTCCCCCGATGACGGCGAAAACAAAATATAATCACGTTTTAATCATGCGCGGGGGAAAAAAACGGGGACGGATAGTGTTTTATAGATTTTATTACGTGTTTTCTTATACCAGGTGATCAATTTAAGTGGATACACTCATATCGGAAAATTTGTTTTCTAAAACATTTAAGAAACAAGCTGCTCTAACGAAAAATAACATAAATGCAAAATTGTAGAGCTGCTTGTTTCTTAAATGTTCTAGAAAATAAATCCCAGAAAAAAGTTAATATTTTTCGAGATAATGAGTATATCCACTTAAATGGATCACCTAGTATGGCAGACCTCAGATTGAACGAGTTCGTCCGTTCAAAGTTCGAAATATACTATAATATATAATCGAAACACGAATGTTAAGTTTATATTTTATTTGAATCGATTTTTTTTGTTGTTGTTGCAATTAGCTCGATTAAATTTGTATTTTCGATAAACTTGAACTTTAAATGGGCCGCTAGTTTTAATTTAGATTTAAAATTTTAAAACGAGAATTTAAGAAAATAATTTAGGTAATTTTGTTATCGACATAACCGCCACGATTAAAATTCCAAATAGATAACGGAATTTTGCTATACTGCTCGTTATAAATAGGTACGTATGTAGATATCAAATTTTACTGAATTATTTAAATAATATCTACGGTACCTAAAATTATATTTAATAAATTCACCAAGACTATACGTAGAGCTACTAAAAATCAATAGCAAAATGAACTTTTAACGAACGAAAGTACATTTACAAATGAACTTAAACTAAGAAATTTGTTAAAATAAAAAATGAACTAGTTTGTATTTTCAATTACCTAATTATAATTATGTTCCAAGATCTGATTTTTAACAACCGTATATAACAGACAAAATACATAGGCACGTGTAAATCAAAAAACTTCCAGAGCTACAATTTGTTATTACTAATTTAAGTAGTTAATTCCTTTTCCTAAACATGCTTATTCTCAAGGAGAGGGAGACGCATTAAAATAATGGCGACATACTGCACTTTTTAACAACGAAATATCACGAAAACGTTTAAAATTCACTTATAAATGTATTCAAACAAAATCACGTTTAAAGGTTAATTATAACAAATACACTATTAATAATGATTAATATTATAGTATCACCTTACTTATTACGTGTCTGTTTTGTTTATTTTAATACGTTTAACGTACCAGTGCCAAATGGCAATCGGTAAAAAATTTAGTTTAATCTCGCCGCATTATTGGATTTGGTTCAAAAATGAAATCGGTTTTAAAATGTTTTTTTTTTTTTATCGTTTAGTAGAATATTATTCTCTGTATTTTTTCCAGAAATAAAACAAAATAAATTACATTTTCAGCTTGAAATTAAAACGGGCACACCGATATTTTATACGTTTCCATAGCTCAAATCAAATGATCACGATGGATATTTTCCCCCCTATTCGTGCCAAAGACGCGGGGAGTTATTACTTATTGATATTTGTATTATACGAACATCTAATTACGTTTTGTTGATTTCAAAGGTTAACACATCGATGAAATCAAAAACAAACAAAAAATACAGGGATGATATATACTGCCCGTTATTACTTTTGGCACGGGCAACGCCGGAGGACAGCTAGTTATATTATACCATATCGTTATTTTAAGATCAAGAAGAAAGATGTTTAATTAATCGTATACGCTATAATATCATATTGTATCGTATTGTATTTATCAGTAATATACGGTTTGTGTTATTCGAGCTGTTACGCCCGTTGATTGTAAGTATAATAATACCTATACCTATCCTTCTATATATTATTACAAGATGCGTGTATAGATATATATAAAATCAATATCAAAAAATATGTTTACCGAAAACACCGCCGGCGGAGGGTTTGGTCCTTTGAAATTTCGCGTTTCACGACATCTGCTGACCGCCCCCGACCTAGATATCACGGGATATAGGCAGATGGTTATTTATAACGGGAGGGGACAGAGGGGGGGGGAGAGTGGACTCGAGGGGGCGAAAAAATCAACCTTTACGCGTACGGCAATAATTCCGAACGACGTGCTCTAGAATACGGTTAGGTTAAACAAACGACCGTGCGCAGAGTAACACAATGTTAGTTTAAAGAATTAATTTCGTACCTACAATAAATCATTTTTTATGTTCTACATAAAATGTTCTGCGCGTTTGACTGAACAAAATTAAAAATCTTAACGTAATATTATTATTTTACACTGTTTTAAATGCGGTTTTAGTTTATTTTAAACGTCACTAAAACAATAAGATAAAGACTGTTAAAATAATTAATTCTTTCTTATCATTATTATTATTTTACACGGTACAGTATAATATATTATTGTAAGACATGCTAAACAAATCGTTTGCAATGTATATATTATTATTATGACGAATGGTCATATCTTAATGGTTTAATAATAATGTCTACTTAATAGTACAGAACAGAACCTATGAAATACATAACGTACACAGCGATAATGTTATATTATTTTAGGGATGGACTCTTATCGAAGTTAAATTGACAAAAATGTATTATCATTATATCTAAGTAGTTATGTGTACAGAGCGAGTTCGACTAATAATAATAATATTATTTAGGTACTTGCGCATGTGATTCGAAAGTGTTTGTAATTAACTGCCTAACTGTCGAGTATTATATTACAGTTGTATACCTTAATTAAATGATTACAATCTCCATACAAAACGATAAAAATCAATAGGGTCATTCGAATTTATGAATGGTAAATAACTTCACTACCGCTTACTTTTATATACCAATCAAATAGGTTTGAGTAGACTAAACTATATACTGTAGATTGTTTCAAATATTTCGATTTAAAATCCGGGCTTGGATATCATTAACCGTATACGTATTTCAAACGTCACATTGCCAATCTCGTTAAAATTCAAATATCGTAGTATTTTAATTTATGTTATATACAAATATTTTTTGATAATAAGATAATAAGATGTTAAGATGCGTTAATAATGTTAGCCTGCACAACAAAACGAAACTGAATATTTTCTATGATCTAATACGCGTATGGTTTAGAGACAAAAAAACATTGGATCAGTACATAGTACACTACATGGCAACGATTTTTAATTACACACCTATTAATAATATTTATAGTTATTGATCACGACAGACTCTTTTACGAAAAATGTAAGAGATCCAAAACACTTAATAATAACTATATATTATACGAGTTATTCCGATTATTTTTCAAGTCATATACAATTTTTTAAAAAAACTTAAATCTATAACAAACTCGAAAACCGATTGAATTTTATATCAAAATCTTCTTTTAAAATTTTTAATAAAAATTTAAAATAGCTATTTAAGAGGACGTTATTCTCACTTTTATCTGTAGTCTCAGTTCAACTTTGGGGAACATGCACAAATAATGTTTACATTGCGTTATTCAAAATATACAGCTCGATATTAAAGATACAAAAACCTTTTTTTTCTTTTTTTAAATAACTGTAACTATTTTAACAGTTCATAATTCAAAAAACACCCATATCATTCAAAAATATTGTTCTCTACAAATGTCATGGCGGTACTTTTATTCTAAAATCAAAATTAAGCTAGTTTTACTTATTCTGCGTAATCACCGTTTGAAATTAAATAGTATAATTTACGGATTCTATTGTGCTCAAAGAAAAAAATGCCTACTGATATAATATTAAATAATGTACGATGATAATTGGCCAAAAAAATAAAGATATAGTAAGTAAATATACAAGAACAATTGATTCCCTTAAAATTGTGCATAGTATTAAAAATATGAAAATTTAAAAAAAATATTTATAATAAAAGTAAAAGTTTTAGTCAACTACGTGGGAGCAAATAATTATGTTCTTAAATACGAAAACAGTATAATACAATATGTTCGTTAATTACATTTTCGTTAAAATTGTATCGAATAATTATGATTATTATTGTTATTTAGCGAAATGCCAACTGTAATGATAATATTGTGCCAATATAATTATTCAAAATTCTCTATTTTATCAATACAATATTATAATTAGTTAAAAACAACGTATTGCATATTTTATGAAACAAATAGTCAATAATTATTAAATTCTCGCCGATAGTAATGATCTCATATCGACCGTTATCGTTTGTTTCCCCGAACAGAATAACAAAATAATTTGTTACGACGCGCTATAGTTTAAAAAGCGAAGCAATTTGCTTAATTTTCATTTTTCACCACACGGAGATTTAATAATATTTAATAACTACCGAATCGTTATAATGTTATTTACGACAGACAACATAAAAAAAAAAAAACCATTTTATTTCTCTTCCACTCCATCAATGTTTGTTGCTTACCGACCGAAAACTACCTACCGGGCGCATGGGAACGCATTCGGAAATGCCGGTGGGCCGTGTATAATTATTTTAACTAGAGGAAGAAATGAATTATTTTTCAGAATAATATTCAAAGAGAAGGTGATTTTTTGTTCTTTATTTTTTTTTTTTTTTTTTTACGTAGCGATGCTAACGAAACCGCCGCGTTTATTTTCCGGTGTCAACTATGACAAATCGTGTGGAAGATTATTAACCAAAATCTAAGGCCAAGTTCCTTGACTTCATCAATTACATATACCCATACCATCATACAGTACCAAAACAGAAATTACGTGAAGAATATCAGCAAATCAGAAATGTTTAGATATAATACTTATAGGTATATACATACTATGCACCTATAATTTACGACGCCTGTATCCGAAAAGCTTCCTGCAGATTGGTTTTTTTTTTTTTTTTCTAATAATTTAATCAGAAAGTGTAGGTATTTTATTTTTAATGATCGAAATGATGGCAATATAAAGACGATGTATATTAACCAGTTTCGGTCATACTTATTTTACACATTTTCGATAGTTTCTTTTGTTGAACAAGCATGACAAACATGTCTAGGTATATGTATGCGAACAAGGACATTAATTAAATCGATTTACCGGTCGTCTCATTTGTCGAATATACGGTTAACGATTTCACTTACAGACACAAAAAGTTGTGTTTTGGAAAGGGCAACTTATTTTTACGATCGAAAAGATTCCGGAGGGTAGGTATGCATGACGCGTATATCCGCAGCAAACTGCTACCGACAAAAGTCATCGTGCCATAGAAACGTACCTATAATATTAAAATTTAAACCCAGCACTCTCGTGATTAGGAAATAATGTATAGTATTTGATTTTAAATTATATGCACGTTATAATCAAAATAAAAATTTTCAAATCACCCGATGAACCGTAATATTGTATGCGTAATTATATTCTGTTTTTTTATTTTTATTATTAATAACGTAGTTTTAAATAAATGGTCCTTCGCGGTCTGCGTTCATCGTGTTCAAATAGGAAAAAACAATCGTAGTTAAAAAAATAATAATAACTTCAAGTCAATGACCCTATTAAAAAGACATTACTCTCAAGAAATAAATTTCAGTACTAAGTGGCATACATATAGATCTCCAATTATGTAATCATGATTAAGAAGATTAAATTCGAGAAAACAATATTTTCATCAAAATCAAAACAATTATTTTCTAAACTAATGTGTTTATTTGAAATCAAAATTTTAAAATCTGAATATTAAGCTAAGGATGTATTGGTTTTATTATGATACTATATGGTGTATTTTTTTTTTGTGACTGTAAACAACTTTTCTACCAGATATCATGTTTCAATGAAAAACTGTATAACTTTTTTATTGCATTTTTGATTTAGTTGGAAAAATTAGCAATTTTTGTTGATTTCTGGGTTACCGTGGTAACGAGGAAAACAATATGACTAATAACACTCTGTTGAGAATCGTTTTCCATCAGTAATGATTTATCGTACAAATATAAATTGAATTGCTCTATATATCCTCCCTTCTAAAGTCCCTCTTAAGAACGTAGCATATTCATCCTTTTTAAAAAATATATTTCACCGAGTAGACAAATAGAAAATGACAACATTTAAAATTAAATTTATACTGCATTGAATTCTAAACTCTTTCTAAATACTTTTATGAAATATAAATGAAAACATATACATAATAACAATTATATAAGTGAAGTATATAAGAACATAAGTGATAAAATAAAGCCCACTAGATATTATACTAATTTTCTATATGCACATAAATCTTACAATTTATCGTAATACTATCAACATTATCATGAACGATTAAATGCATTAAACGTAATAAAAAATATATGTTACGGGTTTTATTTTTAATAAAAACATTTTCAATTTTTTAAATGATTGGATTTAATTTCCGACAAAATCGGATAACTATATTATATTTTATTGACATACGAAAGTATGTATCAGTTCCTAAAAACGGTGTACCTGACAGAAATGTGAAGTACTTATTTATTGATGAATATCATGTCGAACGTTTTTATAAAGCATACAATGCGCATTCGATTCAATTTGAAATGTTACAAAAATAAAATATTTGCAATAACGAATATATATATATATATATATATATATTTACTACATTACGTCGTGTAGTGTAGTAAAGTGACATTTACGAACGTTCGAAGTTAAATTGGATTTCAATCTCGTTAAATGTTGGAAAAGTTTCGAAGAAGAATTTCCTCGTTTAAGAGTAAACAACGCTCACGTATATATTTAATAGTTTAGGTGTACGCTTGTTTGTTTGTTGTTTGTGCTAGTCAGTATAATAGTCAGCACTATTATGTACTACGCCAGAACGCAGAGCGAATGATTTTATTTAATACAAATTTAATTACGAAAATAAAATAGTTAATAGTTATATACAAGCATGTTCTTTGCTGTCGGCTGCAGCGAGGAAAATTACTAAACTTTTGGCTCAAGTGAGTCCAAAGTAAAGCGCTCCGTTTAATTTTTTTTTATTTTTTGTTAAATATAATTACGAAAATTATAAAAATGTTGATTAAATATTTACGCAGCGTGCGTATTATGACGTATATTATACACCGACTTATTAAAAAAAAAAATTGCGTAGGTACCGCAGGGTTATGAGTTTTATGAATTTATGACTGCTGCACATGACTGGCGACGTGAAAAATCTCCGAGCGAGTTCGTATAATATTATTATCACATATACATTGATAACCGGAACCGTTTTATACCTTGTGCATGATCAAAACATACCAGGGTTTTTCAATTAAAACTTTATTAATTAAATAAATGTTCTATATAAACTTAATAAACGTATACTTTATCTGTGCTCAGCTAACTGTACCTTTAAAGTATAATCTCATACGTTGTATATTATATTATTATATATTGTAATATTACGACGGTATTGTTATTTAAAATGTTTAACGTTTAATCATTTTACCGATATTATACTACAGATTTATAAACTTGTATGTTATGTTCATGTATATCATACGCATAATGGCATGAAGTTTAGGAGGAATACAACAAACAATCTGCACATATAATATTATGTTTTTGGGTTATTTATTAGTGATGGACACTACCGAGTGAAAACTATTGAGCTACACGATAGTTTCAAACTATCTATTTACTCGGTTGTTTTTAAACTATCAATAGTCAAAAACACTAGGTTATTTTTTAAACCTGCAGTCGGTGCCAAATTTCAATATTGCCGAGAGAAAACTATCGGACTACCGAGTTGTTCTTTCTATTGGTAATAATATCTATCTACTTGAAAAAGTACTCGATTGTTTTTACTATCGGTAATTAAAAACACTCGGGTGTTTTCTAAACTATCGATATTTAAAACCAGTCCACACTACTACAGAATAAAAACTATCGACCAACTCATTCGATAGTTTTCAAAACAATCGATGGATAAAAATATCTATTCAATCGATAAATCACTCGGTTGTTTTTTAAACTATCGATTATCAATCGATAGTTAAAACTATAGTCAGTTCCAACCATCACTATTATTTACCTGCCCTTATAGTATTCACGATTTCCAGTAGATATAGTTTAATAATATATATAAACAGGGCCATTATATTTTATCCCCATTGATTTTTTCTTACAATTAGCTCTTTTATACTTCAATACGGCCCCGATTATATAATGAATATTTTTTTCAACTATTGTTATTATCATTATAAACTGGCTGAATTGTCTGGTATTTTCCAGGCTCAATATTTTTAACAGAGCTCAATTTTTGTTTTAAAAACCATGTGACAGCCACCTTTTAAGGGTTAAATTTCTAGATAAAAAGAAACAGTTTGATATTGTTTTGAATGTCAAGGGTATAAAGTTTCATTGAAACAGACATAAAACTGTAGATTTTATAGTAGACAAACAGATTTCAAAAACATAACAATAATTATTATTCGAGTGATGCGTATTATATAGATTTGATTTTAATCTACGAGAAATATTTCTCCGATTTTAAAGTGTAGCATTTTTCCTGAATGCAAATTGTACCTATTGGGTGTTTTGAGAAAGTCGCTTTATGTTATCTTAACAATTGGGAAAAAATGTAAAAGAAAACCGGACAAATTTACTTCGAAAACAGTTGTTTTCAATATTTATTTATTTTTTTTTTTTTTTTGTCAGAAATCTTGCTCCCAATTTCAAGTATATCATTTTTCTGAAAAAAAAATGTTGTCCAGTTGGCACATCAGTAGTTCGTTTGTTTTGTGTTTGGTAAAAAAAACTCGGTTATTGAGAAAGTACTACTACTTTAACGGTGTTCATCCGCCACATCATACTTATATAGATGTATATATTTGATATACGGTAACGTTATTTTTTCCCAAACACTTTGACTCCCAATTAATATAGCAATTCATTTCATATAAAATAAGTTTCTAATTAAAACTAAATTTGTATATGAACTAGTTTATTTCAGCATTAATTTGGCTTTAATATATTACAATAGCATATATAATACTATTATTATTATTCTGGTACCTACATAAAGTATTTAGTACATCAAACATACTATCATACTTTTACCGTGATCTAGATTATTAAATTTACATATCTAATAACATATACATCACGAAATATAATATATAAGGCATGAAACAACTTTGTGAAATGAATAGGAAACGGCTTTTATCACGCTTCGTGAAATACAAAACTTGTTCGCGAAATGGACCTACTAATTTAATACTAAATCGTGCAATTCTTTTCGTGATGTGGTCAAGTATACGTCATCTATTTCTCGTACATCTTACATACGCAGATAAGACATTTTCGGCCAAACGATAAATTTTAAAAAGGACCCATTTAACTTTTTTTTTACTTATCGGTCTTATACATGGACTAAAATACCTGGCTGGGTCAATCATGGATTAACCAAGGGGGAGGGGCACCGAAAATTTGCCCATGCTGTCCCCTCTATCAGTTTTTCAAATTTTTTCTTCGCTGAAAATAAGTACAAATACATTTTTAAGTCCAATTTCAGAATTCGTGTTACTTCCCACGCGCCAGAAGACTTTTGGATGGAGCTCTAAAATGAACTTTTCAAATAGCTCCGTTACGCTGGTACCCACGCACATCGGGAATTCAACCAAAAAACCATATCAGTAATTGTAATATCATTTTTACTGGTT
Source organism: Cinara cedri (assembly GCA_902439185.1). NCBI lineage: Eukaryota > Metazoa > Arthropoda > Insecta > Hemiptera > Aphididae > Cinara > Cinara cedri. The sequence goes on from CABPRJ010002377.1 coordinate 920,296, forward strand.
TTTAACACTAAAATTGTAATTTATGCACCCTAAAAACGGTATGAAAGCGATTTATAATTACAGCGTCACGTTATATGTGCCAGCAGTCGTCCCGCGCAAAAGATATTGTTCTAAAAATTTCAATTTACACGAGATATACATTCATGTCCACTCAATAGTTGTTTAGTAGCTAATAGCAGTTTTATATTTCTAACACAATAAATGTTTATTTTTCGTAATAGGTGCAGAATAAAATCAAAACCCGCTTATTATTGCAAAAATGTGTATCGGTTGACAGTTTTATTACAATTATTGTGATTTCCTATCGCGTAATGTGGGGTAGTCTATTAAATACAATTGTTCACGCCTCTTCCCAAGAAACGTATACGGCTATTATACTGATTAAGGGTCGATAGTGCAATGTATCTCTAAACACATATTATGTCCGTCTGAAAGAAAATCCGATTGGGAAAAAAAGATAGAACACCAAGAGCAGAGATGAAAAAAAGAAAAAAAACCACGCGTACACAGGAAGACGTAATATAGTAGCAGTACAACTATAGTCGAAACGGTTCTATCCGTATCGAGTCCGAACACGCGATAATACCAATTTGAAATAGTACATAGCGTCTCGGCGGGCGGAAAAGTCTCGGCGTCGTCGTTGTCGTCGTCGGCGGCGGCGGCGGCGCGGTGGGGTCAACGATATAACGGGCGCGCGGAACAATACAGAGAGACCCGTGCACCTGGCGGCTCCTGTTCGCCGACCGTGGCGGCGGCGCGGACGACGGTGACGACGGCAGTCAGCACAGCCAGCAGACGGACAGACCGAAAACCGGCGGATCGCCGACGCCCGTCACAGTATTTCCGAGCCGAGAAACGCGCGCGTTAATGAACGCGTGTGCTGCGGTGCTTCCGACTCGCATCGGTGCGGTGCGCGAATAGCTGTAATTACCAATAACACCTGTCCCCCGTGCTTCGTCTGCGGCGGCGGCGCGGTACATATACGCGCGACCGTCATGTTACCACCGCGGTACACGCACAATAATAATGGTATACAAAAACCGTCTCCGTAGCCTCCGCGCGGCAACTATTCGGTGCTCTATACCGGCCCGTGCCCTGAACACTTACGTTATTATTATTATTATTATTATCGTACTATAATGCGCTCGTCTGCACTCGTCCCACGAAAATTGGTGTACGAGCGCGTCGCCAGACCGCAGACACGACGCCGCGACAACGGCCGAGACTGCAGTGCTCGACGGACCGTCATAATATCGTAATAATAACACATTGCATGGATACGTTGTAGTATTATTATCATTATCATTATTATTATTATTATTATTATTGTTATTGTTATTATTATATAATACGCGCGATAATAATATGCGCACAGTACGTTGTAGACCGTGTGCAACAACAGGTCGTATAATACCGTATACACACCAGCGGTTCTCAAACTTTTCGAACCTCCCTAAAAAACTGAACGATTTCCCCGCGCCTCGTACTATATAAAATGAAACGGGTTAAAAGCAATTGTCGTTTACACGCGCATTACCCTGTAATACGACTGATGTACCAAAGTCGGGAAGCAACGTTGCATCTTTTTCCACGTTGATTCGAACCACTATTCGGATTACGGCCGCGAGTATACTGCTAGTAGCCAGGAGGGGGTTTCAGGGTTTGGACCCGCCCCCCCGCCCGACATTATTTCTTAAAATAAAATTAAACGATTTTAAATGCCTATTACGTTTGAGACTTGTATGCGACGTCCATGTGTCACTGCGATAACAATTTTTTACCAACTTATTAAATTTGTTAGGAACTTTGCCAGTATCGACATCAACATCTGAAAGGGCGTTTTCAACTTTAAAACGCGATAAAACTTTTTTAAGAAACAGAAACGGGCAAGAAAGATAGTAGCACTACTAGCCCTTATGATTATGCACAGAAATATTGAAATTGAAACTGAAGAAGTTATCAAACGATTTTCAAATACTTCAAGGAAAATTAAATTAGTTTAGTAATATTACAGTACGTTATATATTTTTTTAACATATATTTAACTTGTATAGGTATTAAAGTATAATAAATTATAATTGAAGTAGAAATATAAAATTTCAAAAAAACATCATGTTCATAATTTAAATAATAATTTTATTACATAACATAACATATTTTATACTCTAATCCTCCCCTCCGAAAAAAAATATTTTGCTGGCTACGACCCTACTGCTAAAAATACCGTTTCACACAACTACGGGAGCTTTTGTCGCTATTTCCGGAATATTCGTCTTTTATGTGGTCCCAAAATCTAAAATCCTAAAAGTGCAAAGGTCTAACAATAAACGTGCGCACTATTTATTTCGCACACCTTATTTTTTCTGTTAAGTGCTCGAGCCTTACAGTTTGGGAACCGCTGATATATATCGTAATACTATCGTATATACTTTATATTAAATTGAAAACTAGTTATTTATATTATATATATATATATATATATATACATGCATAGTGTGTACTGAATTAACTATTACGATATTACGCGGTTGTATTTCGCGTGCCCTTCGGAGTATCTACACATATTTAACAATAATGCATTGAGAATATTGAGATTTAAAACCATTGTTTGACCGGCAGAATTATTACCGAAAATCAAAATAAATACCAATTTATGTTTGAACGTTTCGATAATAGGTAGGTATAGGTATAGGTATATATATATATATATATAATTATATGTTTGCGGAGACGCACGTTTTTTTCATCCCGAATTTATTTATAATCGAAAAATGAAATTACATTTCAAGGGTAAAAACAAAATACAGATAATAAATATGCGATATTCTCGTACTATATATAACATAAAGTGCGAATATATTATGCGAATATGTTTTTACCACAGGTATACAATATACACGCGTAATGTACTAAACAAAAACCTATAACTGTGCAAAAAGAAAAACCTATCAAAGCACAATAACACCGTCTTTGTGACCAAGTCTTCTCATTCTTTAGTCCATTACCTCATTTCACTTCTACTTTCATGAGCGACACTGCTAATATTTATGTTTATTGCTTAACACTTAGCCGGTTTCTAAACGAGGAATAACACAGGCTTGCAGGCCACAACATATATTGATATCACTATTTTGATAGGATGCATTTTTTTCACGGTTAGGTTTTCGTCGTTCAGGATATCATTCGTATTTTTTAGCTTCAACGTCGTCAGTATAATTTTGGTTTTTTTTTTTTATGAGATACTGCAGGAGTAGTTATGTATGTCGTAGAAATATTATATATTATATGCTATTATAATACTATAGATTTCTTCATTTTTTCGTAAATAGTTTAATTGTAGTATGCATAGTATTTGATTATTTATCGTTTTACAAAAAATATTTATGTATTACGAAAAATAGATGAGAGGGGGGGGTTAACTCTAATGACGGAACGCTGCTGCGGCACACGGGTGTTTTTTACGCACGTTACTCACCATTACTAGTTTTGTTATCAGTTTTAGACGAATTAACATTATTGTGTTACATAAATGTACACAGAAAATGTGGAAAATTAATAAAATTCAGAAATCACATTTGAAAAAATAATTTAGGAAATATTATGTGCTATTAACGGGTGTTGTAAACGCCGTGAACACCTTGCACTCTGCGCGTATAATATTGCGCGTGTCTGGACGTCTGTAGGTAATTGGAGCCCGTTCGATTCACCCAAGGCGACATCGTCGCGGTGTTCTTGGTCGACGCGTGCACGATTCTGTAAAAACGATTATCGCCGAAGAAAAAAAAAAACGATGCGATTAAAATCTGTACATTATATTATAATACACAACGTATAAACGCTCGTCGATACGTAACGTAATATGCGCCGCGCTAAACTCAATCGTGTCGAGTCCAATTTGTTCGGTGTGATTGTCTATGTATATAAAAACGCCTCGACTTAGACTTCTACTTAGACGACCGCGGCACGCACGGAAATGTCAAATAATGAAATACCGGTGTCGTAATCGTAGGGAATTCGCATTGGGAGGGAGGGGGAAGGTAAATACCTACTAATTTTCTTTGAATCATGGCCGTAGATAAGGGGAGAAGGGGGGTTCAAAAACAATTTAAAAAAAATCTTTCAACAATATATTATGCGTTTAAATGTATTTTAAACAAAAACATAAAAAAAGCTTAACGCAATATTAGAATATAATATTATGTTTTTGTATATCTTGTAACTATGTACCTATTAAACAACCCTTTGATATCTGAATCCTCCCTAGGAGAATTTTGAGCAAATGCAATAAATATATTATTATCACTAATGTCTTATTTTTTATTTATATTAGCCATAGCTAATAAAGTATAATAAAATAACCAATTTAATCCATTTTCAGATATAGCGCTACCTCGAGTATTTAAGGGATTGCATATAGGCAATTTGATTTCATTAAAAAACAATTTTTATCAACCTACAAACATAAAAATACATTTACAGATAGTTCCTTGTCATGACAAGTATTTATATAATTTATACATTATACTCGTACGAGTCATACATTTTTCGTAACATTCTGGCGATTTTTTAGTTATTAATAGGCATTTGACATTTTCGAGTAGTAATGCTTGAACATTTTATACTAAGTTCATTATAAGTTGTATTTAGTGGTCCAAAAAAAAGCTTAGTATAATGCGTAGTAGTTTTTTTTTATAAGAGTTTGAAATTGTAAAAATCACGGCCGTTCAAAACATGTATAGTTAAAAACTTCGCTCAGAATCGTAATTCGTCAACAATGATTTATCGTTGCTTACATAAATAAATTAAAACATTTTATGTATCCTACCTTCTCAACCTTCTACCTGCAACCATCAGAATAGGCTGTTTTTTTTTAAATTTTTTTATTGTAAAACGCGCACAGTCCGTGGGCCCGTCGATCTGCAACCGTTGACGGCGCAGCTATCCGTCTACACCACTGTACTGACTCCAGTAGCGGCGTGAACGGGTATCTTGCGAAACAGCTGCTTCATAACCAAATTAGGGGCGGGCGGGTACTTATCATTTTAGATAATATTATGTTAACGAAAAAAGGCGAATTACGGAGACAGCTAGTATATAGCCGTTTTAGCTTCTGATTCTTCTAGACTTGGGTCGTACGAGATTTGTTTTGCTATTTTACCGAAACAGCTTCACAGAAGGAGAAAAAACTTTACGCCGCCACTGACCGACTCTACGTATTATACTATTATTACGTATATATAGTTACACGGACTGCACTATCACCACCGGGCTATAATAATATTATATATATACTTATAGTACATTCAATTAGGAGGATCTCCTACCGGCAACGTAAACCCAACTGCGATAATCACCGACATCGTCGACCGGGTATATAATGAATGTGATTCCGTCCGGACCAAAGAGACCGCCACTGCTGCCGCCGCCGCGTTTATAATAACCTCCTCTGTAAGCTACGGTGACGGCGTGTGGTGTATGCATGTGTACAGGTGTGTGTGTGTGTGTGTATTTGTGTGAGAGTGGTGTATACCACGTGAGAAACATCAGACATTATTATCGGGTGGATACGTCTGATTTAGATATTATTACGTGACGGCGGCAGTGGCGGTCGAATCGAGAGCGAGCGCGCGGGCCTGTCGGGGTTGCGTATATTTACAGACATTATCAGAATTCAGCCCGAGAGATACCGAGTTATAGTCCAGGTGCGGGGTAGTTGTTCGAAAAATCATAAGAAACCTCCTTATACACAGATCGGTTCTTTAGGTTATGCCGACGTTATACCGAATACAAAAAATTGCTCAAATATTTAAAAGTTTACCATACGGTCATATCCGTTTACATCTCATCCTGTACATAGTAATATCGATTATCGATACACATGAAATAATATTTATTTAATTTACAGTGTACGAAAAAAAAAATCGAAAACGTAAAATTCTGCAGACAACTTGACTTAATTATTTCCATGATAAAAAACGAAGAAGGTAAAATATATTTATACATTAATCGATGGAAAATTCTTAATTGTTATAGATATTTCATTAGTTATATTAATATATGTAAATTAATATAATAACAGTTTAATGTTTAAATACATCACATTTGCATTATGCATATTATTTTTATACGGTACAACAAAATTTCAATTTTAGTTAATTTCTCGTTGCAACGTATATTTAAAATGTCAAAATATTGTGTAATTAACAAAAAATAATATTACGTTGATAATATCAACATTCCAGAATAATTATATCATTCACGAGGCTCTTATCAATTTTCGAAAAACTATCAGACTCCAATCTGTTATGTAAACACGTGACCCATCACAGGTTTTACGCGATGGGTTTTACCCATCACGGGACTATAAAGCCTAAATTTTAGGTTTAAACTTGGGAAACTACAACAGTTTATATAACAGTTCCTCGGAGTACATTGGGTTTGGCGACCAACGGCTGGTAGGTTTTTCCGTTTTTCCTCTGCTTTAGCAATCACTACAAACCCGTGACGATAGCTTTTCATCGATTAAGTGCCTAATAGTATGTTTTACGTAATACACTCAGGGCACTGGATTTCCTCGGGGTTGGACCAACAAGTAACAGATTATGTGTTTAAATGTTTTATTAAATTCCTAACACTAACACGATATTACGTTCCGAACTCGGGTCTGTAAATACACATAGCATGTATACATGTATATTGTACTAGTTAATTTGTTATCAATGATATACCAGCCATATCAATCGTAAAACTGTCAGCCTGCTATGTGCTTATGACGTTTTTGTCGTTAATAAATACTGCATGATTCTGTATAATACAACGTACCCAACAAGAATAATTAATCAAAACGAGAATATTTTCATTGAAATATTAACGTGAGAAAAAGTTTAAAAACGATATTTCTGTGCAGACGTAATGGAATCGCTCGCTGTATCAATAACAATTATATTATTCAATGGTCAATTATTTATTCTTTAATTTTTATTTTATTTTTTACGAGCCATTATTATATTACTATGTCCATCGTCTTAATTTATACTACCTATGGATACATTTTCTTAAAATACCGTTTATTTTTGTGCACCACTTTTGATATCCTAGTTCATTTATTCTACGACAGAGCATCGTTTATCAACACAAAATTCATACAAAAAAAACTGCATCTATATTAACAAAATATGTTACGTACACATATACGACTGCATTATTTAATGCGTGTGTGCGTGTTTAAAATTTCAGACCACTTTGGAATTCTTAAATCATCTTACATTATACATATTACTATAATTTGTGCGTGTGCCTCAAAATCGTATTCCTCGTCGTGCACTTGTCTGTTGTAGCTCGCATAATTTATCGAATTATTATTCATATAGTCTGGTAGGTTTAGGTACATATTTAATCGTAAATAAATAATCATGTAATTTCTTAATACTCTATATTAATACTAGTATTATGGTAGACGTAAAATCCTACGAAATAATGTATTTTAAAAAATGTTCTCATTCAAATGCGCATAACTATAAATTATACATTTATACTATATAAAATAACAATACTTATGTTTTTTTACAAAAGTTGAGCGTTAAATAATCAAATATGAACTTACATAATGTTTAACGATTTAATACGAACTGCAGGATACGTTGGTAAAAATGTATTTTTATTTTTAATTTTAAAAAAAGTTTAATATATCAGTTGTTTATATCGGCTGCTTAGGTGTAAGTAATAAGTATCGCTTGAGACCAGAACCACCAATAACATTGCATAATTATTGTACGGTTTTTTTTTTTTTACAACATTGTATAGTAAATTGTTAATCTTAGTTTTGAATAGGTCATATAAAAAATGCATTGGGTATAAGCCATATTATAAAGGTACGTGCGTAGTATTAAATATTATTTTATGTGATGATTTTGACATTAAAATAAATGAGTGTTTGTTAATTTTCTAATATCAATAGCAACAACCGTTTAAAATTATTCGAATTTTTCATCTACCATACATCTAGTTGTGTAGACCTTTTTTTTAATTTTCAATACCTCCAATGTTCTAAAATGATTAAAATGTATATTTGAAAATGTACATTTAAATGAATATAGTACCTATACCTAGGTATATAATAATATAAAACTCGTAATTATTCCTTTGTTTCGTTCGTGTAATAATTCAATGTTCATTAAATCCAAATCGTCCGTAATAATGTGTAGGTATACGTATAATTTTAGGAAAAAAAATTGTTAAATTTTTTTTTTCGTTTTTATTTCACGCAAACACGTGGGACGTTAAATTATTATGTGGGTAATTTAAAATGATGTAGCTACCTACATATTATATTGTATGCATCTGCTCACCTATAAGATATATAATGTCCATCTTATTATTTAACGTTATCGCTGCCGTTAAAAAAAAAAAAATGTCACTCTAAAGTAAAAAATGTATCGTACAAATATATATCACGTTATTAAATTTTTGAATTTTTATTATGATAATACAGTCTATGATAATGATGACGATGTGGGTATCGGATATGTGTGTTATTTAATAATACTGTTTACGAATATAATATACTAATATATGTTATCGACCTTTGTGTATATGTGACCCAATTTTTCACGCGACTTTTATTTTTAAATGAAGTTAAAATTTAATGGCCTTGGGCTACGCCCATCTAAACCCTCTTTCATGAATTAATTACGATACTTAAATTAAATTTCTGATCAATCCTTTCAAAAACAGAAATCAATTAATTCAATACAATTTATCGCAGCTCGTCGTTATCATTTAAAAAAATTATTCGTCTTTATCTTTGGTAATCAAATTAAATAATAATTATTTTTTTATCTATCACCAAAGTACCAAAGTAAATTATCAAAAAAAAAATTAAATTTTTGTTTCATATATACCAAATACTCAGTGTCAGGCTACTTTTAAGGGTTGAATTTCGAAATAAACTTTCTCTTTGTTTTAATGTCAAATGTGCAAATAAGTTTCATATTAAAGATCAGAATTATTACTATTAATTAATAAAGTAATCACTATTAGCATTGAGTGTAGATAGTATTTTATACTTAATGCTATCAGCTAATTATAATATTAATATGAAGAACCAAAAACGAAAAAACATTTTTCATTATATTTTCAATCAGGTTTATTTTTTATTTCTCGATTTTGATAATGTTATTAACTATTTCAGTAACAACTAACTGAATTTATAAATTTATGGTTTGGCGATTCAGTAACCGTCTACTAACCGGAATATATAACCAGGGAGTTTTTACTATAGGAACAATACTTGCATGTTGGAAAATTTCGTTTTTCATTTTCATTTTTTTCCGTTTAACGTTTTTTATTGTGTTTTAGACGCTTTAGTACCTATCTCATTTTAATACATTAAATCAAGCTAATTGATTTGCTTTTTTTACGCTACAATTTTCGGACATTTTGTAATTTTAATAATTAACTTATTGTTTTGGTTATAACTTATAATTTTTTTCAATAGATAATCAAATTTAATACTAATACAAAATGTACAAATAATTACGTATTTTAAGGTGTTTACTTTCTGTAATACAAATTAACAAATTTTCGAGTTGGCAAATCAAAAAGTGGTTGCTCTAGTCTAAAAAAATTGAAAAGTTGCCACTGAATTTTTATGTATATGAAGATAATTATAATATTATGATACGGTTCTATGCCGTCTTTATATAATAAATAAATTATAATTGCACCGCACCGCCACCGAAACGACTACGCGACGTCGTCGGCAAGTTCAAAACTATAATATTTAAAACAGTTCACAGCTTCACGGTTCTTCTCAGGCGATATTTATATAGATCATTCGATACGGTTTAAAAAAAAAAATGTTTTTTTTCCAGTATAGGTATTTAAATCTCGAAAAAAAAAATAAAACTAACAACTATCGTCATTTATAGATCCTTGTCGCGGAGAAGCACCCACGTAACCTTGTCGGCACCGCCAGTGCCGTGATACCTGTATGTATGTGTGTATGTGTGTTAAGCCACGTCTACACTTGAGCATATCCTGGGCGAACTTATATACTTGTTCGTTTTAATTCGTTCAAGCAGAATTTACATACGTGAATGTTGGACGGTAAAGTGAGCAAATTTTACCCACGCATTTGATCGCGATAAACGATAAAATCCTGGAACATACATGCTTGAAATGTAAAAATCTGGAATCTAGGATTTCACGAATATCGAAATCTGAAGAGTAAAATTGTTAAAGTTCAACAAAATTATGGTTATCGACATATCGATACTATAGATAGACAGTTGATAACCATAATTCAAACATTTTATTATCCTGATTTGTACGATTCTGCAGACTTCGATCCGTAAAATCCTGGATTCCAATTTGTAATTTCCAGATTTGTACATTCTAAGTTTTTACGCGCTTCCGTTGTGATCTGCTATATTTAGTCTGCGAGCTATCGACTGTCAGTCACTAGTCCATGTCAGAGGAGTAACTAAACTACCAACCTCGGGGTTTTTTTGGGGAGGGAATGCTAAAAACTCCCTAACACCCCCCTATAGTTGGATTCGGCATTCAAATAAGGAAATCGCGCGCAGTTCGTAAGTCACGTGTATAACCGAATCCAAGTTTATAATATTTTATGAATGCGTTTATCGAATGTTCGCACGATACGTCTATACATATATTAAACATACGCTAAAGATTTCAAGGGATCACGCGATCTTTTGCTCACAATGCTTACCCTAAATGTGCAGCTCACGGTGTGAACGTGTCTATCAATGTGTATATATATCTGCAGTGGCAGATACTAGGGGGGATGGTTACAAGGTGATTATCTCCGCTCTTTTGGGCCGTGTTTTTTTATGCAATTTTAATATTCTATTACTCACAAAATATTAAGGTAAGTAAAAATTATTTTAAAACCCACCTTCTCTTGAACAATCTATGGAACCGCCACTGGTATATATGTTTGTATGTAAACTAAAGGCACGTCGACATCAAGGAAGGCCCAGCTCTATATTAAATGGAGCGATCGCTTCTCACCCGGAAAAGGTGGGTATATACTCGATTATTTAATTGGTACTATTTTAATAAAAACGCAATGTTGAAAATACTGACGATGAAGAATTAAAGACTCAAGATCGATCCCACAGTCCATGGCCTAACCTCAGTCTACTTTCCCTAAAATATATCAACATACTTTATATTTATAGCAATAAATCTGCTTTGTCAATCGGATCCGCATTTGCTGACGTACATTTCAAAAGATGAAGCTGGGTTTTAATTAGATAAAGATCTACGAAAAACGACAATATTGATTAGAACATAATATTATGATGTTATTTTTTTGTGAACGTCATAAAACGATTGATTGGGAGCGAGCCATAAATAATATGGTAATTAAATCATAAAGTTACACTAAATAATTTAAGCTGTCTTAAAATAAATATATTTTTATACGCGAAATAGTCTATTTTCAGTTTACACTCCTGTGTATATGAAAATGTGGAGGTAAAAAAAAAATTAAAGGTAAAAAATAAAGTTTGAACTTTTTGGAAAATAGGTTTTGTAAACGACAGTGTAGTATTAATGTGTTGATAACAATCGAGCGTCGGAGCTCCATCAAACCTAGTAAAAACCAATATAGTAAATCGTATATAACGAGTGGGTGGGTACTAGTTCAGTTCGGTGATCGGGTACAAAATCCCGAGAGACGCCACTGGCTCGATATTCACGCACTTGTTAATTTATTCTCAAAGGTCCTCTTTAATTTTCGCCCCTGCGCAATCCGGCGACGCCGTGCGTGTGTGTACGTATGATACGCGGCTGTCCGTTGATTTACGACGTTTCCCACATAACGTATACCTGCCGTCGGAGGAGGTGGTGGGCACATCGCGCGCGTATACATTATATCGTTACCTGTAAATACGCGGCGAAGAAAACACGCGGAGAGAATGAAGAAAAAAAAAAAAAAGAAGCGACACGTCGTCCGTGCGACGCGGTTAAGAGGAGAGAAATAAAACGGGTATGTTATTGTAATAACAATAAAAGAGGAAAAAAAAAAAAAGAAAAAAAAGACGGCACATTAAAACGTCGAATCGTGTTTTTTATTTTGTTTTTTCGAACGGCTCGGCCGTCGCGCCAGCGCCTCGATATTCGTCTTCCCTCTTATCTGACACGGAATATCGCGCGTTACACTATAACTTATATTTTTCTACGTCCCCGGTACACATGTGTGTATATACGTGGTAATAATAATAATATAACGTATTACCTATACATTATTATACGCGTATTATTATTACGGTACAGGGCGCGGGTGACGGGACGGACCTCTCTATCTTTGGACTGACGACGGCGACGCGGGCTAGTGTTTATTTTATTGACCGCCACTTGACTGCGGCCGCGACCCGACGACGTCGCGTAGTACGTTCGGCACCCACTTAGCGGCGGCGCGGCCGCAGGAAAAAAAAAAAAAATAATAATAATAATAATAATATTATTAAACTCAACGGCCTCGGAGGCGTCGTCGTCGGCGCGGCCGCGTATTGGATGGATGACGCGCCGCCGCCGCGTGTTACCGTCGACTTAATTAATTTGATCGTACACCGGGGATTCGAGCGCGGTATTCTTTTTTAAACGGTTTTTTTTTCTTTTATTTGTATATATATATACATATATATGATATTATTACCGACCGACGACGGTTTATAATGTTATTATTATTATTATTATTATAATGCGTACCAGCGTACAAAACACAAAAAAACGCGTCGATATATAGTCCGTCTAATAAAAACGTTGGATGTTTAACGCGAGACGCTCGTCGTTTCGAAACGATAAGTCGTTTCTTCCTCCCCCCTCCCCCTTTGAATCCCTCATATCACGCTATAGGTACCCATTTATATTTAGACCGTGGCGTAGTTATAGGGGGGAGGGGGTAAAGGAGACACTTGCTCCCCGTCGACAACTTTTTGGCCCAAGATCCCTGTTTTACACCATGTTAATTATCCTGTATCCTCGTAGAGTGATCAGATTTCGATCAATTTTTATTTGAAAAGATGAAGATTTCTTTCTAAAGACGCATTGGACTTGAAACGCTAAAATTAGAGAATATGACTAATTTTTCTCGATTTTAGATTCTGACCTGAGCGAGACATGTATTGATTTTACAATGATGTTTTTTTTTTCTGTGAATAACTTTTGCTCCGATTTTCAAGTGTTTTCTGAAAGGAAATCTGACTGGGGTGATACTTACTCATCAGGAGGGTCATTTTTTGATTTTCCCAGGGGTTTTACTAATAAAAAAGGGAAGAAGACAGTAAAATGTACGGAATAAATATTATTTTAAAATCGTAAATACATAAACGGCTTTTCAAAACATGTATAACAGACATTCCGTTCAGAATCGTTTTTCGTTAGCAATGATTAATCTTTGCGTACAGATATACATTAAATTTCCACTCTACATTCTCAGCTTCTCACCAGCAACAGTAGCCCACCAATCATGCGAAGTTTATACGTTTGTTTTTTAACTTGTGTTTTTGTAGTTTTAGAGCCATTTTATCAATTGTCTGTTAAATGTCCAGTTAACAAATCTCAGATTAAAACTAACTGTACATCGAAAAAATAATGATTTAGGTAATAAAACAAGTTTATTAGTTTTTAAATTGAATTGGTATATTCAATAAATCTAAAAAATCAATGAAAGTAAAAAAAAAATCATTTGAAATTAATAAAATCACAAAATGTTATCACATAATATTTACTGATTATATTGTACCTAATCTCTAATTAAACTCTTTAACCGGGTAAATATCTCGGATTAACTATTCTACGGCTAAATTCCAGATAAAATGTTAACCAAGTGATAATAAAATCACATTGAGCCGAGTTCAGTTAATAATGTTGCTTTGTCAACAATACAATATATGGTACTATGTCATATTATAGTAAAATAATTAAAACAATGTGCGTTTCCATGACAACAATTATTGTTTGAAAAATATTAAAATAATAAAAACTTAATAATAACAAAAAATAAATAAATACGGTTGCCAATGACAACCTTATTTTTAATCTGTCAATTTTTATTAATCTATAGACCAAGGCTTTCCTCATTATCTCGAATATTAATGAGAATTTAAAAAAATGACCTTTTTAAAGTACCATCCAGAGAAAATTTCCTTTCAGAAAAGGTGCTGTACTTGATAATTAGAATATGCTTTTTGGTAGAAAAAGTGTACATATAAAAAAAAAAAAGCAATAAACATTATTGTAAAACCAATACATTCCTCGTACACACGGAACCTAAAACAAATAAATAATCGACAATTTAAAAATGTACAAGAAAACAATAGATACATGTTGTTGTTTTTATACATATTTATGTTCAATTTACAAAAAAAAAAATTGGTTACACTATATCTATTACTGTAATATACAATTAAAAATAAAAAATTATTGGCGTATGCCAACGTTAAGGATTGCACGTCACAATATAACATTCTTTGATCTCAAATAATATTAAATTGTTGTAGCAACAACAACAGCGAAAAGTTATATTTTGTTCCAAAAATTGTTTTAGTTAGAACTTTATGGACGTAATAAAATTTTCAAAACAATTTGTGAGTTATTTGCAGGCATTTGACATTTTCGAGTATTTATTAATTAATTTTATGTGAATACAATTTTTTGACCGAACAAAAATGCTTTGAAAATTGTATACGAGGTTCATTATACGTTGTGCTGAATAGTGAAAAAAAAATTAAAACGTTTTTTTTAATATTGTAAGTAGCTGGTGGTAGTACCGTCAAAGTTACTGCCGCGAGGAAAAAAACCGTATACCTATCGATTTCACATTCCTGCGTCTGTCGCATCGAAAACGAGTAAAAAGACCAGTAAAATATAATAAAACGTATGTATACGAAAAGGACGTTTTAACAACAATATAAAAACGTCTGCATTATGTGCAGTGCAGTTACGCGGTAGCCGCGCGTACCTGTTGGGCCAGAAGGAATTTTGTTTTCTCGTATCGTACATTATATTATTATTATATAGGCATCTGTTGGGGTTTCCGGTCAAATTGGCAGCTTCGGGGATTCTTATAATTCAATTTTCTATACATACACACACACACACACACACACACACACACACAAAACAACGTCGGCGGCAGCGGCGGCAGTTCTTTTCTTTACAAAATAATAATAATAAAAAAAAATCCGACATTTCGGCGCTTATTATAAGGATTTCGGACAACACACACAGTTCACAATGGTAAATAACAATAATAATATACGACCCTCGTCGTGATGGCTGCAGGACCAGTTTTTCTGCTACTTAAGCAGCCAGTTATATTATATTGTCGATTATTATTGTTCGTCATTATATAATATTATATAATATAATACTGCTCTCTATACTATTACTGGGAGACCGAAAATTGTACACAACGTACACGCACATACACACACACACACACAAATAAATACATTTATTCTCCGTGATGCGGCGCGCACAATGGTAAATCATAACACGGTCGGGCCACCCCAATTTACAAAAAAAAAAAAAAAATAGAATAAATACCCCGTCCTCCCTTATTTTAATCATTACCGCACGTGGTCGTCATAGTTTTTGTTCCTTTAAATCGATCGTTGTCGCGTATTATGTATAGGTAGGTATTATTATATAAAAGGCCAGACCCGTCTGTCGGTAACGATTTTTTCTTTTTTTTGTTATCCTTAGGACGTATACATTGTGGCGTTTAGGTCGGAACTGGAGTTTAAACAAAACTAATGTAATTGAAATAGGGGAATATTTTCGAGAGCTGTACGTAGTTTTTTCGAAACAAAATTACAGCACAAAAAAGCTACAGCCACGTTTATTTATGCATTTTATTTTTTAAATAGCTCATATTCCGATTTCAAACACCGCAGTATAAATGTTTTAAGCAACGAAATTTGCCATGTTGTGCGTTTGTATAAGACGGTAACAACACATGTGGTTATGAGACCATCCGTTTAACCAGAAAACGACTGCAATACAACTTTGTGTCATAATGCACATCAGGAGTTGGTCGTTCCACGAAATAATATAACTAGACGCAGTTGCCACCAATAACTAAGAAATCTTGAGACATTTTTCCTATTTATATTTGATTTAAGACATATCGTTTCCTTTTTCAGATGATCTATCGACGAGTAGCGGACCACACGAAAAAATTGTAAGGTTGTCAACCAGAAATAAGTACTAATAGTTTGAAACCGAGTTTTCCCATTTTATGGACGTCCTACGCTATCAAAATGTTTTTGTAAGAATTAATATCACCCGGTAAATTAATTAATGTAAATGAATACAACAATAATCGTATATTGTGAAAAAAACACAAAATTTCACTATTTTCGAATAAAAATGAAAATTAATGACCGTTGCAGGGATGCTGGCGCATAGATGCAGCAGGCGACTCCGCCGCAGTATATTATAATAATATAATAGAAAATTCAGTTTTTTTTCCAACGTATATTTTATCGTAAAGCGTATTATTGTTTTACGGCGTTTAACAACTTTCTAAACGAATACTGTACGCGAAGAGTGAAAGAGTAGAGAACAAAAAAATACTACTAATTTGTACACGTCTCTGACGTAGGTCTCTATATTATAATATCGCGTCGCGTCTCACTCTCCCCTGATGTTCTTCCGACGCGCGCAGTACTACGCTCTCCTTTTCTCCCTCGTCGTCGGCACGCATCGCGCACTTGGTCGATATATTTACGTTTTCGAGCGCCTCTGTATGTGTGTGTGAATGTGTGTGTGTGTGTGTATGCGAGCGCGGAGTTCGCGCTCGGTAATTAATTAAACAAACCGATTTATTTAAATACGACGACGAAAGAGTGGAAACACAACCGAGACACGCCGTGTTTCTATTATGATTATATTATATTACTATGATTATTTCATAAATACGTGTGTGCGGCGCGCAAGACCTCCCGCGAAATGACTATATTACTATACGGGTGTATTATGACTAATGCGAACAAATACTCCGTTGGCACGTAATACACAACCGCCGGGATATCATTCGGTTTGTTTTTCCACAATCCGTGTATACAGGGTGATGGTCCACCTATCTACGAAGAATTCGCAGAACAAAATCGATTTTGCGGTTCCGTACATATGTATTATGTACATATTCGGTTGCTATACGTATACATTGCATTAGAATTATTGTTCATTTAACGATCTTAATATTTACAATCACTTCAATATTTGTATCCTTAATATTCTGTGCATCGTATAAACACAAGCATATAATTTGTTTCGGTTTTCGAACAACAATAAAAGAGAATATTTAAAGATAAAATTGATATTCATAAGACTATATAGCTACACAAATGATGAGTTATATGAACAGTTGAAAATTATTCATATCGGAAAAGTCGTACATATACATATAGGGAAGGGTTATCGTCTAAAACCGGATATGACATTTATTGATTAATGATTTATTATCTTTTCCTACACCTCCAGTCTATAAATTTAAAACTGATTATTTTTTTTTTTTTTTTTGAACTTATATAATCCGATATCAGTGTTATCTAAATGTGTATTTTCCGAATCTATATTGAAAAGCTAATGGGACAGAAATATGTTGTCGTTTGAAAGATAAAAATCAAAACTTATTTTAAGTACCTATAAGGAGTATAATAGGAGTAAAAATCGAAAACTGCGTAGGAGCCTCACTAACGCAATTTTCTCATGACGTTCATATACTCTTACCGAAAACTCAAAACACACAGGATTATAATATAACATAGGTAATAAATGCACATTAAACGGTACATTATGATTGTTTCCAGTTTACATTTATAAAATTCGCGTTATTGTGGCCAGATCCTATAATGAATGTAAAAAAAAAAAATCAGAAATCAAATTTTTACTGAAAATCCTACGAGAAAATCGCTGGACCTTGATGAAAATATCACCCTGTATAGTGTATACGTATCCGCGCGGCTGTATAATATATATTATTGTATATTGTATACAAGTATGCGGTGCGTGGAGTCGAGGCTTAATCCAACTGGAAGACATATTATAACGAGATTTCTCGGGGGCAGGGAGATGGACTAAGAAACTTAAAAAAAAAGTACCCATTCAATGTATTAAACCTACCGTTGTAGTTATGATTATTATTTTTTGTTTATTTTAAGTTTATGTTTTTTTTTCATTCCGAGAAAAAAATAAATACAATTTATTGGTATACTTATTTTAATCGAATACTATGACGATTGTGAAAAAGAACGATGGAATTTCGTGGTTGTGATATGTGACTATTTATATAAGTAATATGCATTATATTATGCGCGGATCGTGTAAGAAATAACCAATAAGCAGTGGTTTACGTTTCGTGCATTATTCGTACGATAATAACCCAAGGGGCGGTGAAAGTATATTACCTCTTGAGCTAATATAACATTAAAATGTCAATAGGTACTGCCTTATATCGGATTAAGACTAAATTTGGTGTTGCCGTATTGGAAGCATTTTAATTACCCCTCTCACTTTTGATTATTTCTGGATCCGTCCCTGTCTGTACTTTTTTGGCTTAATATAAGTAAAGCAGTGTTTTCAAGCTTATCGTTATTGCATATTATTATGAAGTATCTACCTGTAACCATTCCTACAGAGTATACTTTTAATCAACTAATTGAACAAAAAAATATAATTTGACGTTATCTTATATTATATACATCTAAAAGATAGAGTAATTTTTGAAATTTGTTCGAACTACTGTAAAATGACTAAAACGATGAAATAATGTCAGATCGAATTTTTATGTAACGAGTTTCGTGTTAGATGAATGCTTTTTGAACGCGATAATAACAATAATAATAATATTGTTAATCACATTTGAATTTATATTAAATAATACCAAATTTATTATCATGCTGCAATTATACGCATACATTTCGTTTAACGAAGTATGACACGTATAATATGAATCTAAGTAAAAAACGGCCCTGAAAATTAGGACACGGAAAAAAATGTTAAGTAAAAACCAACAAGGTAAAAATTATCATATGCATTTTACTTAAAAATCAGACATTATTTTAAAGTCAATAATAATAAACTATACATACTGTTGTATACCAAATAGCTAATAAAAAATTTGATATATCTCTTTGTTCACTTAAATATTCTTCACATAATGTTCTGAGTTTATTCAGTAATTCTGCATAGATTTTTGTTTTATTGAATTTTTAATTTAAAAATCGTGCACGCGTGTGTTTTCTGATTTCTGTGCATATTTAAAAATAATATATTTAGCCCCCTCCAAAAAAAAAATTAAGGGAGCGCCTTTGGAATATATATAGTTATATATAGTTACGGAAATTATTTAATAGGGGGACAGCAACCTGCAATTAGCCACTAATAATTGTAATTTTTAAGTAAAATACATTTGACGTTTTTTACCGTGTCGTTTGTTACCGATTACCGTATAATATCGTAACTAGCATGCGCTTACTATCGCATATTTTTGTACAATCCGAACATTCCAAACAATAATATTGATTTAACCAACACAATATTATCACAATATTGTTCCTAAGTACCTAACTAAAACAAATCGACCTGTTTAGGTTCATAACTCACAATATTTATAAATCCAATATTAAAACGTACCTAGCTATTACGTCTATATAGAATATCGCATAAGTTTTATTTATTTATTTTTTTAATTCCTAAACCGGTTGATTATGTTATAGAAGCAGACGTTTATATAAAACGATCAGATATATAAAAATAATGGAAATGTTTGTGAAGAAAGATTCTAACGAGACAAATTCTAATCGACAACAGCAGGCGAGGAGAAGAATTATAAAACAAAACCATATAGTGAAAAATGAAGAGGGTTCAAACACAAAATAACACTTAGTTTTAATATGAGCTATATCTCAAAATTGCCTCTCACACTGTCAGGCAATTAACCGTGTTGGGCATAACATCGTATATAATTGAGTGGCTTTGTTATGTTGTATAATAAAAAGCGTAATATAATAAAATCAAAAAAAATGAGACGAGATTCATTTCTTGTATACGATAACATCGCTTTTTTAACGTATATTATATTATAGGTAAGGTGATCCACTGATTTATGTTTTTTTCGATCAACATATGGAATCCTTTAAGCTTTATTTTAAACTATTTTCAATTTGTTATTCTACTCTTTCTTCACACCTTAATTTTCACACAGTTTTGAGAAGAGAATATATTTTGTCTAAAATTGTTGACATGTATACTATAACTAAAATTATCGAATTTACCGTTAATGAATTAAACATTTAAAATATAAACCGAAGGAGTGGGGAATGATGATGAATTGCATATTTATTATATGTGATAAATGCAAAACACTTCCCTACTCCTACAATTTAACTGTTATAATTTATAAATGGTAAATCTGATATTATTGTTATTGTTAATCAAAAATTATAGAAAAATACCCTCTATTTAAATATGTGTTTAAAAGGGAAGATTGTTGTTTGAAAATCCTAAACATCATCATAGGTATATAAATATAAGGATACAAATTTAAAAAAAAATGTTATAATAAAGTTTAAACGATTCCATAATGATGGAAAAAATAGAAAATAAATAAATAAATTATTAATCTCTGAAATTAAAAATACTATAATATCACACCGATGTATAGTTAGGTATAACCTAGCGAAATACAGATGAATAAGTCGCGTTAATTGAAGATTCGTTCGTATTATAAATAAATAAAATCATATTTTAGTCTAAACGAAAAAATTAGAATATTCTTAATATACATAAATATAATATATAACTACTTACATTAACTAGGTCCTATATTATACGTTACATAAGTGTTTAACCTATTTGCAATGTAACCACAATTTCTAATATTAATTTGGTTGAATCATGAAAATATAAATATTTGAAATGTCCAATTAAAATATAATTATTAAATTATGGAAATTATATGATGATTAGGGAACAAGTAATTGTAAAGTCTGACGGTCAGGAGGGTGCATGAGAGTGACCCCCTCTCAAAAAAACACGATAATTATACTTCTGAGTTGGAAAAAATAATGATTTCTTATTTCTAATTCAATATTAGTTTCTAGACAGAAATTATAAAAAAATTGCTGAGGAAGGGAGATGCCATTGTTGCCTCACTTTAGGATACACTACTAATTAGAAATAGAATAGACACACGTATTTTACTACTTGAAGTCAACTTCGTCGACGTACGTTTTACAATTCTACAATTTAATTCATCGAGAAGCATACGAAAATTCAAAGGTATACGAAAATCGTATTTTGCACGTTCCCTGTAACTTATTAAGTAAATAATATTTAATCCCCAAAATATGTTTTATATATTGTTACGTAATAATCGATCAACCCTAAGTTTTAAAACAGGGGGATTAAAGTTCAAAGGTTTTTTTATCGACTTTCTAAATTACGGCCATAATTAGTTCCGTTTCAACAGAGACGAACGTGAACGTGAACTCACAGTTCCGTTTTATTTATTTATTTATAATAATTAACGACCTC
Organism: Cinara cedri; assembly: GCA_902439185.1. NCBI lineage: Eukaryota > Metazoa > Arthropoda > Insecta > Hemiptera > Aphididae > Cinara > Cinara cedri. Next base: position 941,872 of record CABPRJ010002377.1, read on the forward strand.
GAGGGGTAATTGTACACAGTTTCTTAACACTAATCAATAATACCCTAATACGTATAAATACAAATTAATAATATTACAAGTGTAATCAATTTAATATAATACACGAACTCAACCCAAATCGAGTCAAAATTAGTTCGGTTCACGACTTGGGGCAAGCGGCACATCGGACTATTAGCTACGTAATTCCTGGAACTAAACGGAACATGAAACATAGAGTTAATTCTGGAGACAAAGGCAGAAACTTTAAGACCAATTTCAGATAACAACTAGGGACAATCTATTTTTCTTCGATCCTCAATTTTAGATTCTGATTGGAGCGAAGAAGCTTATGGTTTTAAAAAAGATGTTGTTTATTTTTTTTTTCTGTGGACTACTTTTCTACCAGAGACCTCACTTCGATTTTTTAAGTGAAGCATCTTTTCTGAAAGGAAATCAGTGTGCGGAGGTAATTTGATGAAATCATTTTTCGATTTTCTCAAAAGTTTTCCCATCAATTGTGTAAAACCAGGAAAAAACACGGGAGAACCGGAAAAAACGTAGAAAAAACGGGAAAAGCGGTACATTAAAAAAATATTGTTGAATAAAAAATATATAATGTCTATTTTATTATTTCACCATAATATTATGGCGTGTATATTGTTGACAAAGAACCACTATCGGCCGGACTCCGCTCAGAATCGTTTTTTCGTCGTTAGCGATGGTTTGTCGTTGCTTGCGGGTACACACTAAACAGTGACCTGCACCCAACCTCCGCTAGCCCAGGACGTCTTTTTCAATATTCGTCCGTGAGGCGCAACTGTCCCAGGCACCCGGAGCACCGATCGTGTAAACAGTAAAACGTATACGTTCGATTTCGAATCGGCGATTTTATCGCACCGGCCGTATAAGGTTGCGGTCGTGCCGGCGGCGGTGGCGGCCAAAACTACGACGACGACGAGTAATAATAATGTCGTCCGGGATTCGTTGGCCGGGGGAACCGTACGTGAAATCCGTAACGACGGTGGCGGCCCGCGCAGGCAGGTAGGTATACGTCGCGACACGTCGTCCGACGTAATATTTCAATTTCGGGTCGGACCACTTAGTGCGCGAGCGTACCTATCCGCCGGTATTATAACGTACGACCGCACACCGCCTCTCACAGCCGGCCGCGTGTCACCGAGACAAACGGCGGTGTGTGTACGCCGCCGCCGCCGCCGATGACCCGGACCGCGGCAACAAACGCGCACGCACACGGAAAATAAGAAGCGGACTCTCCCCTAACGTACCGCGGCGGCGGCAAATAACAGTGTTTAAATCATTGCACACCGGAGCGGCTCCGAACATTCGCTAACAAGGCTATATAATAATCCCGGACGGGTGGGGGGGAGGGAAATAATAATAATAATAAAAAATCGTTCCTTCTCGGGTTTTTTTTTTCCTTCTTTTTTTAACTATTTATTTTTTTTTTTATACATATATATATTATTATTTCTTCTCCGCCGTTTTATGGTGTTGCTTATTTTTTTTCCTATTCCTCGTACTGCTCCTCCCGTCCCTCCCGCCATTCCCCCGCCGCGCGCCAACGGTTCTCTCTCGCCGCTCAGTCCGGCCGGCCGGCCGGCCGGGCGGAGGAGACCACCCAATCCGGAGTGAGTGGCCGCGGGCCAAAGTAAACACGACGACGTGTATTTAGGCCCGTCGTCCCCGCGCGAGTCTCGTAATAAACACATTACCACCGCCGGTTACACGCACGCCGCAGAATCCCGTATGTGTATACAGGGTGATCCACTGAGTGTGCTCACCCCATTATTTTGATTAAATTTTGCACGCATTCAAATTCCGACTTTCGGAATTTTCAAATGTATTTAAAGGCGATACTTTCGTATACTCGGATTTTTCCACAACTTTGATGGCGTATCCTGCGGCGAAACCAACGTCCGGTTTTTCAAACGAGAATTTATACTAAAAATTCCATAAACAGATGGGGTAGCAGCTAGTTTGGATAAATTTCGGCGCTGACATTTTTGATTTCCGTCAAACCGTTGACGAGATGTTCGTACTTTTAAGTTTATGTAGCGCGGGAGAGTAATGTATAGTATCATTTGTGTGGCAGCACGGCGCGCCACGTGTTAATAGCGCGCAAAATAATATGCAAAATTCAACAGAAATAATGGGGTGAACACACGCTTAGGGAATCGCCGTGTATAGACGGGATGTTTTTTTTATATCACGAATTGGCGATTATCGAGGATTGCGAATAAATTTGATTTTGGTATTTTCAAACACACTGTAGAATCGTTTTCGTTTAAATATTTAATATATGTAGTGTAATTACCTATATGCCAATTTGTCAGCTTATGATCAGAAGAACGTATCGACTAAAATGTAGATTTTATATATTTTTTTTTTAACCGATTTCATAAAAACAAGTTTTCAATTAAAAAAAAAAAAGAGCTGATACTGGGGATGGGAGTAGTCACTGTTGTAGGTGAGAAGTTAGAAAAGTAGGATACATAAAATTATTTAATTTACATCTGTAAGCAACGATAAACCATTGCTTGACGATGGACGATTCCGAGCGCAGTTCGGTAATACATAATTTGGATTTACGTAATTTTTTTTGCGATTTTCGTTTGATTTGATTTGATTTCAAAACGTTAGTAAAAAAAATCGTCCGATGATTTTAGAAATTTCACCACGTCTAGATAAGTCCAATATAAGTATTATTTCCAAGTTTCAAGTCTCTACGTGTATTTACAACCGAATTAAAGCAAAAAACTCCCAAAAATTAAAATTCCTTAAAAGCACAAAAGTTTCGTCGATCTTTTGATTTTTCGATTAATTCATTTTTTCTGGTAGAAAACGACGTCCATGTTTTTATAAAATAATGAAATCGTAAAATTGTACGTTTTCCCACTCAAATGCTTTTATTTTAAAAATAACGTCGAAAATCAAAATAAAACCTCTCTAAAGTACTATCTAGACAACTTGAGATTTCAGAAAAATTGCTACACTTCTACGTCGGAGCAAGTTTACTAGGAAAAAACGTGTCTATAGACTAGAAAAATAAAATAAACATTTTAGTAAAACCAATAGCTCCCTCGCTACGCTCGGAATCTAAAATAGTTTTTTATCTCCTGAAAAAGTTTTATTTACTTATAAGCCGACGAATTTTACCCACGATAAACACTTTTTTTATCAAATATATTAACTTTTATTTTTAGGGGAGTTTATAATAGGTTTATATGTTTAGACAGATAGCCAATCATACGGTGTAATTTTTTTTTTTAATCTTTCACTTTACATACCTAGTTTACTCATTGATTAACGGCGGCGTGTCCGATATTATACTACATTATTACACGCGTGTATCAAAATGTTTAGACAAACATTACGTCTATAACCGAACTGTTGAAATATGCGTTCGGGTTGTTACGAGTGTTTGAAAATCAATAGTCGACATATTTTGATACTGCAGTAAACATAATGTCCGGACTAAACCCGGAATCTAAATAATCGCTAGTTCGTGATACAGGAATCGCCCTGTATGGATAGATACATATATATATATATATATATATATTTTTTTTTTTTAATACTTAGGTATACCACGAGAACGGAGAACGCCCGGTTCGTTACTTTTCTCGCGTTCGTACATATTATAATATATACGTATACGCACGCACGTACATAATATAATCGTTGTGTGTATTATTATGTTTTTTTGTTTAATGTTTTTTTATGGTTTTTCGTAATTTCGGTCACCGCTCTTGCGGTTTTTTTTTTTTTATCACCTATACGACATGACGCGGGCGCCGCCGACACGGTGGACTGACGTGGCGGATGATCGCGCGCAGGGAATAATACGAAAAAAAAAAAAACAACAAAAATTTACGAGCGCTAATTTTCGTTTCACTATTTATATAATATACTGGCTAAGCCATATTATTATTGTCGTTTGTTTTTTTTTTTATTTTTATCGTTTTTTCTTCCCTTTCTGATATAGCGCCATCGCTCGAAAACCGTTAAGGCCCGGTTCGTGCATAGGTGGTATATAATTATACGACGATATTCGAAACGAATATTATAATAAATATCGTTTCGAAACACACGAGTAGACTATAGTATAAAAACGTGCATGTTCCAAAAAATGAGAAAAGGCACTAGTGACACTGAATCCGATTATGCATATTCAATTCGTTTAAAACGCATGAAAAATAGGTCTGAATTCATCCCAAAAGTATAGCGATTTGTTCCAAAACTAACAATAGTTCCCTCTGATCGTGTGAGTTTTAATACTCAACCCTATTTAGCCCGTGTTAAAAATCATATGGTCAATAATATAGAAGCAAAATATATTCTATATTAACTATTATAAAAACTCAAATGCTCCGTACTTTAGAGTCAAAACTCACATGTTCCAAACTTCAATCTCAGAAAACAAAATACAGATAATGACTAGTCTTAACTTTGACTGCTGTTTTGAATTATTTAGCCTAAATCTCTGTTTAGTCTAAATAGAAAAATTAATTTTGAATCTTCATTTTACAAAAAAAACTATTTTCAGTTTTTTTTGTGTTTTTTTTGTAATACCAATTTTGGAATATATGCGTTGTACGAACTCAAATATCAAAAGTAAAACTCTAGTATCAAAAGATTAATACTTGGGAGCTTGACACTTTTTAAATAGAAAGTCAAAAGAGAAGATATTATAATATAAAGTAGTTTCATTTATGTCTGTACGCAATTAACGATGAACCATTGACTAACGAAAAACAAGAGACCAATTTTTTAGAGTTTTACGAGTTTTGGTGCTTATGAAACCGAGTCAAATATTAATTTGTTTGAGTCAAATCGAGTTAAAAAATCAAGTACTCGAGTTTATGAGTTCCAAATAAATTGTTTCCAGTCAAATCGAGTACTTATTGACGAGTACCTATTTAATAAATCAAGCTTTTCCTTTTAACTGATCAGTTAAAATATACACATTTCACTAAAAAAAAATACTTAAACAAATAAATGCTATTAAATGTAAATGTTAAACTAATTCCGTTTGAAAAGAAGCGCTGCCAATACTGCTAATACCTATAATAACAAATTTTATTTACCAATTTACTAATAAAACGTACCCCATTTTAATAAGATTCTAAGAGGCTTATTGCCTACTGATTAATATGCAAAAAAGTATGCAATTCACATTATGGACTATTTAGTACAGACATATTGGCGTAGAATAATATGCAACATTATTACATAATTATCCAGAAATATGCAATTAAAATACATTTTCACACTAATATATTGTAATTTATTAATATGCTAATAAACCAGAAACTATTTCTATAAAATCTATATTATACCCATGCATTCCGAAACGTTGAAATTATAAACTCAAATGTTTCCATATAAATCTGGGCCTTAGTTATCCCATCAAACGTTATTGTAATTCAAAATAATTGAAGTGTGTTTTTGTTTGTTTTTTTTTTTTTTTTTATAGAATGACAACGCGTTTATTTATTATGATTTGTTACAATACACGAGTACTTAGATATGATATATGCTGCAGTTGATTTTATTAGCACTCCCCGGCTACGGTGGTCATTGTTGGCCTTGTGGTTCTTGTGTGTTCTGAGTAATTCGTGAACGAGACGTCATCACGATAGGTCTCGTTTAACAAAGTAATAAATAGACGTAGCTACTTTCAAGTTTGAAGACCGTAAAAGTAATGAAAACGTCTTGTTTATACATGTATATGTATATAAATAAAAAAAAAAACACGTCTAATATAATAGTCGTTTTTAACAATATAGTGCATTGTGATTGTTAAAAAAAATATATATAATATCGTTTATTTTAATGGGCGCTTTTTTAATGAAATGTATTTATTTGTTTTTATAGAGGCAGATATCGAATACCTCAGGTTTTTTTTTTTTAATTGTCAAACTATATATAACTGCTTTTTTCATACCAAAGTTTTTATTTAAAGTTTGCAAAACTTCATTAAAATTATCAAACTTTTGTGTTTAATAAAAGTGTCATTATTTTATCTACCTACTCGTATATACATAGGATTTGATGCACTTAAAACTTATTTTTCTAATTGTTTTATATATTTATATAAATATACCTATACATGTTTTACATTTTATAATAACAACAATAAGAAAAAACATAAATCCTTTAACAGCCATTAATATTTATTTGTGAAAATCAATTAGTATGGGGATTTGAATTTTATTGTAACCCGGAAGAGCTTTTCTTATAAGATTGATTTTGAAACTTAAGTTAAAGAATATTGTACTATAATAGGGAATTAAATTATTTACTTGAAATAGGAGTTTAGGAGAGCTTTATGAAAGAAGATTAGTCTAACCGAAAATTTTCCGATTTTCCAATAAGCCATTTCACTCCAGGGTAAATATATTTTACTCTATTCAATTGTTAAACCGACTTTGATGACGTGATGCAATTGGAATGATAAAAATAAACGCTACTTGCCGCATAAAATATTTTTGGACGTTATTCAACGGAATGAATAATATTAATTATAAATAATTTAAGTGAATAAATATATTTAAATGAACCTATTGTTACAGCCATGAGTACTTATATAAAAAAAAAAAAAACAAGTATTACTCACATATTTATTGTTACTCGTTAATGTTCTATCAATAATCGAATAGTAAAATTAGATCTGTCACTGAAAACAATAATCTTTGGGCAGGTGCCGGTCGACGTCGTATACATTGTCATGTGGGTATAAATGATAATTATATTTTACAAATCATATTATCGAAAATTGAAATAATTTATACATTTTATTTAATAAAATCAAATCTGTGCCATTACCTGCCATATTTCTGTTAGAATGATTACACGACAGAAGGTATTAGGCGGCTAAAAATATATGAACTATGAATAATCTAAGATTACTGGAATATGATAGTATCTAATGAACTAATATAAAATATAAGTATTATAATTGTAATAAATGATTTATAAAAACAATAAAGTATGCGTATGAACCTTTAGTTTTTTAACTCACACACTCGAAATGAGACGGAATTTTTTATTGCTATTATTATTACATAGTCAATTTCGTTAAAGAAATACTATGGGTAGCTGCTTCAAAATACTACTTTTTTTTTATTTTGATGACCGATTACTATACGGGAAGCAGGATATTGTTAGGTATTATTGTTATGTCGTATAAATCTTTTTTTTTTTTTTTTTTTGTGTGAACTGTTAATAGGTGGTCCCTTCAAAAGTAACCAGATTTCACCAATTTACCAGAAGGTAATGGTCGATTTGTTAGGTTTGATCAGGTTTTCAAGGCTAAAAGGTAAAAGCATGTGCCCATAAAACATAAAAATAATATAAATTGGGAGATATTATAAATCCAGTTATTGAGACCCCGCAATTACGCAGTGACAGTTGCGACCCCACGCAGGGGTTTTTGTTTGTTTTGATTTGTAGGCTAGACAGGCGAATCTAATATTATATGCAGTTGGTTATAGCAACACACGAGGTTTGTGGATATATTGCATGTCAGACTGGTTCGACGACAGTCGGTATTGTTAACAAATTTAAAAAAATAAATATTATATATTTTGGCTTGAGAAATTGACGGACGACAATATCCGAACAACCTTCTACAAATAATCAGATAAAAATAGTAGACATTTTGTTTTACTTGAACCCAAGTGTAAGACGTACAGTAATATTTTATCCATACAATGATTTTTTTTAACAATTATTTCGTTACCTGAACACGGAAGCCAAAATGAAAAGAATTATCAAATAGTATATCTTTTCAAGAGTACACAATAACTATACCAATGAGTCACATACCGTTTTGGGTTATGGCGTTTTATACGACAAAAGCATTTAGGTAATAGAAAATGACAATAGCCTGCAGTAAAAAATGTTCCATTTATGTATGGACCGAATTATATAATACATAGGTACATTTTTTTTTAGATATATGACAGTGAATTTAAAATAAATGCAATTCGGATATAGGTTTTATTTACCTGCTGATAGAAGGAATTCTATTGTGTGTTTATATTTTATAAACCACCAATAAGAAAATCCGTACCTATAATATTATCATCGAGTTTTACCTTATGTTAAAGTGAGTTTCCACGATATTCTAAAACATGGAATAAAACCAGTTGGTTTGATGTACCTGTATATGCTCATCGTTAAAAGATTATTTATTTTTAAAACGTATTTTTTTATTTTATCGAAAACTTTATAACTGGGCTAATTTTAATTTGTTCTTCTTTAAATTATATACAGACTAAAATATGAATAATGTTAAATACGTTGAGGTGTGTCACCACTAGCTGTGAAGGCGACCGTTATAGTTTCTATCTGTTTGCCCACATAAAATTATAATCGTGCAATCACGTCGCACATTGTAAACGTAATTTACAAATATTAAAAATAAATATTGTATTAACAATAAAACCAGTGTGTATATGTGTGTGAAGTGAAATTGTTTTCTTTGTTGTGAGGAGTATAATTGTTTAAAACCACATTCGAATTCAAGATAATTTCGAAAAAAAAAAAAAACAACAATATAATTGATGAGCTTTATAGAGGTTCGGTGGTGCGAAAAAACCAAGCGTTAAACGTAATAGACTAAACAGCGAACAGTCGAACAGCGCCAAAATTACAGATTAAAATATGTATGTATTGAAAGATATCAATTATTACCTATGTACGATATTTCGATAAATCGAAAACCACGAGTTGATATTGAAATCAACCAATATATTATCGGTTAAAACCTCGGTTTTTCGAGGCGTTTTCATAATCCAAGGACATTATTACAAATATTTGTCTTCAAAAATATCGAGACAAAGTTAACAAAATTACACGATTTTTCTATTAAAATTCCGTTGTTTACGATCTTCAAAGGTAAATTATATAATATTATACCCTTTTTATAATCTCTTCGGCTCAAAGCCCCCTCATGGGCCAAGTTTATGTATGCATACAATTTTACGATTTTAGTGTTAGTTAGGTGACTACATTTTTAGTTATTTCTTTAATGAAAGAACGTTTTTGTCTACTGAACTGTACAAAAACGAATTTAAGAGGGCGTGCTATCACCCATAATTTGACTATAAAAACAGTTTCACGAAAACTACTCGAACTATAGACCTAATTAAGAAATCAAATTTTCACAATAAAAAAAATTATTATTAATTATTATATTAAAATCTGAAAATTTAAAATTAAGTTTGTAATGTCGAAAACTATTTTGGTAGTAATGATATCAAAGAACTAAAACAATAAACGTTACGCAGTACAGACTATCTTTATTTAATGACGAAAATTTGGTTTCTTAGTTAAGCCTGTAGCCTGAGTAGATATTGTCCACACGAAGCAGTTTCTTCGTAAACATTTTTGTTGTTTTCACAATAAAATACTATTGGTACCACCAATTATATGAAGAATTAGCCTATAAATTTTTGTTAACTAGGTATATTGCTAATACCGTTCATTTGTCTCTTAGTTCCATTGTAATGTAAATAATTATCTAATCATTGTTAATTAGTATTAATCTGTAAAATATAAGTAAACATAAAACTTGCTATTCAAAGGGTCATGTCCGTATAATACAAGTATTATTGATAAACAAATAAATAAAATAAATTATTATAGAATATATTAAAAGGAAAAAGGTAATGGGGAATATATCTCTTTCTTCAATCACTCCCCTCATTTTGACCACCTCTGATCAATGCTAATAACGAACATAATATTGGTTCGTGGTTTTTACCAGGAATATTGGTTTTCAATATTTTTATAATATAGCGGTTATTCGGGTTATTGTATTCGGTTTTATATCAATAGCATAATACATTATGCTATTAATACCAATATCAAAATATAATCGATAAAAAGTGATACCGGCACATCCCTATTAATAATAATATTATAACATGCATAAGCCGGCCGATCCGATGATAATATGGGATATAATAATATGATAATAGGTATGATATTATAGATGTATTATGATGCAAATATTGAAAAATTCCAAAAAACTGATAAAAGAAACGAAACGTAAAAGATTAAAAAAGAAAAAAACACAGAAATTCAAGCTGGTAATAGATTTTACCAGATATTTTCACCGACTTTTGCTCGGAGCTGGAAGAACTTATTGAAGTGAGCTGTCGTAGATTAATAGCTATCCTATAAGTTTAATTTTTTCAAGAAATATGAATGAGTCGTATCATTATAAATTGTCATTTATCCATTTGTACTTATTATAATTAACGTCATTTTTATATGTATTCGTCTGTATTATATAAATCGACATTTTTTGAACCATTGTGCCATAAGGCATGCGCATATGTGTGCAATAAAATTAATAAAATAAAAATAAAACATAAAATGATCGTATAAATATTTTAAAGACTTACGATATTGACGAAATCTTGAAAAGTTATAGCTGTAGTGTTTGACTGGCGAGCTCGTTCGATGAAGACATCGCGTTTTTCTTGGGAGATTAACTTGACGAAATCCGAAGAATTTAATAACATCAAAAAATCGTTCCACGGAATTTCTCCAAAACCTTCGGGATCATACTGTAGATTGGAAAAAAATGTATATTTTATTATAACATAATGTGTTATGGTTCATTTTAACAACAACTGTGATGTCACCTACTTTGTCGAACAGGCGTCTCCATTTCTGTTAAAAAATATTTTAAAAACTTGTATTAATAAAAATTATACGATATTTATTACTATCGAAATTAATTACAAATAATACAAACATCATTTATTATGAACTCTCTGAACGGACAATTTTTTTCCGACTGGGTACTAGTACTAGTTGATTCGATCCCAGAACCCGGTGAATCAAATGATGCCAAAGGTGCCAAAGGACTGTGGTGATATAGATCCGACGATGGATTTATCACAGAAACCATGAGCTCGAAATAACGTTTTCCAACTTTCATTGCAAATCACTTGAAATGTGTCTACGAAATAAAATTTAAAAAATATATATATATTAGTTATTGCTGTCGGGTTTTTACTATGGTTAATAGAACGATTAGACATAAAAGAATTTAAGAAATCTCTCATTCAGTTTATGGTATCATGGACAGTATTATATTAATAAAAATACTTAATAATATCGGTGTAGGTACCTATCGGTATAATTAACATTTGACGATTTTAATTCATTAACGTAAGTAAGACATAATAATATATTATATTAACATATAAATCTATAAAAGGTCAATACAAGTATTCTGTGAATATTTCAAATTACTTTGATAATTTTCAACCAAATTATAACAAAAAACCAAATCGAAATCAAAACAATTATTTACGATAACGTTTCCGTTTTTCTGGTTTTACCTAATTAATAAGAAAACGACGAAGATCAAAAAATAAACTCCCGATGCGCCAACTAAATTCAAAATACTACAAAAAGAACCTCTTGTCATTTTTTTGATTGAAGTAAAATTAATTAATTTTGTTATTAAAAAAAATAAAATAGTGATTTGAATTTAAACTTTTATATTACTTAGTAGCTAATAAAAAATAGAAAAGAAATTTAGGTTCCACTTACTTTATTGAGTTTAATCTAACTTATTAAATATTAATACAATGAAATATAAAATTATAGGAAGGTACGTAAACAAAAAAAAAATATATTTTGCTACACGTATACGTTTAGAATTAAATCATAAAGCGCTATCTACCGAAGAAAATAGAAACTATATGAGTATATTTAGCTGCCTATTGATTACATTTTCAGGCATTTAGTTTTATAAACGATATTGTACTAAAATTATATTAAATGTATTTATATTTAATATTTAATGTATTATATTATTTTGACGAAATGTTTAATATATCCGATATTTAGGTATTTTCAAATGTAATTATTACAATTGAACAAAAAAGGAGCTGATACTGCTGACGGGCGTGCCACTGTGATGGGTGGTGTGGAATTGAGAACGTATAACACGTAGAATTATTTAATTGACGCTGAATCATCGCTAATAAAATACAATTCTGAGTGAAGCCAGGAAAACGTATTTCAAATGCCGAGATTTTTATAAATTGCAACAAAATTTGAACACTTATAATAAAAAATATAATGTATTACATTCAACTGTTCTTTTTGAGTACTTAGTACAATTTCGTGATGAAACTCGTATGTTGAAGACAACTTGAAGAATGAAGATAATAACGCAAAAATCATAATTTGTTGTCCGAAAAATTGTTCAACTTTAATACAGGCTAATCATTTAGCTGTTGAGACATCGAATAAAATTAATATTCAATCTATGAATGAAACTACAGCAAGACGAATAATGAACCGTTTCATTAATCGTATTATCATTAAAGTATTTAGATTTCGAATAAAACGCTTTGTATTTTATGGTTAAAAATAATTTTATAACGATACTGTTGTACGTATTAATTCGTAAGAATAGTATCGGTAGATTAATGATTATGTTAATTCACTGAATACTACTTTTGTTTTATGGTCCTACGAACCGAAGACGTAGTAAAAAATATCCACGTCACTCGTGAGACGAGATATCACATAAAAATATGAAGCATGTTTATGAGATTTGGGAAATCCGTGAATAAACATGGGATAACGATCTACCGGAAAAATTTAGATTTCCCGATGGACCCACGCGTTCGTGATTCGTCACTGAAAATAAATTATTATACCTTTATATATTATTATGTTATTGCGTCATACAATTCCGTAAATGCGCGTACATCAGCTGCAGTATTTGTTAAATTATTTATTTAATTTTGATTTTTCGATTTTTATTAGTTTATATTATATATTATTTATAGTAGGAATGAACGCAGCTAAGCCGTATTCAGGCCATATTGTGCGTGGGTGTAAAATACAAATGGATTGCCGTACGCGGCCCAATTCAAAATAGTTAACGATTTCTTTTTAAACAATAATAATATATTAACACGGATAAATACGACACTCGTTAAATGTATTTAAAATTTGAATACTGCTCGTGTATCAAATATTTATACAACCATTATTGTCTACATAATATATACATACACACATACACACGCACAGAAAAAATTAATTATGAAAGTACTTGTGTAATCGAATTAAATACATTATAGTTATTTATTGAACTGTACTGTTATCATGCCGTACGTGTATGTATGTGTAACAAAACGGATAATAAATTGATTAATTAATTACGGGTGCAAATTATGGATATTAAAAATACCTAATAACATATTATTATTATTATTATGCAAATGAGTATATTGCAATGTAAATATTTGGTTTAGCATTCAACTTTTGTAATTTTAATTGCAATTCTAACATGACTAAATTAAAAGCGGACCACTAAGTGTGTTAGACATTATCTACATTCTAAGCGTATTTAGGTTACGTTATCGTACTGCTTGATACAATAATAGTGAAAGTTTGTATTGTTATTATTCGGAGAAAATCGAATAGAGTTAAAAACAATATAGATAGAAATTCGGGACGTTCGTATAATTTAAAAACATTTGAGATCGACCGCCGAATGCCGAAAGGGCGCGTGTTCAAAATTGTTCAGGAAAGTTAGAAAATCTCCTTGAGCACCTAGAGTTGTGTGACGCTAAATGTTAACGTGCAATTTGTTTTTTTTAAATTATTTTCAAAGATATTAATTATTTAAGTGCTTTCTGAAAAATTGAACAATTTAAACAAAACGAGCCATTTCTGCGTTTAACGATTCGTATATAAAAGGTACTACTATTCCCACTAATTCGTACATTTCATACTAGACTGTTACTCGGTATTTTGTCCGCGTAGGCAATTATTATAATGCCTTCTCCGCGGACTGTGTGCGAGATCGTTTACAACAAGCTATTGGCGTAGATAAAACGTGAAAATAAAATCCCAACATTCAGTAACAGTAAAATGTATTTTTTTTTTTCGTTTACTGTTTTCTCATAAGCTAGGTAGGTGCCATAAAAATACGAAACGATCGAAACCGCCACTTTTTCTACGCTCCCTTTGAGTTAATCCAACCCATACACACGGCGTGCAGTTGTCGTTAATAGTGTGTCCGTTGTTTACCTAATGTAACTCCGTCGTTCCGACTAATCGCAAATATTCATAATAGGGTGAAAGAAAACGCACGATTGCGTACTAAGTTTTATGCGTTGTTTTCGATTTTCATACCGGTATATGTCCCCACACGAGTGAACTAGAAAAAATGCATAAATACTTTTCGGTTTTCCACAAACGTTTATTGTTAATGACATCACAACGCAACATCAAACACGTCTTAATAATACACGCTGGACATTTCGTTATTTCAAATATATAGGTATTTTCTGGCCTTCGGTTCGTCGTTTATCGTCACACGTGTATATATCATCGACGTTTAGTAATATCGAAAATTCTATCAAACTTATAAAATCCGAAAAAGAAAAATAGTTATTGTTTTCAAGTATTAATAGACAATACCGATTATACAATTAATTAATAACAGGAAAAATAATAAGAAAATGGCAAAATAGTATTTTATTCGAATTCAAAATATTATATAGACTTATGATGAGTCCATACAAATGTATTGCAATACTTGAAAGTATACACGGTTATAGATGTTCAGAAAATAAAATATAGGTATTTTAAAATAATTATTTTTTTTTATTTACGTATTAGTTATTGTATTAGTAATAATATTTTAGAGTTCAAATAAAATTATTGTACTGGATAATTATTATTGAGTGTTATAGTATTTGACAACGTTGCACACGAATTCGTACGCAATTGTGTTGATTTTTTTTAAAGTATTCTTTAATCTATCGAAAAACATATGCAAGCGTGTTGTCAAAAAGGACAAACGCATACAATCGTGTTCTACTCTCATAATATTATAGAGTTATTTTTTCTCGTCAACTTAGACACCCCTTTTTGGTCAAACGTCCAAAATCGGCTGAATACATTTGTTCAACAATTCGATACTATAACTCAAAATGTTGGGTTATTAAACGCATTTTTAATGTTTCTCCGTACAAACTTTGACACCACTTTTTAACGGGGAAATCCGTTGGTTTTTTTTTTTTTGTTTCGTTCAATACCGTGCACGAACAATGCCATACGGGACAGCTATTATAGTAATACATAAACGCGTATACCTACTTTTTTTAATCAACTAATATGATACAAAACGACCCAGTCTAATCGCTCTGTTGTGTATACAGTATGAATTTACGACATATTAAGCTATTTGTTACAAAATGACATTGACACTTTAAAAAATACTCAGACTTGACCCTTATTCGGTCTTTCGAACAAAATATAGGTTTTTCAGCGATCTATCTAAGTAACTGGGTCATGATACCGCCCACGTTATTATGCATTCAAGAATAAAGCACCATGTATATCCAACCTATAATATTGACCAATGCAAACGGCAGCCAGAATGTTTACGCACGTTTGCCAATTTAGCTAACCCAAAAGAATGACGCAAAATGTTTATTCGACGAGTTATTTATCTTACTCCGGAATGCTACAGCAGCTGTTCGATTTTGGGATATTTATTTCATTTTACTACCGATGCATAATGCACATAAAAATATAACGATCGGCCGAACAAAACTCATTAGGAACTTTTTTCCGGTTTGCTGACTTGACGTTTTTACAGTATGATTTCTATCGTCCAATTATAATTAAACTGTGACAGTGACATTAGTCACAGGAAACAAGCAGCTCCACATTTTGTTTATGTACGAAGCATACCTACGTACCTATACCAATCAATGTTCGAACACACCACACTACATTTTCTAATAAAATAAAATCAGTATTTAGCCGCATTTTGTTAAACGGAAAATTAAAATTTGTATGCGAAATAATTAAATAACATGATCCATTTTTAGTGTTTCTGCTGTATAGTTTAGACAAATCAATAGGTATACGCTTGCCCGTACTATAAACTCGTCAATATAGTTTTCAAGGTAGCATAATTTTGGTCAAAAAGGGGTTAAGTCAAATACAAGCAAATTCAATTTTAAAAATACATACACAATGTTATAACATTGTGTTATAACGCGTAACACGGTATATTATTATAAAAAAACGTATTAAACGTACGCATCAACTTATAAAACCATTAATTTCATAATTTGTTTACGTATAACATTTGATGCGAATAACTTCCAGATGCAAATCAAAATACACACACTTATAGCCATTTATTTAGGCCAAACAATAAAGGGAAAAAATGCATTAAAAAAAAAAAAAATGTTAAATATAGACTAGAAAATTGTCTATTATATAGGATTAATTTATTTTAAACTGTATGCAACGATAAATCATTTTCAACGAAAAACGATTTTAATTGGAGTACTATTAGTCGCGCTTTTTTATCTTGCTGCCAATTTAAACGAACATTGTTAATTGAAAAATCAACAAAAATCAAAAGATCAAAACAGAGACCGAGGAGATAAACTGTTATAAAAAATACCTTTAAGTATTTCGAATAAAGTACCGTCCGGCGGAAAACCTTCATATTTTCCGGCACAGCATGAATATATCAGTACATTTATGTTAACCGAAAAAGTGATTTTTCGAGTAAAAAACACATAGTTGTAATTTTATAGCGAATTGGTCAACATAATTGATAAAACACGTTTTTGATAAAACATAATTTGTGTCATAAATGTCCAGTATCTGTAGGATTAACCGGGCTACATAGTAAAATTATTACGCGACTTAGAACATACATTTTAGCGTTTAGGTTGAAATTATAATATAAACACAATCAAACAAATTTAAAGAGGAGAACATTTCTAAGAGACAATCTTTTTTATGAAAAAAAATTACGACACAAAAAATGTATGGCCATGTTAGTTTTTTTTTTTTTTTAACATTTTTGTACAGTAATTTTTTAGAAAAAATACACCGACCAGCTTTCGGAAATATTCTCCTATTTAAATTTTGTTATTCGTGTTTAAATTCTATACTAATTCCAATCTGAACTCCACAGTTTATTTTCTAAATAAAGTAATTTTGTTGTGTTTCCGGTTGGTTAAACTCACACCATTTAAATGCGAATACAGCGTTTTCTTTTATGTATATTTATATATATTTGAATATAGATGCTCATTGAATTTAAATATTTAAAAAGCCGGCCTTAAAATCGATTTCTCCGTTTAAATAAGATAAAGAGTGATTTTACTCTAATTTTAGAGTAAAATTCATTGCGGTGAAAATACAAAAGAAGGTTTTTCTCTCATCGTGGATTATACCGTTGGACGACGAAAACGGTAAACGTCAGTTGTGTCAGTGTACCGAATCCCCGTAATATTTTTATCGTTGCTCGTTTTAAGCAATATAATCATTATACGAAAAGTATAAATCATTTATCAACCTAGTCATCATTAACGGATATTAAAAGAAAATATAGCTAGTGACTTTTATTGCATGGCTGACCACGACATACTTTCAAAATACTGTGTCGTTTATTTCTTAATTTATCTGAATTTGCGCAATTATATAACAATCCACGTATTTTTATGTATATTTAAAACGTGCATTCATTTTCCGCGCATATTTATGCCACGAAAATAATACCCTATTAAAATATAATATAATAACAGTAAGAAACACAAATCAAAATGAGTGAAAAAATAATTTGCTCTAATAAAAATCTAAAAATGCACGATTTACTCAGAATTCTCGGTTTTGAAGAGCATTGTATGATTAATATCTATATAAAATACTATACACTGTAATTAAAAAGACAAAAACAACGTTTACAAGTGTTATACGAACGTTAAACAGAAAGACTAAAAATTATGTTTACATTCACTCGCTGTCTCGGTAAGCGTCGGTTTCGGTTTCGAGGGGTAGGTATACATGTATAACACTGTATAGTCTGTACTCCGTAGTGTAGTCAGTGGGGTCAAAAGCATCCATATAGATTGTACGCCAAAAGCATCCCACCGCAAGGGTACAATTGAAATGAGTCATTCTCAAACGTTCTACACCCTCGTCGAATGAAAACGAAACGCATTCTAAAACACTATAAAAGATTTTTTTTTTTCCTATTCATTTTTTCAAATCATTTCCTAGAGTAAAAAACAACTGTCTACTTTATGACGTTTTACGAAATAGTAAATTAACTTTTAACACATTTTTAGAATGCGTGTAAAATAACGATTCGTTGGTTACACTGGAAATAAATTAATAATCGAAATATAACTGCATAGTACTGTTAATTATAATGAGCGAGTGAAACTTCGGAAAACTGTGTGAACTATATATTCGGTAGATTATGTTTGATAATACAGAAAATAATGCAACACAGTTAAACGTAATAACAAAATAGACATATGGTTTTTTTTCTTTTAGTGAAATTGAAAGTTTTAAACCGCTTTAAGAATTTTTTTTTTATAATAGCATTGTTATAATTTATTGGTAAAAGCATAATTATTAATTATTTAATATCGGACACTGTTTCAGACGAAAATAAAAAATGAAATCGTTATACTATTTAAGACACGCTGTTTAAAATCGGCCAGTCACAAGTGACCGGTCACATAGGCAATATTTATTTTTAATTTGGCAACAACTCATATTTTATCGATTTTTTTGGATTTTTTTAAAAACATTATCGTAATAGACAATATAATAAATCCACGAACCTAAATATTTTCAATTTCAACCAAATTCAATAAACCAATTATTAACCAACAATAATATCGGTGCCCCAGTTCTCGTTTAGGTTCTTACGAAGCAAAATAGCTTTTGATAGTTTCATTTTTCGTAGTGCACACAAAAACAGCCACAAATTCTGATGGGTGTGCCACTGTTGTAGCCGTTGTAGGAGGGAAGTGGGGAAGTTACGGCATATTGTATAGAGTAATTTAATTTATATCTGTACGCAACGATAGATCATTGATGAGAAAAACGATTCTGAACGAAGTTCCGTTAAAAATGTTTTGAATTGTCGTTATTTTTACAATTTTTATAAACATTTGAACTATAACGTTTTTTCGTTGCGTTCAACTTTATTTTTACTACTAAATACAACTTATAATGAACCTCGTGTTAAATTGTCGAGCATCTTTGCAAGACCAAAACAATTTTATTTCCATACAACCAAATAAAAGCTAAAAAAAAAAAAACTCGACAGTTCAAAACAAGTATAAATAGATCAAAAATCAATAGAAAATTTTAGATATTCAGACGGAATAGTTTGCTACTTGAAAACACCCCTAAAGTCGGATGATCAGCTCAAGATTTCTGGTATAAAAGTTGTTTACAGACAGAAAGTGAATAAAAGCACACCCCACAGTATAAAATCAATAAATTCTCTCCCGAGAATCTAAAATAAATACAATCGGAAATGAATACAGCAGTCTGTTGTAATTGGTGATTTTAACTTTCCGTCGAAATATCCGCCGAGAAAAAGCTTGTCGTTTACGTTTTCACACTCGCAACCGCAAATCGAACACGTCGGCCGGAACGAACTGGTATGGAAAATATCCGCCCCGAGTTTCGGGCGGGCAAATTAACGAAACATTCAACTGACCTAACCTAGCCCCCCCGCGCATTCACCGCCCGCGGTATGATCGCCGAGTTATGAGTTCCGTACGGCCACGTAAACACATACGGTCTGTGACGCGTTGTATCGCGTCGAGCGTTCCCCGCAGACGCGATGAGCTCGGTTCGCGGTCGACTCTTGGCGACGGTTCGACGGAGACCCCCTAACGCACCACCGTCTCCGTTCGCGCCGACAAATTGTACGCGACGGTGGAAAACAAACAACGTCCGCGACTGCAGTAACCGTACGAAAAAACGCCGTCCGTAATAGTTCTCCGTTATCGGGAACGGCTGCCGGTTGATTAATGACGGGGAAAATGACAAAAAAAAAAAAACTAGAAAACAGTCATAAACAATAACCGACGGCGCGCAAATAATAAATGTGTACACAAATGCGAGTATACCGACGTGACCGAGCGTCTTCGGATCCGCGCGTCATCAAGTAGTGCACAACTCGCTAATAGTTTACCAACTAGAATATCGCGCGACCGTGCGGTCGGAAAAAAACAGTGCAGCCGGTACCTCTTACCTGCCGTCTCATTGCTTTGAGGATTGGTCAACGTAATTTTTACTCACGCCATTTCGTTATTAACACCGAATTCGACGACGACAACACACGTTCTCGCCTGTTAAATTATTGGAACGGAAAAAAAAAATGAATAAATAATATCACAATAGCGGTGCGTTTTCGCATCTAATGATAAAAAATTCAAAATTTACATGAAAAATATTTCGACCGGCGTGCCCGTCAATGGGTAAATAACGAAACGGAATGCCTTTTAAATCGCGTTTTTCTTTTGGGCTTGTTATAATTTGCGTTTCCGAACGTACGTTTAGAACCACTGGGACGGTACGCGATCGGACCTGCACTTGCCGCGCAGCACATAATGCGCTACTCAGGGTAATCGCGTCCCGCCCGACAAACGACAAGAGTCGCGCGCGCGCGTGTGACCGCGTTTTATATCCTCGCACGGGCTTAAAAATAGTCGCGCGAAATCGTCCGCCGACATAATTGAACGGGCCGCGCGGTGAGTGACTTTAATTTTTTCGTTTCCCCTCTTCACACTTTCGATCAATCGGCCGGGGGCACGTGGTTTCGACGGACACGGTACATCGGTTTCGCTCTAATAAACGGACAATGCAAACACACACGTTACGTTTCAACGCATGCATGTACGCGCGCGTACCCAGACATTATTATTGTGTCGGCCGACCGACAGAGAGAAAAAAAAAAACGCGCGTGATTTTAATCGCAGGTCCGGTGAAATTTCCCGAAAACGTCGCGCGCCCGCTGAAACAACAGCGCGCGTCGGCGACAATAACGACACGCGCTTCCGCAACGGCAGGCAGGCAGGCAGCGGGTCGTGTCGTGGCGCACCGTAATAAACGGAAACGCAACGTGACCGTATTATTACGTTATCATTATTATTATTATTAGTGGGGTAGCGCACGTGCATTACGGACGTTCCGTATGATTATCAACCGTCGGCGGAAGTCGGAACGACCGCAGTTCCCTTTTCGTCGTGCCCGCGCCTATCGATAAATCGGTAGATTCGATTCGAGGACACGGCCGTTTGTTTGGAAAACGATCGGGTTTGATCGCGACTTGTTTACCGCCGCGTTATATTATTATGAATAATCGCCTTGGCGTACATCGATTCGGTCCAATTTAAAAACACCAATACGGTTTTGCACAGAACACGACGCGTCGTGTTTCGCACTTCGATCTATCTTTCGCACGATGGTTTTGTACCGCAGCTAACCCGTTTTTTTTTTTTTTTCCTATAGCTTATTATCGCTTTTATACCGATACATTCTCGTGAAAAATCAACCGTGTAATTTGCTTTTTTAAGTTCGAACCGCACGGAAAAATGCGCATTACGGGATGAACCTTTTCAAATGACGATCAGAACAAAATCAATCATTTTGCGATCACCAAATATACTGTGATGTTATAATATGTATTTTTTGTATCATCGAGTGACGATTAAACGCGGACAATAATAACTGTAGCGATGATACAAATAGACGGTGTACAAAGCGCGTGATCAATTAACACTGTCGAAATGCTACGGAACAAACAATCGAAAACTATCTAAAAAATAATAATAGAAAAAAAAGTACTTAGGTAATATATATATATATAAATATATCGACGATGAGGGGTGATGTGTGAAAACAAGACGTTTACCCGCTGACGGAACCGGCGAAGAAAGGGGAAGAGGTATGGACAATCGCCGACCGGTCCGCACAATTGCATAACGCGGCGATGACTGAAGCGTCCGAGACGACGGCGGCGGCGGCGGCAGCAGCAGCGACTGTGAGGCGATGACGGGCGGCGGGCGACGCGATTCGCGTGGTCAATGGCGGCGGATACGTTCAAAGACCGATCGGAGAGCCACGGCGACTAACGGCGGCGGTACGTGTGCGCGCGCGCGGCGACGTATCACTACACTGCAGTTCCGCGGCAGTGGCTCGTCGGCGACGCGACCGTCACCGCGGATACGTCTCGTACCGTAGGCCGCGTGCACACGTGTGCTACGGCGGTGGCGCGCACGCTTTCAAAACTGCAACGGCGTAATGTTGTTGTACGGCGCGAACCGGTAGGGCATTGCTACGCGGCGAGCGGCAGAAGTGAAAAACACGCTAGCGCAATAGCGGCGGTACAAAGGTCAATAATGTTATTGTCACGCGGCCGGAACCACCGTACCGTCGGACGCACGTGGAACGCTAAAGCGCATGCGCGTCACGCTCGCGAGCGCACAGGCACGGCGGAATATTTCGGCCGACACGTGCGAGCCACTCGGTAGTCGGTCCCCGTAACGGTACTAGAGTGAGCGTTTGTCGTTCGTCCGCGGCAACGACCGCCGGAAGACGAATGGGCAGCGGTGCTGAGAACCGGCGGAGTAGTACCCTACCGATAGGTGACTGACGCGAACGGCGATCCACTACTTCGGTTAGCGGAGAATCGTATTAAAAACTCCCCTTTGTCCGTTTACGATGTGCACAAAAATACGCGATTATTTATTTATTTATTTTTTTATTTTTTTTTTATATATACCATAATGCTATTTCTCCCTCGTGATAGGGTGACTCGCCGCGCCGTCCGACGACGACAATGACACGGGCGCGCGCTCGGTCCCTCCGGACTTTTGAGCACGTAAAAA
Source organism: Cinara cedri (assembly GCA_902439185.1). Classification (NCBI taxonomy): domain Eukaryota; kingdom Metazoa; phylum Arthropoda; class Insecta; order Hemiptera; family Aphididae; genus Cinara; species Cinara cedri. The sequence goes on from CABPRJ010002377.1 coordinate 964,608, forward strand.
CGACTTTCGAAAGAGATGACGCGGGATACGCACTCCGCATAGTTCGTAAAACGCCGCGGCGGTCCCGGCACGCGGACACACACGCGCGCACCCCAAAGAAACGGTAAAACGGTCCCACCCCAAAACCCCGTTGCCGCGGGGCGCGTATAACATTACACTGATGCGTAATACACCGATCTCGTATAGAACAGAATATTAGTGTCCGGGACAGAAACGGGGATAACCGGATGGGGGGGGGGGGCAAGGCGCCCGAATACGGCAGATATTTCAACTTGCTTAATAGCCGGAGCTGGACGGTAATTAGTAAAACGAATCAAAGATAAATTATAAAAGTTATTATTTTTGTTTTTTTTTTGTGAAAACCTAATATAAACTAGTTAGAAATAGAAACTGGCCGTTACGGGACGGGCGTGCCACTGTCGTAAGTGGGAAGGAAGAAGGCTGTATATATATAATTTATTTAATTTATATCCGTCTGCGAAAACAAATCACTGCTAACGAAATAAGATTATGGACGAAGTTCCGTTGAACATATATTTTAGATTCCAAGTAGCGAACTATTGGTTTTACTAGGATGTTTATTTCTTTTTTTTTTTTTTCTAGTCTGTGAACACGTTTTTTCCCAGTAAACTTGCTCCGACGTATACGTGTTTTGTGCAATTGTTCTGAAATCTCAAGTTGTCCAGATAGTACTTTAGAGAGAGGTCATTTTTTGATTTTCGACGTCATTTTTCAAATAAAAGCATTTAAGTGGGAAAAAAAAACGCGAGAAAACGTACAATTTCGCGATTCCATAGTTTTATAAAAAACACGACGGTTTCTACCAGAAAAATGATTTAATCGAAAAATCACAAGACATTCTTTTTGTTGCCTTTTTGATTTACTTTCTGACGGTATCACCGCCAAAACTTTTGAGCTTTTAAGGAATTTTAATTTTCGGGAGTTTTTTTGGCTGTAATTCGGTTATAAATACACGTAGATGCTTGAAACTTGGTAATAATAGTTATATTGGACTTACCTAAACGTGATAAAATTTTCAAAATCTTCAGACTTTTTTTTTTTAATAAGCGTTTTGAAATGAAATTTAAACGAAAATCGCAAAAACAAATACGGCACTTCAAACTAAATATTACCGAATTGCGCTCGGAATCGTCTTTCGTCAAGCAATGGTTTATCGTTGCTAAGAGATATAAATGAAATAACCTTATGTATCCTAATAAGAACTTTGATGCGATTCTACAGAAAATTTGAAATTTAAATTACTAACAGTCAAACAGCAGATACCTCTGTTAATGATTTTTCTTAAAAAAGGTAGGTTTTAAATTATAATATTTTGTAATCGGTTTTAAACACTAACAAAAGTATTTTTGTTCTAACAGACAGATACATTGTTCATTCAGGTATTACAACTGTATCTTTAATCGTGCCGGTTATCATAAGGCATTAAGGTCTGTTTACACACAGCAGTGACGTGACCGTGTCGTACCCGTTGAATGGAATTAAACTGAATACTTTTATTCTGAGGTTGGATCTCTTGGATATAAAATACTTACATTTAAGAAAATATTAAATGAAATAAACGGACGATTTAAAAATAATAATTATAATGTGTTTGATGTATTTAAACGCGATGTACATATGTTATGATATAAATAATAATATATTTCTTACCGGTTTCTTACCATTTCTTCTGCTATTTCACTCCAAACAGCGTTTTTGTAATCTGTGTCCGTGTATTTTGCCTGTGATAAATCATATAATACGGGATACTTCCGCACAAATTCAATAAGATTTCCGTCGTTAATTTCAAAAACTGAGTGAGAAAACGGCATACGACAAAAATCACGGCCGCGGAATATGAAAAATATCGTCGGCAAGAGATTCACGAATAAACGGCACGATAACGGCGACGACACTGTTTGCGTCGGTACGGTCACACACGCCGGGCGAATGAGAACAACAAGCTTATCTCTCCTTTAAGAATATTATAAATTTCGCCGGGGGAATCCCGGAACGGTCACGGCACTGTCACGTCACTGCTGTGTGCAAATAGACCTGTTGTAGGCTTGTTGTTTAACTTGTATACCCTAAAACGTGATTGGCGGCAGTCACACAATACATTTTACGTGGTAGTTTATGTTGACACACCAATAAACATATTTTCATATGGCATCGGTTAAATAGTGTTAATTTTAGGAAAAGTGAAAGAGAGGATGTGTAACGCACGAGGACAAGACGAAACAACGATATAATGGGGAAAAAACTAAAGAATTGGAGAATATATCGATAAAGGAGAGACGTTTTTAAGAAATAAAGAATTGATGAAGTCTACCGGGATAAAGTGACAAAAGCAAATATTTGATCTTAGTTTTTTTTTTCTAATTATTATTATTATTATTATTAATTGAAAGTTATTTGTAATTTTAATATTAGAGATAAAAGAAAAAAAGTATAGCTTAAATGATGTTTGTAAGATACTAAGATTTGAATTGTATTAATTGATTTAGGGATGTGATTTTACAATTCAAATAAGAACTGGCATGAACCCTTAGATCATGTAAAATGGATAAACAACAATAAAACGGGTCGCCAAAATATCAAGAGAGCATCTTACTTTTGCCCAAGAAAACAGAGCTACAACTTTACTCTCTACTCACTAGATCCAAAATTCAATATAAAGGTCTCTTGTTATTTTCCGATTGGAGCAAGTTATAAAACAATATTATTTCTTTCCAAAAAGTTACGACATTATAAATAGGTAAAACACTAATTTCATAGTTTTTAGATTATTTGATCCATTAAAGTGTGTCTTATATATTGTGAAATATGTTAATTTTGTTTACATATTAACCTATTTTGTGCCATTAAATTAAATATTAGAATATATTTGGCCTATTATCAAACTCAAAGGTGAGAATATTGTTTGTGTTTATACATTGGTTTATTTTTTTAATCAAAATTTTAATTTTAATGAAAGATAAAATAATTTTAAAATTGTAATATTTTACATATTTTTAACTTGATTGTAAATTAAAATTTTGAAGAAAAAAACTAACCTACAAATATAGACAATGTTCTTATCTTTAAGTTTAATGATAGATAAATACACCCTAATGCTTGAACTAACAGCATACAATTGGTTTTCATATACAAAATAGTATAAATATAACATTAATCAATTTTACTTTTACCGTAACATATATAATTATATGGTGGTTAAACAATTAAATTTTTTCTAAATTAAAATTTATAACTGAAGTTCAAAAATTAGTTTTTGCCAAAGAAATATAGTCAACATTTTTCAATTTTAGATTCTGAGTGGAACAAGAATTGGTTTTATAATGATGGTTTTTTTGTGAACAACTTTTCTACCAGAAATTTTGCTAATTTTGAAGTGTAGCACCTATTCTGAAACAAAATGTGACTGGGGTGGTACAATAAAGTGGTAATTTTTTCACAGCCTTTCAAAACATGTATAATCAAACTCTGTTTAGAATTGTTGCTTGCTAACTCTTCAATTTCTTTCTACATCACAAAAAGTGTCACATGGTGAATGTATTTACTTTTCCTTGTTCCATATTTTCATAAAGGTGCAATTTTTTTATCCAAAGAAGAACTTGTTCAAATTAATTAAAAAGTCAACAAATGTTACTTAGAGCTCAATTACAACACAAAATATTAGAATTTATTAGTAACAACATTAGTTTTATAATGGAAATTATATTTTTGGTATTTGAAGAAAAGCAAAATATGAAAATACCCTCTTGCATGTAATATATTATTTTTCGGAATACAGAATTCTTTCTTAGATGCTGTATATAATTAAATTATTTATAAATACTAATTCCATGTTAATGTATTCAATTCAAAATGAAAAATAAGTTGTTAACCAATATTCAAATTTTATTTTATTGATTACTTTTAACATTAACAAAAATAAAATATACTTAAGAAATTATCTACGTTTACGACCACCCTTTTGTTTTCCTAAACGCTTGCCAGTATTTGCAGTAGGTCTTTTAAATGATCCCTTGCTACGTGAACGCCCTCCTCCTTTCTTTTTATCACCTCCTTCTTTTTTCTCTCTAAATCTCCTAATAACATAGACAAAAATATATTATATAAAAAGTAGTTTTAATAATTATTCTTTACTAATATTGAACTTACTGGACTTCTTCAGCATGAATAGCTTTATTTGCAGCTTTTTCTAAATTAAATTTAGGTTTTTTGTTATTAATTGAATCTATTATTTGAAGACTTGTTGTTTTTTCTTCTTTCATACTCTAAACAAAAATTCATAAATAAAGAGTATATTATATATTTTCTTTAAGTTCACATGTAACTAAACTAATACAGTTTTCAATGATAATAGTCACAATCAGGGTTTGGAAACTTATACAATTTTCTTATTATTTTTTTGGCTTGACATTAAATCTAGCAGCCATTAAAAATTGTATGTCGTGTTAGAGTTCAATTATGGAATTTGAAAGACTTTTTTTGCTTATTCTATAGTTTACTAAAATAAAAAAATGCTTTGAAAAATATAAAATGTTTTTTATTATTACTTTATAATTATGTAAACCACTGACGAAATCCCAGATTTTTATACCACTAAGATTTTCAAATAATTTCAGTTTAGTATTATATTATCCAAATCATAGTAGTATATTTTTGTTTACTTGTCACATCCTGATGTGCCCCTGAGTTATAAAAATCCCAAGGGTATAGTTCAAAAAATGATTCACGAGTTTGCATAATATTTGAAATTACTTATTTTTGATCAGTATTTGTTTAAAAAAAAAGTAGGTTAAGTAATTTTTATTATTTTTTAAAAACTTTTTTGTTGATTTTTAAGTGCTATCAGTCTTAAATCAGACATATACAGAATGTCCCACGATGAACTAACAACTGAAATAACTTGTTCTATTCAATAATTTTAGTATATAAATTTATTTATTTAAATAATTATAGGTGGGTGAACCATGTACATATTCACAGGGGGAGATATATCCTCCATATAGCCTTTTTTTTTTTTTTTTAGTGCTAAATAATGGGTAGTTAATGGCGTATTGTTTTATTACTTTTTTTGTTTTAGAATAACTGATATTTAGTATTTTAGTGGTAATTGATAAATAATTTTTGACTCATAAATCGTTTAATCGTTAATCATTTTAAGTATATTTTAAAATTAAAATAGATATTTATGGAAGTAAAATTTGTCTTAATATATGTTGTTCGTTTAGGTTTTCAATGTTTATTTTCTTATGATATTTAATATAAACCATTCGAAAAACTTGTTAAATTTTATCTGGACATCGATGTCCAAATTATTACTACTGATTTGCAAATATGGCAGTCAAAACTTAAATTAAATAATACATTTTCCAAAACAGCTTTAGATGCTTTGCGTTTATGTAGTGAATTTATTTTCCCCAATATTTGTAGTTTTTTTATAAATATAATGCACTATACCAGTGGCTACATCAACTCCTAAATGAACATTCTCATTCATGAAAAGACTTAAATTTATCTAAGAAATACAATGAATGAAGTAAGAGGTAAAATGATAAATTTTATGACATTATTTGACTTAATTTTATTTAATTTATAGAACCGACTTAATGGATTAACATTATTAGCACTCCATAAAAAAGTCGATATTAATGCTGATGAAATCCTTGATGCCATGGCACGAAAGGAAAATAACCTCATTCTATAAATAATAGTATTGTATAAATACACAAATAAAAATACATTTTGTGAAATATGAAGCATATGACTTTAATGAATAATTTTATTTCATGTTATAATCTATTTTTAAGTAGTTCAGTGAAGCAGACTTATTGAACATTTGATAGATTTATTTATGATTTCATATCAATTGTATTTATATATTTAAAAGAATATTACAAATTATAAAAAAATTGGAATTTTCTTTTTGCTATTTTCTGTGTTTTTGATATATTTTAAGATTTATTAGGTTATAGCTAATATTATAAGTTTGTCAGTGTTATAAAATCCAAGTCCTGTTTATAAGTAATAATCACAGTCCACAATATTATTGTATGATAATAACTCATGGAAAAGAAAAACCCTTGTTATTTGATGTGTTCTAATCATAGGGATATTTATAAATATATTATGCTTAAAAAAGGAAATGGGGGAACTGATATTGAGTGTGGATACAAGTAACTAGAAGGAGTTATAGAAAAAATGATTGAATATTTCTTCAATTTACACTATGAAATCAATATTATTATCAGTTTATTGTGTAAATTTAAACTATATTCCTTTGGGTATGCTAAAATTATATACTGTATAGTATATTATTAACAGGTTATATACAATATATATAAAAAGCCATAGCTATTATTTATGTTCAACAATCATGTGGCTAACATCTTAAAAGGGTGTGTCGCTACTGCATATGTGTCTCCTTAACTTTGATATTTGATAAGGTAAACCAACAGAACATAATACAAATTTAAAAAATAATATTGCAGATGTTCAGCCGAGTGTAAAATACAGGAATAAAATTAAATTGAATGTAGCTTTTCTATATAAATTTGTTTAAACAAATATGATAGCCGGAAAATTATCATTTAGTAAACATTTAGATCGTCTAACATTTATTTCTTTTTTGTGTCATTTAGGTCTAAAGGATCTTAATGGCCGCACACGAAGATCTAAATTAGCCATGGGGATATAGTTAACTAGAGTGTCACTAAATGACCCACGAAGATCAAGATATTCGAGAAAATCTAAGCTATTTAGATCCCTTTAGAAGAACTTTAAAATATTTAAATTTTTGTTAAACCTAATTAAATTATTTATTTAACTCTTAGATAATAATACCATTAGATTAAATAAAATAGACAGAACCATGCAACAACAACTTTGTATCCAACAAGTTAAACATCTTATTGATGTGGTATACAAAAAATGAGCAATTAATATCATCTAAAAATAATTTTTAAATATACTAAGTAGACAATTTTATGTTTCCTTAAAGCAATTATCGTGTTTATTTGGTTTTGAATATTTTATGACTATAGGATTATTGAATGAAATCTATTGTATAAAATTTGAAATTTATTTGTATAATTATACTATCATAATCATTAATTAATAATAATACCTTAGCTGGAAGTTTTTCTTTTTTCAATCCAGGTATATTTTTTTTAACTGACACAACTTCTTTGCTTAACTTAGGCTGGAATTTACCAACTGAAGCAGTTGAAATTTTTGCAACATCCACAGCAGTTTTTAACTATAAATATTATTCAATAAGTATATAGTCAATCAAATTGTAAATAATGTGGAAAAAATATCTTAATCATATAATAAGTTCTTTAAAAATTACCTGATTCGAGTGCAATGTTCCTTCCAAAGGTGGCAATCCAACAGAGGGCACTTTTATCTTACGTGTAGCAGCTATATTACGTAATCTTTGGTATTCATTTTTAGCTACACGTTCTTTTTTTGCTTCTCTCTTTTGAGCAAACAAATCAACATTTGGATCTGCAGCATTTCCAGGTACTTCCAAAATCCAATCCTTATCTTTTTCTGCAGCAGCTTTTTTGTAACCATAAGTCGGTATCCATTTCTAATAGAATGAGACAACTATAATATATTATACTATTAAGATAACTTAAATCGCAAGAAATTGTACGGATAATAAATATTTTCAGAGTTTTTGGATACTTTGACTTTTTTTTATCCCAAAAGCTGGACTTTAAACGGGTATTTTTGGTCTGACTTTATTAAAAAAAAATATATATACATATAATTATAAGAAACAAATCAGTTTATACTTATTAAGTATCAAATAGCTAATGCAAACAAATGTTACTAATCTTTTCACTGTGGTTATAAAGAGTTTCTATTAAGTAAAAACAAGTACCTGTAAAATATCGTCCCATGTTGATTTAGGTTTGGGTGTTTTCTTAATTCCTTTTTCAATAGCAAATTTCTGCCATTTAGTCAGTGCTTTAGGCGCTGGTAACGGTTTTTCACGAGGTAAATTGTACCTGGGTTCTGGTAAATCTACATACATGTATCCATCTTCATTTTTCATAGGCAATTCAAATAATTGGTTAATTATTAACTGTACATTATTTCTAGTTTCATCTGTTAAATATGCTTCTTGATCTGACCTATATTAATTGAAATATTATATTATAAAATGTACCTATGTAAGATGAAATAATTTTTATTACCTGAGTTGTTTGGTGTCAAAATCATTTGAATCAAAACAAAGTAATGTACCTAAATCAATTTCAGGTTCTAATATCTTGGATACAGTCACGCTGAGTTGTGATGCTCTGTCTGAGGCTTCTTTTTTATTCAGCACATCGGAAATATCTTCCATAGTAAGTCAGTATATTTAAATATTTCACTTTATAAAAATTAAAAATAAGAAAATACACAATTTACACATGCTATGTATTTATTATGATTTTCACATACGATATTTTAAGGTTAATAATTTTCTGATATCATTAATTTATAGCACGGACAATAATCTTTATCATGGTATAAGATAAGTGTATCATATAAATCTTAAACCATGGTTTAAACCATAGACATAAAAACTTAATATTAATCTAACCTGGTTTTAACGGGTTGCACCAACTATTTACACAGAGATAAACTCGTCTATCTGTAGTACTTACCTAAATTCCATTGCACCAATTAGGTTTTAAATTTTATCTGTTGATAAAAATGTAGTTTATCAAGAGTTAAATTTAATGTCCATTTATCGCTGTGTAAATATTTATCTATAGTTAAATTTCGTTATCAATGTTTTGCGTTATTATGGTGACGTGATAATCGAAAACATTAAATTATATTATTATATTATTAATTCATAATTGATGTTATTATTATAGTTTATTAGTGATAATAATATTAACTTCTACAGCCGCAACTTAATAATCATTATTCTGGTTATAATAACCTGAATATAAAAACATGATCGAGTAACACCTGTAAATTTAACACACGATAAAACTTCAATTTATCAACTGTTAGTTTATCATCGTGTTAATATTTAACACTATATTTATAAAGATTTATCAATTGACAAATACGGGTCGGGTGCAACCGGGCATTAATATGTCTATGGTTTAAACATTAAACAATAAGATAACTAAGGGTCCGTATTACAATTCTCGGTCTAACTCGAGGAGTTTAGCAACTCGGTTATCAACTAAAATTTAAGTTAACTAATTGCGGGTATTACAATCACAGATGTAACTCGGTTTAAATATACTGTGGTAAAACCGTTGTTTTTTGTTGTATGTGTGGTACCGTTATGTAATTAATGAAAAAGTTAGGTGATAGTGGATCATTCGATCTGTTATTCTTTATTTTTTTAATTCGCATACTTTGTTAATTATTTGAATTTGTTGCAATGTCTGATGGGCCCGAAAAAAAATAAGAGCTGATATTGGGGATGAGAGCGGTCACTGTTGTTGATGAAAAGTTGGGAAGGTGGGATACATAAGGTTATTTCATTTATATCTGTAAGCAACGATAAGCCATTGCTTGACGATGGACGATTCCGAGCGCAGTTCGGTAATACATAATTTGGATTTACGTAATTTTTTTGCAATTTTCGTTTAAATGTGATTTTAAAAAAATAAGTCCGATCATTTTGGAAATTTTACCACGTCTAGTTAAATCTAATACAAATATTATTACCAAGTTTCAAGTCTCTACGTGTATTTATAACCGAATTACAGCAAAACAACTCCCATAAATTAAAATTCCTTAAAACGTCAAAAGTGGCTCAAAAGTTTTGGCGATGATACCGTTAGAAAGTAAATCATAAAGCAACAAAAATAGTGTTCTATGATTTTTCGATTAAATCATTTTTCTGGTATAAAACGTCGTCCGTGTTTTTTTATAAAATAATGAAATCGTGAAATTGCACGTTTTCCCACGTTTTTTCCACTTAAGTGCTTTTATTTAAAAAATGGCGTCAAAAATCAAAAAATGACCACTTTGAAATACCGTCTAGACAATTTGAGCTTTCAGAAGAGTTGCTACACGGAAAAATCGGAGCAAGTTTACTAGGGAAAGACTAGAAAAAAAAGAATAAATAAACATCTTAGTAAAACCAGTAGCTACCCTCGTTACGCTCGGAATCTAAAGAAAAAAAAAACATAAATATTTACCATACTCATTATTATAAAAAACACAGATAATTCGTAATATTCCAAGACTGTTATACTACGATTGCAAATTCTACAATACTTGCTAGGGTGTTGTGTATATTTATCAAATATATCCAATATAATGTATGGATAAATAGTTTCCCGGTAAAAGTGTATGCATGTTAATGGGTTTTCAAACAATAAATCAGAAATTAGGCAATAATATTACATGGATTCCCAATACAAGTATAGGCAAGTAATAGGTGTCTACATTATACATATGATATTATTCAGTATTCCGTTCGGTGTTGTTTTTTTTTTTTTTTTTGTTCGTTACCGTTCGTCCTAATAGAAGTGATCATTAAATCAAATAAAAAAACCGCAAATTGCGTACCTATCAAGGTTGAAACAATGTAAAAACACGATTTAGTGAAGGCGTACAAAGTCCAGTGCAATCATTATTGCATTGTATTTTAAAAACGAATTTAAACATTGACAATCCGGTTTTAATTACCGGTTGAACACGAGCGCGTACACGAATGAAATGGAAATGCTGTCTGCTGTAAAAATCTAGATAATGGTACCTGATTGGAGCTCTGCTGAATGATAGACCCTATATTTATTAAACACTGGAGTTCTAGAGTAAGCCAATTTGTCTACAATTACCAAATACACTTTGACAACCCAATGTATTTACTGTGGCCCGACGGTGTTCGTCATGATGACGTATTACTATTTCTAAGCGATGCACCGCCGTACGTGAAGAAAGTATGTACGACTATTAAAGCTCTGTACTCCAAGATGACTCATGTTATTTGTATAGCACGCGGATTACGTAGATTGACAGAAAATATTCGGAGTCATATTCCTAGAGTTGATGAATTAGTAGCAAAAGGACAGCAAGTATTTTTAAAAACCCCTTCACGTGTTTTATTGTTTAAGACAGAAGCTCTTCCTCCCGCACCCGTACTCACATGTTAGGGTACTTGGACCGAAGCTACTTCTTATTATTACCAATATTTTGAATGAATACGAAATGTTTTGCAGCATTTTGATTCTGACGATGTTCTATCTATAAAATAATCTAAAGCCTTTCTAAATGAAATGCTCATGGAACCAAATTTGACATTTGTACATTCCAACTATGGGTTTTTACCAACAATAACTAAATTTAATTATTCCCATTTTTCCTCGGTTTTTTACATTTGTAAGGAAAACTGAGAAAATCGAAAAATGACCTCCCTAGTGAAATTTCTTTTTAGAAAAATTGCTATCATTGAAAATTGGAACAAAATTACTGGTAGAAAAGTCGTCCATAGATAAAAACAAACATAAAAAAAAAAAAAAAACATCTTTGGTAAACCACAAGTTTCTTCGGTCCACTCAAAATCTAAGATCGAATTTGAAATCGTTATTTCCGTAATATTACCCATTATTTCTTAATTTGAAAAATCCTATTCCATCTTTCATACAAGTCCGTTCTTATATTAATTACGGAATAATGTCAAACACAGACACGATTCGAGAAGATTCTAGAATTGTCTACGTTGTTATAGTAAAACAAACGATGAGTGGCCGGTGAAGGGGGACGGCGAATGCGTTTCGCGAGCCATGCCGAACGTTCTCGAACATTCAGTCGGCTATATAAACGTAAACGGCGCACCGTCGGACGTCAGTTTGAATCTGAAAGCGAACTTGTTCTGTTTTACGCGGTTATTTGTCGCTATTATTTCGACGATTTTTCAGTGCGATTTATACCATTTGCTTATCGAGTGTTACATTAAATAACGATTTTTATTCTTATTTTTGATTGTGAATAATTTACGATTTTTGTGAATATCAACAATCCACGAAATGGTCGGAAAAACGGCAATCGGAATTGATTTGGGTACCACATACTCTTGTGTGGGTATCTGGCAACACGGAAAAGTCGAGATCATCGCCAACGACCAAGGTAACAGAACCACCCCGAGTTATGTGGCGTTTACGGACACCGAACGGTTGATCGGAGACGGGGCCAAGAACCAGGTGGCCATGAATCCCAGTAACACGGTGTTCGACGCCAAACGTTTGATCGGCCGTCGGTTCGACGACGAGAAGACGCAAGCGGACATGAAACATTGGCCATTCAAAGTAGTCGACGACTGCGGAAAACCGAAAATCCAAGTGGAATTTAAAGGTGAACGAAAGGTTTTCGCGCCTGAAGAGATAAGTTCGATGGTATTGACTAAGATGAAGGAGACCGCCGAAGCGTATTTGGGTCGTAATGTCACGGACGCTGTCATAACGGTGCCGGCGTATTTCAACGATTCGCAGAGGCAAGCGACCAAGGACGCGGGCGTCATCGCCGGTCTGAATGTGATGAGGATTATCAACGAACCGACGGCTGCGGCTCTGGCCTACGGTCTGGACAAGAACCTGAAAGGGGAAAGGAACGTGTTGATATTCGATCTGGGCGGCGGTACGTTTGACGTGTCCGTGTTGCAGATCGACGAGGGATCGATATTCGAAGTGAAGTCTACGGCGGGGGACACACACTTGGGAGGCGAAGACTTTGACAACCGGCTAGTATCTCATTTGGCGGAAGAGTTCAAGAGAAAGTTCAAAAAGGACGTGAAGAGCAACCCAAGAGCGTTGAGACGGCTGAGAACCGCCGCGGAACGCGCCAAGAGAACTTTGTCATCCAGCTCTGAGGCCACCATTGAGATCGACGCCCTGATGGAAGGCGTCGATTTCTATACGAGAGTGTCCCGAGCCCGTTTCGAGGAGCTGTGCGCCGACCTGTTCAGAGCGACCTTGCAACCGGTGGAGAAGGCGTTGGCGGACGCCAAGTTGGACAAAGGAGCTATACACGACGTGGTGCTCGTGGGCGGTTCTACGAGGATTCCGAAAATTCAGAGTCTCCTTCAAAACTTTTTCTGCGGTAAGTCGCTCAATCTGTCCATCAACCCGGACGAGGCGGTAGCTTACGGCGCTGCCGTACAGGCGGCAATTCTTGGTGGCGACACGAGTTCTGCCATCCAGGACGTGTTACTCGTGGACGTGACGCCTCTGTCGCTGGGCATCGAGACCGCGGGAGGCGTCATGACCAAGATCGTCGACCGCAATTGCACCATACCGTGCAAACAAACCCAGACGTTTACTACTTACGCGGACAACCAACCGGCCGTCACTATACAGGTGTTCGAAGGAGAAAGAGCCATGACCAAGGACAACAATCTGTTGGGAACTTTCGACTTGACCGGCATACCACCGGCGCCTCGAGGTGTGCCCAAGATCGACGTGACTTTCGATTTGGACGCTAACGGTATTTTGAACGTGTCGGCCAAAGACAACAGTTCCGGTCGTTCCAAGAACATAGTCATCAAGAACGACAAGGGCCGTTTGTCTCAGGCCGAAATCGATCGTATGCTCAGCGAAGCCGAGCGGTACAAAGAGGAGGACGAACGACAAAAGGTCAAGATCGCGGCCAAGAACCAGTTGGAGAGTTACGTGTTCGGCGTGAAACAGGCGCTGGACGAGGCTGGCGACAAGCTGACCGAATCTGAGAAAAACGCTGGCAAACAGCAGTGCGAAACGGTCATCCAGTGGTTGGACAACAATCAATTGGCGGACAAAGAAGAATATGAGTATAAACTAAAGGAAATCCAGAAGAACTGCTCGGAGTTGATGATGAAATTACACGGCGGTCAAGCCGGAAGACCGCAGGCCGCGCCTCCCGGAGGTTACGGATTCCCCGGATCACCATCCCGAGGACCTACTGTTGAAGAAGTCGATTAATTTTTTTTTTATGTTCCATGTTACGACTTTTGTAAATATTTATCGTGTTTCCTATTGATTTTTCTTGTCGTTAAATCTCAATGATTGTTTATTGTTCCATGATTAGACTGATTTTATGTACTTTTTCTATATACTTATATATATATTCGGCTGTGTATGTGTAAAATACTATTTGATTTTATTTTCGCGAAAATAAAATTTATTCAATATTAAGAATTTATGCTGGTTTTATTTATTTATTTTTTTTTTTAAAAAATATTTCTACGTTTTATCATTATCCCCCCCAGGACAGTACATTCGATCAAGTGCTTCTCGGGTCATACCACCCTTTAGGAGCTTGGCAATACATTTTTGGTTCTATGTTCTTATGATATACTTGTAATTTATGTATGCTAGTTAATTAGGAATGATGCATCATTTTTTTGATCTCATTGATTTTAATAACAACTTTACATTCGGATTACAATATATATAATATAATTACCATGATTAATTTAAATTATTAATGTATAAATTGAAAATGTATGGTCTGAAAAATAAATGGTAGGGTACCGTGATGTACTCGACATATGCTAGCGGCATTTCATCAGTCTAAATTAATTTAATAGTTATATGAATATGATAAATATGATAGGCTGGTAGGTGTAATGATTATCATTTTCATCTATTTTAATTGTTTTTGACAATAATGCTCTGGGTAAAACTGATTTATTACACAAAAAAATGATATGATGCAACTTGCCATAATACATTTTTTTTTTATAGTTTATCTTTGTAAGATTTGTCATGTGCAATTTTACACTAATAATTGATTGTCAACAATTTAAAAGTGGTAAAGTAGTAACAAATGTTTTCTAAAAATGTCCAACTGTATTTATATATTGACTGACAGCATTTAATACATACTGTAGATATAATAACCGATAAGATCATAACACAGGATATGATAAATCTTATACAATAGATTATTAAAAGTGACCTATTTTGTTCAAAAATGATACATTTTCAAATAGTATATATATTTTTTTAAATTACACATTAGAAAAAAAAAACAAATAAATAAATAATAATGATTTAAGAAAACAATAAATTACATAGGTACACAAAATTATTACATTAAAAAACATTCAATACAAATACAATGGATGGAATATGTTATTTTATACAAAATGATCAAAATAAATACGAATCAATATTTAAAATTTTCATAAAAATACATAATATTATTGACTAGTCATATGCCAATTTTATTTTAGAGTTCTAATTGTATCACTATAATTACATACCAAAACAAGTCAGTCATTTTTAACTTTTAAAAAGAAAACTTTAAATCCTGTTGTAATTTCAATTATTAAATATAAAAATAAATATTCAATATTTTAAAATTACACAATTAGTTAAGTACAAATCTATTTTTGAGATGAGAATTAAATAAACATGTATTATTGGTTTTTTAAACTCTTTTAAACTAACTTATTAGAATATATTGGGTGATCAACCAACCTTAACGAAAATTTGATTTTACAAAAATGTTAATATACACAACACACTTACTGGATTTACCATTTATTAAATATAAGTTTAAAATTTAAATTGCCGTTGTGGAGAAGGATCATTATCTAAATATGGACACACAATGTATTATCCTTTTATAATTCTCCGGTCTTAATTTTAAACTGTTTTATAAACAATATATTCATAATAATAGTTATGTGTGACAAAATGTTTACAAAAATATTCTTTGTTCGAATCTGTGTTGAAAAGGAGAGATTATCACTTAAGAAGTAAAAGTTATTACTTATTTAAGATATAATGGGTAGGGATGAAAATAAAGAAAATATTGTTAAAATAGGGCTTAAACAAATTTCACAATTATTGAAAAAACAAATCTGAATTATTAAAAATCATCAACCAGACATTAAACCATAAAAGAATAAACTATGATAAAAGAATAACGTAGTAAAGTGTCAAAAACATGACTCGTCATTGATGTGATTATTAATTCAATTAAGATTTATAAAATTTAAATTATATTTACAATATAAATTATCATTTTTTAAAATAAATTATACTTTATTTAACAAAAATCAAAAACAGTAACAGCGTCACCAAATTACAGCTCTATTAATTGAATCAGTCAAACATAGCTGCAAATAAATAACATATGTTCACTTAATAAAACTAATTAATTTTGTTATTTTATTTTAGTAAATAGATCCAAGCATGTGCAATTTGTGCAATTAAAAATGTTCCAAATCAAACAAATAATAAATTAATAATAGACTTGGAAAACAAATACTATCTTAATTATCATTAATAATGCATTAGTCTTTTTTTAAATTGCATATATTATTAAATAATATTGTCGATGAAGTACATGATAATTTATTTTACTAACAAAACAAAAAAACCTCAAAATCCACAAAAACACTGACTTATTAGTTTTTACTAGAATGTATATTATTTCAGTAGAAAGCCAGGGTTTACCAAAAATATAGCGAGTTAATAAAAGCAAATAATATATTATGCATTTTAATAAGCAAGTTATGAATGTGTACCTTGGACACGTTGATGGTAAATATGAATAATTTTTGGTTTTATCCACACAATCATAATTGGGGTTAGAAAAATACGACGGTTTTGTTAAATTTATGTAACCAGAACATTCAACTAAAAAGTACATAAAACATAGTTTGATAAGATGATTAGTTAAAATTTTTAAAAGACTTCAATGTTAAGTACTAAAGAAAACCTAGTCTAAAATAGTATTAAAATTGTTATTAACTATTAGCACGTTCACCAGTGCACTAACAATTATATATCTGGTTAGCATCACAGTTTATATTCATAGATTTATATATACATTTTTGGCTGATATGATATGATCAAGAACATTCAGTGACTACATCATTTTATGCAGTTGATTATTTGTAAGGATTTGTAAGTGATGGCTAATAGTTATCACAGAACACTGTGCGTATAATTTTGGAGAGTGATGTATGTGCTGAGGTGAACGTGTTAAACAATATTAACAAAAACAAGCTAATCAAATTTAATTTAATTTACCTGAGTTAAGCATTGGTTTCAATTCCAAATCATCTCTGTTTTCAGAATGTTCAGAAATGTTTAGACAAGAATTTGAATTGTTTTCAGACACAGTTGAACAATTTAAATAAGTCGGTTCAGTTAAAAGACTCAAGTAATCAGTCGAATGACCTCCTTCAGTATTCATTCTCATATAAACCTCATTTAAATTCATGTAATGCTATGAATAAACATTAATAATAATATTCAAAAAATGTAATACATTTTATATTAAATTTGTTTACCGATTTTGTACCGTCTTGTAATAAATCACTTAAGCGTTCGGATAAATCTGTGAATGTTGGCCTTGACATTGGAACTACTTTCCAACAGTCCAACATTATATTATATCTGAACAAAAAAATAAATATTATTAAACTTAAAACAATTTAAACTATGATTCAAAAAAATAATAGGTTATTGAAAAATGATTTACATTTCAGAATTTGCAAATTTTGGTTGTTCCATTCGGTAACCTTCAATTAACTTGTTAAACAATTCATTAAATTTTTGTACATCTAATAGAGTAAGCAAAGCAATATTAATTTCATTTATACATCATCAAGTTTATTATTAAATATATTAACATTAACTATAAACAATTTACTTGGGTATGGAGTAACAGCTAAAGAGAATATTTCCCACAGAACTACACCAAATGCCCAAACATCTGATTGTGTTGAAAAAACTCGATCACGTAAGGATTCAATTGCCATCCACTTGACTGGCAAAAGATCCTAAAATTTAATAAAATGTATTTATATATATATATATATTATATACTGAAATTAACACAATTATACAAAATTATACCTTATCTGACTTTTTTTTGTAATTTTCATTGTTATACATAGTTTTTGCAAACCCAAAGTCACATATTTTTACAATATTTTCTTCGGCTAAAAGAATATTTCTTGTTGCTAAGTCGCCATGAAGAATCTAAACAATTAATGTAAGACATTAAATTTATAATATCTCTTCAATTGAGATTTTTTAAAGCAATTATTTAAGAGGGAATTCTTCAAGGGAGGATATAATAGCAAGGAATAAAGCTAATTTAGTATTACACTAGAAAGTAAGTATGCATGCAGTTTATAAAACTACAGTATTTCAAAATTATACTTTTCTACTGGCGAGATATTCCATTCCTCGTGCTACTTGAAATGACCAACATATCAAGTCATGTGTACAAATTGGCTTAACAGTTAAATTTTTATAGTCGCCACGATAATTGGTACGCCACTCTGGTTCAACTTCATCGGGTACCAAATAACCATCGGAACCAATCTGTGTACCACTATCATCAACTTTTGTACACAATTCAATTTTATTAGGAATGTTTACATAAAATGGATTTCTAATGCACAAAAGTTTATAGTTAATAATTTAATATTATTTGAGGGAGGACTGTTTAAAAATCAAAATATTGATTCAAATTACTTTGATATTGTATTAATATCGTAATCCAAATAACCATCGGGTGTTATTTGGTTTACAAAGCGGTCTCTCTGTTTAAGCAAATATTGATGAATATTTCCAAAACGACAATATTCTACAATCACCATCAGTTCTCCTGAAAAAAAATATACATTTGTTTATACCTTTTTTCAGAATTATATTGGTATTAATTTAAACAGTATTCATTTTACTTTTGTTTATATTTCCAGTATATGCTCCAAGTAAATTTACTACATTTAAGTGCCTGCCAAGATGGATCATAATCTTTAACTCAGAAGCTAGTGCTTTAATATATGATGGGTCTGTATTAGGTTTTACCATCTTTACAGCAACAGTAGTAGTTGTATCTTTATCAATTATACCCATAGCTTCGGCTTTAAAGACAATACCAAATGCTCCTGAACCTAGTTGTTTACCTATAAATTAAATAACAATTATTTATTTATTTATTTATTATTAAGCAATGGGCATAAGTCCTTTAGTAAAATATTACATATTAATTGACACGTGAAACTTAATAAAACAATATAAAATTAATTAGGTTCTATGGTTTAAAAGTAACAATGTTTTAGTTTTAAAATTCTGGTAAGATAAAACAAAAAAAACTTAAGATTGTGGAGATTTTATTAATGTTTAACAGAGCTCTTGAGAAAAATTAATTTTTGTCACAATTTGTTTTAAATTTAATTATATAGAACAAATCAGAATTACGTGTATTCGACTAAGGATTTTAAATCCATTTAAATTTAAAATAGCTAGGCAGTTGATATAGTTATTTACAATATCATAAACATTCATTATATTTATTAAATTATGTCTGATGGTAAGAGAATCTGGACTTATAGAGCCTTGAACCACGAGGAAAGTCTCTGGAGATAGTATAATGGGTAACGCAGGCAATTCTTTTCAGAAATATATATTGAATATTATTAAGATCGTTTAAGTATGTTGATTAATTACCAGACCAAATTCTAGATTTTATCTAACTAATGATTATGTTTATAACGACTTAGTGAATATAGTAATCAAACTAAATTGTTGATCAAAATTGTATACTTTTAAGTATTACACAAAAAATTAAAAATATAACAAAGTTTCCTTATATTTTACCAAGCTTTAATTTATCTCTAGGAAACTCCCATCGTTTATCATAGGGAAGCAGTTCTGCTTGTTCTTCAATCCCCAAATCAGGATTCCAACTTTCTACTGCACCATTTTCAAAGTGTAATAAGCCGGCGAGAGCTAATTCTTGTTTTAATTTCTGTTTTAAAATGTACAGTTAATTAAATTATAATATGTTGATCAAGTATTAGAATTAATTTAAATCACCTGTTCTCTTCTTAAGTGTATGGCACATCCTATCATAAGAACTCCCAGAAGTATAGTCGATACAGTACAAAAAGCAATGAAACCGAAATGTTCATGTTCTGTAGGTCTATCTATAATAAAAATATTTATAGTATACTAATGTATCTACATTAAAATTGTAGAAAAAAACATGCTATATTATAAAATTAAATATTTTATTTATACAAGTTATAAACATACCAATAAATATCAAACTATTGGTCAAAGTAGAACTGCCTATTCTATTTGAAACATTACATGTATAAGAGCCTTCATCTTCTAATGCAGTAAAACGAATTATAAGTGTTTGATTTTTATCTGCTAACAACACTCTAGTATCATTTTTAGCTAAGTGAAATAGTTGGCCATTCTAGAAGTATATAAATAAAATAACTACTTAATGTTACTAAATGTTAACTACTAAATGTTTTATTTATAAACAATATTTACTTACTTTATACCATAAAATAGTTGGCGGTGGCATACCATCGCTTACATAACAATGCCATTGTACTGGTTGTCCAGTTTTGACTGACCGAATACTTGAATTAGATACTTTATTAATTAATGGAATATGTGGTTCTGTAGTTATATAAAAATTATACATAAGAGGTTTCTTAAATTATTTTATTCAAAATAGACTTACTCTTGACTATTAATGGAAATATTAGTTTTACTTTATCTTCCTTATTTACTTCAAGAACAGTACAAAAATATGTTCCATTATCTTTATTTGTTACATTTTTTATTATTAAGTTTGACCGATATGAAAATTGTGTATCATTATTAGTAATAATAAAATCTGCAACAAATTTATAAATAGTTAATTATCATTTTTAAATTGCATAATTTTAATTTATTTGCTATAAATAGTTAAATAAAATATTCAATAAAAAAATAAAATAAATAGAATATTTCTATTTTGAATATATTTACTCACTATCATTGATATTTACTGGAACCTCTTCCCCAATTAACGTTTGATAGGTCCATTTTATATCATGGTGGTAATAATATTTAGAAGCACCACATTCTAGTGTTACATTATAGTCTCCTTCAACCACAATTGGAGGTCCTTTGTTTGTTAAACCATTAGGTATATCTAAAATAATATATTTCTATATAAAAACCATATAATTGTAAAGTTAATAGAATAAAATAACTACATTATTTTACCAGTCATAATAAAATTGGATGTGTAAATAGTATTTCCATATTCATTTGTAGCGTTACATGCAAGTATTCCAGATTCAGTAGAAAAAATATTTATAGTCGATATAAGGAATGTTTCGCTCATAACGGTTTCTTTATACATGTTTCTCTGTGAAATAAATATATTATGCAATATTACTTATTAGCAGAGAAGAGAAGTTTTAGGATGTCTGTTTTTTTCGAGTCTCTATTTTTATAACTAATTTTATGCATATTTGGTGAATTTTTTTACATATTTTACATTTTATAGAAAATAATTTGAGTAAATAATACATTTAAAAAAGTTTTGAAATAAAAATGATGAATTTTGTGTTATGTTTAAAATGTTGAACAAAGAAAGTTTATGGATGGAAGTTTACCATAAGATCTAACTGGAAATTTAATATTTTATACACGCCAAGAGCATCCACAATATAAAAAGGAATAAAAGGAATAATAAAAAGGAAGTATCAAAGGAGTAAGAATAGTAATAGAAATAAATATTGGAAGAGGGAAAATGGATGGCCGAAAAAGAGGTGGTTGTATTCGGTTGAGATTGATTCAATGATATGAGAACAGTCGTTGTATATGAGAATGATGTGGGATTTTAGGGCAAGTGTGAACGACCTAAAATAATTGGAATGAAGGCAAAAGAGAAGAAATAAATAATTTACTTAATCTCGATTTTTATGCATATTTTGAAAATATCACCTTCTTTGATTTACATAATTATTTATAAAAAAAAAATATTCATAATAATAATAATAATATTACTGGTATTTTGTTATATGAATCTTCGCATTTGGAATGATTTGGACATTTTTGTAAAGTCCATTCAACCTCAGGCAATGGATAACCAGCAACTCTACAGCTGATGTTGTGAAATTTTCCTACGTCATAGATTGGTTTTGCCATAAATTTATTATCTATTTCTACTAAAGGTCTTTCTAAAATATAGAATTTAAATAAAATATAGAATTGCCACATATTGTGATATTTTAGCACTTTGTTTACCTTTAACTAAAAGAGTAACAGAAATGTGTTGTCTATGTGCATCATTATCTGCAGTTAGTTCGTACATACCAGAATCGAATAGTTGTAAATTGTATATAACTAATTTGGATGTAGTCTTGTCGTTTTCCACAGATATTTTTTCCGTATTCATCCCTATTTCTCTACCGTCTGGATCTTTCCTGTGGTTTAAATAATACAAATTTAAGGCAAATCAATAATAATTTTTTTACTTTATCCCTATTTACCATACGAGAGTCGGCTTTGGGTAAGCTAATATTTCAATTATCCATTGTACCTTGAGAGTTCCAGCTTTACTTATTATTTTATTGACACCTCCTCGTACTGTTAAATTCAAATAAGTCACATCGGGCGCTACAAAAGTACAAAACAATAATAATTAAAAAAATTGTAAAAAAAAGATGATGCTTTTATTATATGTAGACTACATATAACAAAAGCAACTGTAGTTTAGACCTTACTGTATGTTTTAAGTGTGTATGAAGCATGGTTTTTATGTCCAGAATGCACTGTTACTTCACAATCATACCGACCTTCATCTTCAGTAGTAACATTTTGAATCTTCATTAAACGACTACCAACACTTTTACTAATGCCGTGTTTCAAACCATTGACAAAACGTTCTTTTTCAATTATAACATGTCGATCCTTATCAATAATATATAATTAAAGTAATATTATTATTCCAAATAAGTGAATCGAGTGAACAGCTAACCCTTAATTTCTGCTGATCGGGAACTATCCAATGTAATGTAAAAGAAACACCAAGATCCATGATTACGGAACAATTTAGACTTAAATTTTGACCGATAATTACATGGTCTGAATCAGTATTATTGATATAAGGCATAACTACATTATGCACAAGAGCTGAAAATTATAATTTAAAATCGTACAAATGTTATTTTAATTATTTTAATGGTGCAATAAATATTAACAAAATTAAAAATAATGCCAATTAAATGCCAAAAGCATGTCAAGTAATAAATGCTATTATTAATAATGATAAAAAAAAATAAAACGAATAATTTAGTCAGAGTAGATAGTCATACCAAGTCAAATTATTTTAAACAAATACTACAATGATTTACAATCAGAATTAATTAAAATTACTAGATATATTTTAAATTCTGAGCAAAGCTCATGCAGGTATATTTTTAATTTGATATGTGTAACATGTGTGTCTTTTTTATTTTGGTTTTTCTATTTTTTGAATTATATATTTTTAATTTGTAAATAACATTACAACGAAAAATCTTGGTACGATCATCAACTTTAGGGAAATGGATACAAAATTAAGTCTAGTTGGACAACTAGACTGGAGTAAACATTTTGTGGTTTTCTTAATAACGGGGAAAAATAAAAAAAAAAAAATAATAATTTTGCATCAGAGGTTTCTGAGCTATTTTCGATTTTATTTTTTTATAATTCTGTTAAAAATAATTGTAGAGATCTGAAACTTTCACCAAAAATATTTATATTAGCCTTTTTTCATTATGGTGCTGTTTCCAAAATATTATACTGGTGTTTTATGATTAATTAATAGCTATTTTAAATTTAAAGTTTTTTTTGTTTGTTTAATAAAGACAAAAATTAAATTTACTGTTTTGTAATTTATTTTGTGGTTAAAAATTAATAGCTACAACTTTTATTCAAAATTATCAAAATATGTTTAACCAAACTTCACTAAGACTCGTTTTTTGTTCGTAATAAATAATTGCTGAGTACAGATATAAACTGAATTACTTTATATACCAATACAGAGTGATTTTTTTTTTATCATGATCAAGAACAAATTATCTCCAAGGATTTTATGAATTTGATTTCTGTTTTTTATTTTAATCATTGTAAAGTCATTTAAGCTTTATTTTAACACCATTTTAAATTTTTAATCCTACTCCTTAGTATTATTGTTATTATTATTATTTACCTATATTATTTTGCAAAATAATGGGCCCCACTGAGCTAGCTCGTGTGAGGACCTATAATAATTTTATTCTTTACAATAATAACACTTAAATAAACATACATAAATATATGAAAACACAAAGTAAATAATGGTATTAGATGGTGGTATACACCTTTAATAAGTACTTACTGTTGTGTTTTAAAATAGAAACCCTCTCTTTTTGACACAGATATGCATAGAGAATATCTGTTTATGAGGTATAACCGTTTAAAATTTAGACAAGAGGCCTATAGAATGGTAATAAAAGGCATGTCTATTTTTAAATAATAAATTGATAATTCTTCTATACTTCTCCGGTCTAAATTTTTAACTTTGATATTAGTGTTATGCACACCAATATTTATAAAAAAATATCAAATCTGTGTTTAAAGAGGGGTTCCTATTTTAAAAACAAAATTATGTACTTATTTAAAGTATATGGAGAAAGGGTATAACATTTAAAATAAATCCCAAACGATTTCATAATGATTAAAAGAATAAGAGAAATCATTTTCACTTCAATCCTCTGAGATAATTTCTGGTTCATGATAAAAAAAATGTACCCTGTACATCCAACCTTCTCTACTTCTCACCTATAACGGTGACTCACTTATGGTGCAAAGTATGTTTGGCTATTTTAAATTGATTTTATCTCCAGTAAAACTAATGAACATTGTATTAAACATATAATAAATAAAACTCAACTATCTTGATAATAATAATAAAAACAAGTTAAACTTGTGCACTTTTTTATAATTAAAAGAAAAGGTACCTAAACAAAATTATTTTTATTTTTGAAAATATGAGAATGAAATAATTTAAATTATCTTAAACTAACCAATGTGTAAGAGAGTAGTATTCAAAATCAATTATTGATAAATAAATAATAATATTATACATAAATGAGATGAACCAACATATAGAGCAAATTTTAACTTAAGTATATTATACATTTAATGTACTAAGTTCTCAAAATTCAATAACCAAACACCATGTATGTGTAACAATACCAACTCACGATTAATGAAAACATTGAATTCTCGTGAATCATTGATGTTATTCTTGTAGCTCACACAACTGAATGAACCAGAATCTCGGACCGAAGGTGACCTAAGTGTGTATCCTATTTTTTGATCATACTCGTATTCTATATTATCAGTATCAGTAATCTGAAATATGAATATAAATATTTTTTTTTCTTTTAAGTAAACCCTTGTCTAACAAGTTGTTAATAAAAAATTACTCTTAAGCCACACAAGCAGTCAAGCAAATATTAAATTATTATTAATGTACTCATAACACATACAAATTTCCCTTACGCATTATATTAAGTTCATAGGTTACAATTTGTTTTATGTCCTTATGTTTGGCAAGACACCTGTAGGGCCCTGAATTTAATATTGTCACTGAATAGAGTAAAAATCCACACTTCATATCATAATGCAATTCCATGCCACCACCATACATGTTACCAGACACCAACTAAATTAAGAAATTGTTAGGCATTCAAATATTAATTAAATTAGAAATTAAATTCACAAAGACCATACAATTCAAATGCAAGCTTATTAAAGTATTATTAATGATTGTGTATAAGTTAAAAATTATTGATCACAGAAAGTGCAATTTATAAACTAAACAAACAAAATGAAAAAACAGCAAACAAACTGAGCGCTGGATGCTGTTAACCAGAGCAAAACTAAATTGTTATATTAATATTATTAAATTAAAAGCGTAACAAAATGAATTAAGTAAATAAGTATATAAATAAAAAGTTTATATATAAAAATAAAATAAATAAATGAATCAATGCGCCGCCTGGAGTATTATAATAAGTATATTATACAACCAGTTTTGAATTAAAAATTCATCATAGGTATATCACAGTTAAAATGTAAAATGCGACTGAATATTAAAAATTAAATGAAAGAAAACACAGAAAAACTTACAAATTAATCGTTTTACATAAAATATAGAAATAATTTATTTTAATACGAGAGATTATTTAAAATTAGTTATTATTAGACATAGATATTTTAAGAAACATAAACCATTTGGTTATTATTTATTATATAAAATGTATTGATATAAGGTATTATTTTTAAAATCTGTTTGTACATTTAAAATATTATTCAAATTATTTTACTCTATTATATTGTGTATGTATAATTCTTCTAAAACGGAATTAATGTAAATGTTATTTTGGATATTTATTATTTCTAAGTTTGTATTAATATCAAAATTTATATTATGGTTACATTTTAACTGTGATATACCTATGATGAATTTTTAATTCAAAACCGGTCGTATAATACACTTATTATAATACTCTAGGCGATGAATTTATTTATTTTATTTTTATATATGAATTTTTTATTTATATATTTATTTACTTTATTTATTTATGTGTATTAACCATTTTAATAATTTTGTCTTTACTTTATTATTTTATTATAACAAAATTATCACATTAAAAACAATCTATGAAATAATATGAAATTTTTTAAATGATATTTCAAAGATTTTTGATTTAATTATAATTTATAATAATATTATTATTATCATTAAAAAGTTTTATTATCTAAAAAAAAGTAAAATTATAGACAATAGTTTTTAGATTTTTTTTTGTTTTAACAAGAAGTGTACACTTTTTTACATGAATTTTACATTGTTGTGTAAATTCAACATCTACACATTTGATGATGTGAGTAGTGTATCCCTTATCAAAAGTGTACTCTTTATTTAAAAAATCTATAAAGCTATAATCTAAATAAATATGTATAATGAAAAACAAAATCTTGTTAAAAATAATGTTATGGACTGTTTACACGGTATTTAAAATGAGTTCATATTATAATGGTAATTTTTATTAAACAAAGATTTTCTGGCTTTTTGTATGCATATTTATAATAAGTGAATAAGTGTATCTTTCAAAACTTTAACTTACCTCAACATCATCTTTGAGCAATGTTACATTCACTTCTGGTGATGTTGGTCGACACGGAATAATAACATTACCATATTCATCTTGAGACAATGCATATAAATTCCCAGGAACAGCCAACAAATGTGATTCATCTAAACAATATTTATAGAAATATATAAATAATAAATTAATTATTTTTCAATTAAGTTCAATTAAACTACTAATAAAAAAATAATTTATATCATTGTTCATGATTATATCAAAAAATAATAATAACAAAAAATATATCTTAAGGGTGCTAAATATTAATTTGTTAACTTATTTTTAATGTCTAATATCTATTAAATATATTTAACAAATGATTTTCACTCCATAAAAAAATACATGTTTTCAAATTTAATCTTTTCATTTAGTTTAAATAATTACTTACGTTGAATAAACAGGTATATTTTTTTAGAATTTTGTTCATCTACTTTTAATTCTTCGGGCAACGGATCACAGTAATAATATCCAGTATCTAAATAACTAGCTCTACTCAATGTTAGTAGAGATATATGACTATTATTAGCCAGTCCTTGGGATATAGTGATTGATGAAGTCTATAAAAAATACATTACACATTATAGATACATAATTGTTAAGGGTTATATAATTATAATTAAGTGAAATTATTATTAAAATAAATCATTCGTAAAAACTACGACTGGTTCTTACTTTTTCTATAATTAAATTTGGATCAAATTGACTATAGTTCCATTTGACAGGTACATCTCCTGTACATTTTAATGTGAGATCAGCCCCCGATGTAAGGGTAAGTTCAGGAACGTCAGGCCATATTTGTATATCTGATAAAATAAATACATTTTTACATTCTGCCTTATTATTTGTTTGTATTAAAATTTCACATAAATACAGTTATTTATCAAAATATATTTGACCAAACAAAATCAACAGACAATGAAATTGGCCAATTTTTGAATATATTACCCAGCAAGAAATTGGAATATCTTTGACAAATACAAAAAAATAAGGAAAAAAAGTTATTTACAGAATTAATTAATCCAACATTTTTTTTTTTTTTATTGATCTTATAAAACATCAGCTACTATGGCCATTAGTTACAGTTTTTTTTTAAATCTAATTTACATGTGTATATTTAGTTAGGTATAGATGAACTTAAAATGATTCAAAGTATGTGGTTGATTCGTATGGAGGTGAGTTTCGGTGCCGTTCTCTTCTAGATTTGGTTGAGTAGGTCAGTTTTTCTCAAGAAAACGACCATGTTGTTGATATCTTCATTGTTGGGGCCTAAAGCTTCGTCTATGTTGGATGATATGTTGTATTTTTTGGCGTCTTAATGCATTCGGTTATTAAATGTTTGACTGTTATGCTGACTCCACAGGTTGGACATTGNTTTCTCAAGAAAACGACCATGTTGTTGATATCTTCATTGTTGGGGCCTAAAGCTTCGTCTATGTTGGATGATATGTTGTATTTTTTGGCGTCTTCTGCGTACTTAATGCATTCGGTTATTAAATGTTTGACTGTTATGTTGACTGCACAGGTTGGACATTGCGGAGGATCTTTTTTATCCAACATTTATTGTAGTTATTTAAAACTAACTATTTCAGTTGCTATTTTTTTGATCTCTTATAAATAGGTTATTATTTAATGTCTGTTTACAGGTGTTTATTATATATAATACTCCCTTACTAAGCAGTGTTTAATATTTAGTGTAGGCAGTTTAATATTAACCAAAAAAAAAGAACTAATACGACCAAAAGTAATTTTGAACAAGTTATGTATTTAAAATGAAACCAATTTTTTTCAATTGGTGTGGGCGGTGCAAATTTAATAAAAAAAACACAATTTTTAATATTAAAATGTGTTTTTTTTAATTTTTAACTACTATTTTTTAAACAATTTAAATTTAGTTGATAAAACTCTCAAACAAATATGTATACATAAAATTTAAAAAAAGTATGACAAAAAATCTATATTACCGGATCGATAACTGTATTGTTGTCATTAATATAGTTAAGTAATTGGTAAAAAAATAAATAGTATTTAAAATTGTGTTTAAATATTTTTTTAAAGTATTCTTTAGAACACTGATTAACTCGTATGTCTTATACATAATGTTTCTTGAGCTATTCATGTATAATATAATATATAAACATTAAACTCGTATTCTTATTGATACAATACACGAGTTCAAAAATAGTTTTTTTAAATGGTTGCTTACTCAATTTGTGTTATTAAGAACGAGTTGGAATGCGACGGTTTTACATTATTTTGTTGTAAAACCTATAGAATAATATGTAATGACCGTCCCACATTCCATGGACACACAACACCCGTTGACTAAAAATAAGTGCATCACACGCACTTGTAAAAGTATCTAACTGGCAAACGAAATTTGATTTAAAACACGGGTGACAAAATCTAAAAGAATTAATTGCAAAAAAAAAAACTAAAACGAATTTTTTTTTTCTTTCACCAATTTTATCCGCATTGATTATTATTCTACGATTACTATACATACAGATTATCCCACGAAGATATTCCCCTTGAATATCCTTGAATAGTCATCATCTCTATGAGTAATATAAAAAAATCAGAATTTAATTATCTATATTATCTCCGGAGATTCAAAGGGTATATTTTCGTTGGACAGCCTTTATATTAATATTATAAAATGATCAATTCATTAATATAAATCCATTTTTTCTTCTTTTACATTGTTCCGTGTTTTAGAACATTTAATATCGAACCGCAGTCTGAATAAAAAAAATATGGACATTATTGGATAGTTATATTCCATAGTCAATGTTTCTTACACCATTACGTCTGTATAGGTACGCGATTTATTTCATTATCTGAATGAAAAGGAAACGTATGCGTAACTCTCGAGTATCGAACATAATAACAATAAATGTCGCTACATTTGCATTACCTATTCAAGACAATCGGCGACGCAAACATTAACCGCAATTAATCCTCATCTCGTTTTTTTTTTTTTAATTTAAGTAGACATTTTTATTGTTACTTATTTATGATCAACAAACTACTAGTTATTTTATGGAATAGAATTCATTAAAAACAAGTACATATTGAATAAATATGCACAAATATGCAAACAAATTGACTATACATGCATTTGTATCTTACATGCACAAAAAAGTCATTAAATATGCTATTCTTGAAAAAATTACCATAATATGCAAACAAAAAAAAACACAAATATGAATTCTCCAAGTTACGGAACAGATTTTAAAAATATCGGGCAGTAAAATACAATTTTTAAGCTAGTAGAGTATTAAAAAAGCTAGAGATCAACTAACATTAGAATTGCATGAATTGTGGGTTGCATAACTTAACTTTTTTTTTCTTCAAAGTAAAAATCGAAAAATATTCTATCTTTTTTATGCCATAATGAATAGTTAGTCTTTTTTAGTGTGCGAAACTATGGGATACTTTTTATAAGAAAACACCGACGAAAAATCGAATTATACAAAATATTATTACATTCACACTGGATAAAATTATTTACATAATTGTTTTTCACTAATTAAAGGTTATATTATTATTATCTACAACATCCGTGGGCTAACTTAACGATGTGTTAATTGTTGGTAACATCAGTTCAGTAAGTTAAATATTACAATCTTAGATAGGTATTATTTGGGTTCTTATTTACTTATTATTATTACAGTTGAAATTTGAAAAATATAAAAAATATGTGTCTACAATATATATAACTGTGGCTTGGTGCAAGAAGGGCCAATATCAGACTTTGTGATTGTTGGGAAATGGGCTTTGAAATTTTATTTCCCCATAAGGGTGTATTTTATTAAATGTAAATGTTAGTGTAATTTTAAATTTTTACAAAAACTCTAACAAATTTTATTTTAATTTTTGTACATTTTCTTTTATTATTTCTAACTGATTTAAAAAAAAAATGACATTGGTCCTTTTTTCACCAAGCTACATATATATATATATATTTATATGTATAAAAACGGTTAATGGGGGATTCAGCTCCTTAGCCCCCTTTCGTACACCACTGAATTGAAGACATAAACAAAAATATGCAATTCCTATAACTTTTCATCCCTAGCTATAACGATCCAAAAAGTAATTATCCAGAACGTAGTGTTCATACGGTCTGCGTGTGCCCGGAAAATAAAATCCAAAAACCGTATTTGCGACCGCAAAGTATAATTCCGAAAACCCTATTCGCTAAAATGTAATCGGCGGTGTTCCCATTAATTGTTTTGATAGTATACCAAGTTAGTAAAATAATACCAAAACATTTACAATTAATACAATAAAAATATTTTTCTTGTAGTTTAGAGGGGAGAAAGGACGTGCCAATAATAAACTAGAGAGTTAAAAACGCAAATCGATTGAGACTTGAGAATATACGCAGTATACCCATAACATTTAAAAAAAATCTTGCGAGTTGAGAATAAACAGCATATATGTACAGTATACACTATGGGATTATGGGAACACTTCTGAATATAATACTAATACTGTGAACATAAGTTCAGGATAAATACGGTTTTTCGTTTTTAGATTCCGGACAAATGCTTTCCGGATAAACACGTTCCGCCCATTGTAATAAATATACGAAACCTATCGGTGGCCCGTTGCGACCTGTCGTTTGTTAACCCCTGCGATGCACTGTGCAATAGATTTTACGCGTATTTGATCTCGATCCCGTTGTGTACTACAGCACAATACCCACACACGTTATGATAATTAGTTTGGAAAATCGTATATGCATGTGAAACGAGGTCCATTACACAGGAAGACGAATAAAATTCATTACATTCGATAGAAACGTTAAATTAAGTATTAAATAATATTTCGGATGATAACGGGTCGGTCGAAATGCAAAAGACGGAGGAAGCGTGCAAAAGGCCTTTTTAACACTATAAACAAAAATTGATTCTTTTATTTATCACAAATTATTCACAATGGTTGTTAACCAATGACTTAATTTGGTTGTCGCGGCAATAACGTTTCCTTATTAAGAGAGATTAAAAAATTTAAAAAAAAAAACCCATTGATACTGCTCACTATTGTTATAAGCAGTTGAGAAGATAGGAGAGGGTTTATTATTGTTGGATACAAAAAACGATTTTGAGTGAAATAGTATAATTAGTCACGTTTTTTGCCCAAAAATCAAAAAAAATAACCGATGTTTCGACATTCATTGATAGTTTTTTTAATAATTTGATAAAACGATTATTGGATTTTAGATGCTAGACCTTTTTTCAAATAAATAGTACTACCCGGCGAAAAATAGGAAAGTTTGAACGCTTCTAACTAACTGCAAGTGATTTTCGAGAAAAAAAGTCCTGAACTGATGAATATTTTTATAAATATTTCAAATAGAGTGCCACCAGATATCCGCATTTTTCGAAGTATAGGTACTGCAAGCAAAATTGGAATAATTACCGAACCGAAAAACTTAAAAAGCAATTAGAAAATCCGAAATATTTTTCAAATAAAATACAACTTTGCGAAAAATCTGGACTTTTCAAGATATATGACACGAACAAATCGCAGCGAAAACACGCATCATTGTAAAAGTATAATAGCTTTGTCGCTACACTCAAAATCTAAAATAATGAACATACCAACAATTTATTAATAATCGTATATTGCTTTTGGCGCGCGTTTTCGTTCGTTATTTTAAATCAATCGAACGAAAAGAGAAATACCATAATAAATTATAATAATCATATGAAAATAATGTAATACATTTTAATATTAATAAAAAAAACCCCATCATGATTTACCATGTAAAAACAACGTTTCATTCTATATTTAACAGAAGTAATTATAATATTAAGATAATTTTAGTATTATCTAATCGTGACAGACAGCAAATGAGTGTAGGCGTCGTAATAATTATTAGAATTGAAGTGTCATTATAAATGACACAATGTAAAAAAAAAAATGATAATAATAAAAAAAAATCCCTAATGATAAGGGTCCGGATGCTAACACGTCTGGATGTTTTTATGGGACATTCGAAACAAAAAAAAAACCATATAGATTATAAGCATAAAATTTAATTTCAATCATAAATTATTATAGAAACAAAAATACAACATTAGAAAAAAAACAACAAAATATCACAATATAAAATATCCTGCCATTAATATTATCACTTGTCAGGCTTCCACGGAAATGAAATCTATTACAAATTCACAACACCTGAAGCACACCGGATTCAGAACAAAATATTGACATAAATGAAACCATATTCCTGATTGTTACAGAAGTCTTTTATCAGAAGAGATGAATAATAATACCAACCATAACGAAAATAACTCGTCGAAATTCTCAACGCACACCTATACACTCAGTTGTTCCTGTTTTCGGGGAACAGGAACCAAAATAAGTTACTAAAATAACAAAATTCATAATTCCGTAGATTTTTTTAAGTCTCTCCCAATTCTTAAGAAAATTATTATCATCCCTATGCACCAATAAGACAAGATTTACTACCAGAAACGTCCCCTACCAAGCCCGGATTAAGATGATTTTGGGCCTGGGACCAAATAATTTTAGAGGCTCATAAACATAATCAAAATATTGGTCGACAAATTAATATATTTTAGAGATCGCCGTACATTTGTAATCGACAGTATTCCATTTCCTTACCATGATCATCCTGCCATAAACAGACGATATCACGATAGTATAAACAATAATAATACTATATCCATTATCGTAATATATTATAAGAAACGTACTTCCCGCCAAGGTCAAGGACCCACAATTTTACGATATCCAGGGGCCTGGGGCCATGACACACTCTGCTTTCCTAATCAGGGCCTACCACCAACAGTTGATGATCAGAGCTAAATGTCTGGTATAAAAGTGTGAACAGACAAAAAACATCCATTAGAGTAAAACCAATACATTCTTCGTAATGCTCAAAATTTAAAAATATACAATGTAGTATATTGTATATGAATTTCGATTACTTTTGACACATTGAGTAGGAAACGGGCGACGATCTAGGAAAATTCACATAATATAATGATTTATATTTTATAAAAAATAAAACTGATTTCTTTTTAAAATAAACTTG
Source organism: Cinara cedri (assembly GCA_902439185.1). Lineage (NCBI taxonomy): Eukaryota > Metazoa > Arthropoda > Insecta > Hemiptera > Aphididae > Cinara > Cinara cedri. Next base: position 998,651 of record CABPRJ010002377.1, read on the forward strand.
TTCGAATGTTGTCAAGTGGTCGTATACGAGATTTGAATACCACTTGAAACAAAAATGTAATAACATTATAACATGACATATAAATTCTTAAACCGGTACTGATCAGTGGCGACTGTAAAAACTATTTTATCAAAATTCTTTCGTAATTATTTTCGGGATTTCTTTATGGTGTATGCAATTTATTTTCATATTTCACAGATTATTAATTAATAGTATATTTTTAAACCTATTGCATGTTAACAAACATACAATTTTGGGTTTATTCTCCCCCACCCCTCCATTGAGAAATCATGGCTACGCCACCGGTAATAAACTACAATGAAAAAGTAGGAATGGACACATATATAACGCCGTTGGAAGGTAGGGGGGAAGAACTCATTTATTCATTGATTTTTTAAGAAAAAAAACCATTTATGAAATATATTCGACCCCCTATACATATTTCCGATACGAAATTTTATGTACACATTTCAGAGCTAGGTACCCGTCAGTGTTGAATTCAGACAATTTTCCTGGGAGAAGAGGCATACTTTTTTTCATTGGTCATTATATGTAAAATGTAACGGGTATTATATAGATTTTAAAATACAATTAATTGACGGGTCTGAGTCAATCGACCGACAAGGATAGTAAACTGACAATTATATATAAAGTAGTAATTTAATGTTATGTAATTCATATTTTTATTTTAAAAATCTAGATACTCATAATAAAAATGTATAACAAAAAAAATTATAATAAATGATAAATACTAAAATAAGTGTATTAATTTATTAATTTATTAAATTAAATTTCTTTTAAATAAAATCGTACGTACTAAAAAAAAAAATACTTTTTAATAATCATTTTAGTAGTGTTAGAAATTGTATTTATAAGTTAAATTCGTTAAAGTAGAGAATTTAAAACCCCCTCTATTCTTTTTGCGTTTTTATATATTTTTAGGTACTTTTTTCAAGGCTTTTTTATCGTTTCCAAGTATTTTTTTTTTTTTTTTTTGTGGATTTTAAGAGCATATAAAAATTCTGTCTCTAGTTATACTAATAAAATATAATACATTAAAAAAAACATATCTATACAGAGCTGTGTTAAATCGTTTGGCGCCCAGCGGTATCCATTTTTAAACGTTCCCTCTTAAGGTCTTATTTGTAGATAATTTTGGAGGTTCTCCCATCAAATTTTAGTTGCTCACAATTTTATTAAATTCAAATTATAATATCAATATTTTACCCCCACCAAAAATCTCCTTACTAATGAATTTTTTCTAGGTACCAACATATTACGTTACAGTGGTGCAACCGGGATTTTCGAGGGGGTGACACATGTTTACATTAAAAAAAACAAATTTATACTACTTAAACAAGGATGTAGGGGGGGAGGTGTCCAGACACCCAAAACATTCTCCTGGTTGCACCACTGTTACGTTACTAAGGCTGTACTTATACGCTCTTCTAATTACCAAACAATAATTCCATTAAGTATTACTCTAAGCAAAGCGTTTGAAAACAAAACAAAAAATAAATGCCATACTAATAATGATATTGTTAATTTTTTTTTCAAGTTTTATATTGAGCCGGGTGTCCAATAGTTTGAATAAGGTTAGGCATCCCGGGGCTAATTTCCTCATTGCCCCCCTTTAACACGGTCCTGTATATATTTATAGTACCTAGGTAGATAGGTAGGTATTTAATATATTTTATAAACTGATTACTGAGATAAGTAACTTCTTTTTCGGCACATTGATATTAATTGTTAGCACGTCCGCCCACGTAATTACCTAACATGAAAAACGATTTCCTATTTTACTTTTTCGATTAGCAAAAATAAAAACCAATAGAAAAAATGGATTTAATATTTGAAAAATCGCATAAACTACTACTTATTGTAAATTAACACTTGTTCTTAGCAGGAGCGGATTCACGCAGGGTCGGATTAAGCCCGAGAATAGCCCTAGGCACATTTTTTTTTTTTTTAATAGTTCATTGTATATGGCCATCTAAGTAAAATGTTCAATTTTTTTACCCTTTAATATTTTATTTACACATACACTAATAACAATAGTTCTATGAATATAATTAATAAATAATTTATTATTCCAATTTATAGATTGACTTTTATTGAAAACTGATTCTTAATTGGGGGTGATGACATTTTTTTTACATTTATATGTCGTTATGAGTCAGTATACATAATTATTCGTATTTTGGATATTTCGGTAAAAAACGTTTTTTTTTTTTTTTTTGTAGGTATATGTTTTAAACATGTTTATTATTGATATATTTTTTTTTCGGTGTTTCCATCTGTTTTAATCTGTTGTTTTGTTATTTAACCAAAATGAATGATATCAATGTCAAACATAATTCTAGTATTTATTATGTATTCAATAAAACTAAACAAAAAAAGAGATGCGGTTTTATTGGATCACAAATTCAAAAAGATATTTAGTCTGTATAAACCATTGGGGAGGCATGTGCAATTAGACCACACGAAGGGCAGTTCAATACACATGTTTATGGGACTGAGGCATTATCCATGTGAATTTGTTCAATATTATCGAATGTGATTATAACATTTTACGAACCGGTAAGTTATTTATTAGTATGCCTATGAATTCGGTATTACCTAGGGGTGACGGTATTTTTTTTTTTACATCGATATATCGGTATGATATTTTATACCGGTATGAGTCAGTACCGAAAATATCGATGAATCGATTTTTCGGAAAGATTATTTTGATACATTCGATATTCTTGGTATTTCGGATATATTCGATAATTTCGGTGTACAGTTTAAAAAAAAAAAATTAAAATCCAACACCGCGAACTAAAATCGATATACTCAGAGACATCAAGTTTTGAAAATGTCATGGGGGGTTCACTATTTTATAAACACATACAATAGGAAAAAAAACGTTTATCTTTCTCAATTAATTTGTTACAAATAGAATTAGTATTTTAAGGATGTACATGACAAATATTGTTTTTTTTTTTTTTTTTATAACATGATAACCGTGGGGATCTGAACTCCGTCCTACCAAACTCAAGGGAGGCTGCAGCCTGAGTATACCGGTAATATCGCCGCCTTTAGTTTCTTTAGCGGCGATAGTATTAACAGAAAATATCTAAAGCGAAATTGTCAACGTAAATTTAATATGTGATCATAGGAACGTAAGCATCCGGAAGGGTTGCAGCTAACGCATTTCTTATCGATGGTTAACCATCAGCTTCTTCGCTCCATGCACTCAGAATCAAAAATCGTAGAAAGAACGGAAAAATATACGGAAATAGTTCTTTTATAATTTTCATTTTTGTTTTTTTGTTACGATTCAATTAAAAATATTCGCAAAGACTTGAAATTTAAACAAAAATCGTATGTTTACCTTTTCCGAAAGTAGTAAAATTTTAAAAATATATGAGCCATTTTTTTACCTATTTTAAACATTATAATTTTGTGAGATTTTACGGAATTTTTATTCCGTAGGTACACTTTTGATAAAATTGCAAACAGAAATGCTTGAAAATTTAACGGGAGGATCATTATAAGTTGCACTTAATGGTCAACAAGAATTTAAAACGGCTGTTACTTAGAAAACTATTCATCGGATATAAGTGTGTGACACATTAAAATTTTCAAAAAAATAATCTACAGAATTACTATCTTAATATTTTCCGAAAATAATAAAATAAAGTTAATTTTTTTACTAAAAAAAAATTGAATTTAAAAATAAATATTTTTAGTCTTCATCCCTGTGAGTAATATAAAAAAAAAAAAAAAAAAAATCTGAATTTGATTATCTTTATTATCTCTGGAGAAATTCAAGGAGTAGATCGTCGGGCAGCCTGTACATGTATAATATACACAAGCCACGTGCCAATTTTTTTATATTTTTCTTTTTATCTATTATATTTCTTTTCTAATCTTGTTTTCCGTTGCTTATAATGCATTTTTCTTTCGTGCTTTAGGTGTAGATCGACCAATCGATATCCGTTTGAGGCGGAGGGGGGACACAACTGTCGACGATGCAGTATTCGACAAATTTAAAGAAGATTTGTATATATTAGGTATGTCTATATATGTAATATGTCTTATGTATTTCTTATATCACCCATGTACTGAAGTGTACACAATATTTATTTCTGCGTTGGCAGTTAAAATTAAACATTTTCTCTCCAATCAAGACAAAAAACTAAGTAGTTGCCCATATACACACTCATAGAATACATGGCATAGACATAATAAGCATTTGCCCATGACAACCCAGTTAACTAATAATATTTGTTTTATTATCCGTATATTACCAAGGTAACCAATAAATAAAAAAAATAATATTTTATTTTCGTACCAAAAGTACCTAAAACCCGGTTTTTGTGGGCGATAGTGGAGCTACCGAAGAATTTCTTAGATTTACTATGCCAGAAACCTTCACGGGAGTGTACTCAACAACTTCCCAAAGTTTCATGGCGATCGGATGAACGGTTTAGGAAGGCATAACAGGAGTCATGCAGACAAACATTTATTTGTATATAATATTACAGACACATTAATATACCTATTTATTAATATTATTTAGATTAAACATTTATAGTACGCTTAATTTCGGGATACACGTATTAATAGAAAAAAAAAAATATATGCCCATCACTGCTTAGCCCTAGAAACATGGCTACTCTGCCTGTACGTTAATCCAGCCCGGATCAAAGACAAAATTTACGGGGGCCAAGGGGCGATTTTTTAATTTCGACAGGAAACACATTTACGACAAATGAAATGAAATGTATTTATTTATTTGTGTTAACAGCGTAATTTTTTTATTTTTTTTTTTCAAAAAATTATCTCCCTTAATTTGTATTCGCGACCGGGGGAGGAAAGGGGAGAAAGGGTCGATTGCTCTGATCCCCGGATCCACTCCTAGTTTTTAGGGATATTTATGCCACTGCGGTTTATTTTCCAAACGTATTACGGAAATTGACCGTAATATTGATCAATACTCGTATTTTCAAAATATTAAAATGCAATTACCTACCTATAAAAATAAATGGCTAAAGATATGTGTGATTGTAATTTTTTCTTAGAAACGTGTATTTAGGAAAAATAACGCGAATACGAGTGAATTCGTTATAGAAAAATAATGAAATTTCAAATACGTAATTAAAACTAATATAAATGCTAAACGAATCGCTCGTATTATAATATATTACGAACAGATTAATTCATAATTAATGCGGTCATTTGGAATATCTTAATTGCCAAATAAATAGTTTATTGTCCGCCGCGGTTTATTATAATTTAAAAGTTCAGCAATTAGCAATTAACATTAATAAAATACATAAATTAGTTATAATTTGACTAATTGCCTAACATTGTTCTGTTATCGATATTCGTAATAATATTTGAATTGAATACCGATCACGAAACAAATTAAAACCACAGCGACGGAGAGGATCGAATACGGAATAATAAATAAATATAAAACACAAGCGGCCAAAAAAAAAAAAAAGTCAATTCATAATAATAATGAAATTTATACGGTTTTCTATTCGCAGTTTTACAAATATTTTAAGTATTCTAAAACAAAATAATCTTAGTACCTACACCTATGGTTTAGTATAATTCTTCAATTCATAAAAATTACGCACCTGGCCGAATATAATATTTTAATGTATTATTACGATTTTACACGCAACAGGTATGTACTATTTATAGAATTTTTTTTTTTTTTATATCTGTGGATTCTATATTAGGCGATTACTTCAGTGAATACTTTACGCGATTTCCGAAAAACCGTGTAAATAATCTTAAAAACTAAATAGTTTCCAGATAGAATAGTTCGATTTTTTTTTTTTTTTTTTTATTCGTTTCTACTCGAATCACGCCTTTAACATACTCGAACATGTCGCGTCTGTGATTACACCTATACTATTATCGTGCAGCAACACTGACGCTGGACTTGAAACTGTTAATTGATTCAATAAGAGTGAAAAAAAAAGAAAAAGAAAAAATTAAAAACGTACAACAGGGAAACCGTTATTTATTTACTTACACAATGTAACGGCCGTCAAACAATAAACACGCGCGTTGGAAATTCGTTTGCTAACCATTGTGCAATCGCGGAACTCTGTACTTATATCGGCCGATGCCTACCAATATCTATCGGTGTTTAATGTTAGGTACTTGGGATATTATTACCGCATTCCGCCCCCTCCCGACCAGTGTTCATTGTAACCTGTTGAATAATACAACGGCTCACGCCTCGCCCGAAATTCTGCGAAAACCGTACGCGTTAAATTTTATGAATGAAACGAAAAACGCGACACACGACCCGGGAGTAAATTATTATTATTATTATTATTATTATTATTATTATTAGTACCTGGTAGTAGTAGTAGTAGTAGTAGTAGTAGTAGTAGTAGTAGTAGTATAGTATGGAGAAACGGGTGGAGGGGAAAGTGGCGGATAATTTATCTTCGACCGTCGACGATGTAAACAACATTATTAAGAACACTATGTGTATGACAAAATTTCTGACTCACCCACTGCCGTGACGGCGCTCAGGACAGCGGTGACGATTGGGACGCACAATCCACAGGTGAAGTGAATCATTTTCGACGTCGTTCACGGGCTCTTCGTGTTCATATTATTGACTGTTATTAATTTTTTTTTCCCGTTTCCATTGCAATAACCGACAACATACGTTAGTGTTGAAAACAAGTATTATGTGAAAATATCAGCATTTTAAAAACGGTTTTAATCGAGTCCGCTGTCCGACACTACGGCTGTAGCACTCGGTGGGTCCTTCGATATAGAAAAAAAAAAAAAAAAATGTAGTTTTTACCTGGTCGGGAGGCGTACAGAACCTAACCAGTGGTTGTCGTCCCTGTAAACATAATATTATTATTGGTCTCGCGCACTCGGAACGTCCGGAAACGGACAGTGACCGCGGTGTGAAGTGAACGGCGGAAACACGTCGACTAGCGACTACTCGACTGACGCTGCCGCATAGTCGTCGGCCAAGGATTTCTGGACGGCGACTGATAAAGTGATAAAACGTTGGAATTATTTCAGCGCCACTTCTAGTACGGTACCAACCTAACGGAATCGTCGGCAAAAACGGGACACGATACCGCGGCTGCAGTGAATACCCGAGCCGTATCCGCACCGTGTGTACGATCCGAGTAATCGACTTGTACAACAGCTCTTCTGGTCATCGCGCCTGCGATAATTTTTTTAATATTCATAATTTTATCGTTGTTCAGCTTCAGTTGATGTTTAGTTTTCATTAACATAAGGCATAACAATATAGTGTAGTATTACATTACAACTTATTTGGACCTTAAACTATTGTACTTGTTGTTGTTAATTATTAACGATTATTAACAACGAGTACACTGGTTAAAATAACACGAAATCTAATGAACCATAGACAAATAATTATCGAGATGTTTCACTGACCGAAGATTTTTTTTTTTTTTTTATTCGCGAATTGCATAAATTGCATAAATTGATAAATCATGCAAGTTCTCAACGACCATATTATTATTGTGGCCATGTAATAATTTATAAAGCTGACCTCCAATAAATCTATATAATTACAATTAAATATCCAATAAAATAGTTCTCTGTTCAGAAATTAAATTCACTGTTAAATTCGTAATTTATTTTTTTGTTTATTGAACAATAGAACCATTTTTGATTTATTAATTTGGCATTTTTTTATTTATTTACTTTGAATGATTTTAAAAACAAAACTAAATTGTTTAGTACTGTCTTAATTTACGTTCAATTATATTATAAAATGTATACGTATTTACCTACATCTAAATGTATTTACTATTTATTTTTGTTTATATTTTATTTATTTGCCTAGTGATTCATTACTGGCTATACATTTTTAATCAATCTATTGTAATCGCCAAGTTCAATGCCTCACTGCAATGAAAGTATATAATTATATTAAATCGTGTGTAATAACATTTCCAAAAATCAATTATTTTTTTATAAACAAGTTGAAAAATGTTAAAAAAAAAAGTCTTCATAAAAAAGGAAAAACTGCAATCCATTTCACCTTTGATAATAATAGTTCAATAAGGACTTAACCTTGGAATATTATAGGAAGATAAAACGTTTTTAGCTCACTAAGCAATACATTGATGCGTTTAAAAATAAAACAAAAGCAAAATATGCAAGCATAATATTACTGGTTATGCAAAAATATGTTAACAAAATATTATATACTTATATAATATACATACATAAAAATGAACAATTGGTTATATTTTAATTAAAAAATATGTATTTCATATTCATACACACACAACCATAACTATAATACTTGTACATATGTATGTGTGTGTGTGTGTGTATGTGTGTGTGTATATATAAAAATATTTTTAATATAAGTAAATTATAATAATGTATACATTGTAATTTTGTTCTGTACGCAATTTCTTTATCATTAAAAATAAAAAATAATTTAATAGATTACAAAAATATAAATAATATATTTTCAAGTGACTAGACTTAACTTCTAGATAACACTTGTTAATAATCATTTTAACATTAAAATACAATTTTGGTGGAAATGTTGATACACATAGTATAAAAAATTGTGCTAATGAACATATAAAAATCTAGAAGTCTTACATTTTGTCTTACATTAGGAACACACCAAATCATTGAGATTTGTTTAATCATCAGTCTTGCAATGCTACACATCATTATAACATCATGTTTCAAACTGTTTGTATATAGCGGTTACATATGTCATCACTAGGTTCCAGTCTGGACGTTCTTGTGATATCATGTCAGTAATGTTCTATTATTAAAATTATGTTATCAATATTAATAAAGAATTATAAAATATTTTTGAAAAACATAGTTATGTTTTCTACTACTAGTTAATAAAACAACAGTTATAAGTTATATTTTGATTAAGATAAAAATACATTTACTACAAAATACTAGAATAAAAAATAATTTATAGTACTCACTAAAGTTGTTGGTATACCAACTGACTCAGCAGCTTCAAATGCAACAGTAAAATTGCGTCGTGTTTCTGTTGGAGTTAATTCTGAATATGGAATTTGGTCAGGTAAATAGGTATGTAATAAAGCGCATAATGCTAATCCATCGTTCCATGAACTACTAAAATTTGTTATATCTATGTTTGGATATCCAATTGTTCTATTTTGACACCACTTAAGTAAGGCATTGCGTTTTGAACCGCCATTTTTAACTAATGCTTGGAGAGGATCTCGGCGTTCAGCTATATTACAATTTAAATGAAGACTAAATTAAAAATATTTTAACATACTATTTGTTGAAAACAATAAAACACTGAATAAGAACACATTTATAAACTAAACCATTGATAAAACAGAAAATCTATTATAGCAGCTATGCCTGATTGTGAAAATATATTACGTATTTCAGTTGCTCCTCCTAGACGTGCAAATGTATCCATATTGCGGGTTGAAGAAAGTATTGACCCATTTGAACGGTAGTCTTCATTCTGACATTTTTTTATTGGATCTATAAACATTAACCATAAGTTAATTTATTTTTTATTTTTCAAAGGTATAGAACTGTATCACCTGTTTCTTCACAAGGGGAAATTGCATTATTATCTGCTAAGTGACCATTTTGTTCTCTAAGTGGAGCTTTAAATTCACCATCTCTTTGTGTTTTATTCAAATGTTCATTTTCATTTTGAGTTCCTAATCCATTTAAACTTGAAGTTGAATTACTTCGAGTGAATTCAGCTAAAATTAAAATATATTTATAACACTGAAACTTTAAACATACTTTAATAAAACATTACATTAGTTTATTTTAACAAACATAAAATCAAATAGTAAATAAGAAAAATACCAGTTTTAGCTTGTTTGGTAGCATTTTCAATACTTTCAATCAATGTTTTAACAGATAGTTGGCTATCTTGACGAGAAAGTTTTGAATGACTACTACGACGACTTATCTCATGGCCAATTATAACTGGATTAAGTATGGAATTAGCACTACATGATAAAGCTCTAGGTTTATCCATATCTACATATTTAACAAAATAAAAATTAATAAATGATTCTAAAGGATAATATAACATTAATCTTACTTTTTAATTTATCAAGTTGAGTTTCTAATGTTTTTACTTTTTCACGGAGCCGTTTATTTTCCGTAATAATTTGTTCCATATCTTTTTCTACAATTTCTTTATAATCATTGGCAACTCGTACAGTTGTTAATAAATCATCTTTAAATTGATGCCATTCTTTCCTCTACAATATCGAAAACAAATTTAGTTATATTAAATAATAAAACTGATTTTAAGAAAGCTTTTTTTTATTATTACTTCAGCACGTATTTCTAATTTTTCTTCTTCGAGGGCTTTTCGTACATTGGCTAAACACATCTGAGTTTCAGATAATACATCAGCTAGCTGTCTTTTTTCTTCAACATATTTCTGACATAAACTTTGAGATTCAGATTCTGCTTCTTTGGCTGATTTCAATTCAGATGTTAATGAAGCAACTTCTTCGTGCCACTTATCCCTTTGCCATTGTAAATCTATAAGTGCTGATTTTGCATTGTTACTTGCTACAGTATATTGTTCATTCGAATTTGCTAGTTGCTCTTTAAGTCTATCAATTTCACATAATGCACGTTGTACACGCTCTTGCATTGATGCCAATTGACTTTCTAAGTTGTCTTTTTCACGCCTGGCATGGTTTAACAATTCATCTAACTCGGACTTGTCACCTAATTTGTCTCTAGCCGATTCTAATTCTTCTATCTGAAACAATAATATAGTTTACATTAAACTAAATTTAACGATTAATACACAGTATACTATCACATTAAAAGTTACCCAAAATAATCAAATAAACTATTCGATAAATATTAGATAAAAAATCAACATTTCAGAGAAATAACACTTTTACATTACAATCATTTTATTTTACTTTTTACTTTAGGTATTATGTATAAAAAAAAAATCAGAATGATATAATCAACCATAAATAATTAAATATAAGAATTATATATATATTTTTCAAACTAGAACCTCAACTTTAGTTACTAACACCAAAATGACACCTGAGCATCTATAATAAATTAAATTATTGTTGACTTTGATTAACTGTAATAAATTATATTATTAAATAATTACCTTGGCTCTAGCATTATCTAATAACATGAGATTACGATTAATTTCAATATTTTTTGACGAAATCTCTTCTTTAGCAAAAGTGAGCTGTTCATCAAACTGTTTAACTTCAGCACTTTTGCTATCAACAGTAGATTCCAAAAATCTAACTCTTTCTAAAAGTTGATTTGCCTTTTTGGCTTCATTTTCTAATGATCGTCTTGATTCATTTGCTTCTGCAATGAGCTGTTCTTGTTTACTTAGCCATGCTTCACGTTCTGCCTGCCCACTTTTAAGCAGTTCAACTAGTTTTTCTTCGCGTTCAGTAACAGATGATGGAGGATTAGAACCAGGCACAAGAAATAATCCTTGTAAGGCATCAACTTTGGTGCGAGCATCTTCCAATTTTTCTGTTTGTTGACATAATGACTCTAATAATACACCTTTCTCTTTACCCAAACGTTCATTATCATGTTGTAGATCATAGAGTTGAGATTGTAGGTCTGCCAATTCTTGGAGTGTAGCTTGTAACTCTTCATTAGTACTAAAAATATACCTCATTAAATTTTATATTATAATAAAATAAGTGTAATAAGCAAACCTGTAGTGAGTTTCTTCCATTTGAATAATCCTATCTTGTAAACAAGCTAAAGAAACCTCACTAACAGAACTAGAATTCTTATCCCAGTCATGAGTGTCCAGTAACTCCTAAATACAAATTAAAAACTCAATCTGCTAACAAAAAGTTATTATATGTATATTAACCTGACTAGCAGAATTTGGAGGAGCTATAGAAGCTGGAGCTGAACTTGGATATCTCCGTCGATCATCCACTTTATTATTAGGGGTACACACCAATACACAATTCCGAGCATTTTCTATATGCATTGCTAAGCTCTGTTCAGCTTCATTTCTTTGTTCCTATAAAATATACACATTACATTATAATAAAAATAAAATATTACACATAATCGATTGTATATATTAATATTGTTGAATATGTTTTGTTTTTTTTTATTTTATACAATTAATAAAATTAATTTTGAAAAATATTTTATAAGTATTACAATTATAATATTAAGGCCTAATTCTAGTTGGGTTATTAATTAAGTTTCAGAATATTTTATGACAAGTTGGCTGTACTCAAGTATTCTAATAATAATTTAAATTTGTATTAATGAACCTTTTCAATCATTGAATGTTTGTTTAATTTGTGTATCCCTAATTATTCCTAACTTATTATATAGAATTCAACGGAACATCCAATAGCAGGTCACTAACACGTAAAAGACAACACCTCATATTTAATATATTTTGTTATTCAGCTCATTTTACATCACATTCTAAATGGCAATCAAATTAAATCAAAACAACAACAATATGTTGCACATGCGTAACAATATAACATACAATTTGCCATAAAGATATTTAATATAATGAATGTATTACTAAAATTATTTTTTACCTATAGATTAAAACATACATAGATGGACATTTAAAATACAGAATACCAAGCATTTTTAACGCTTTAATAAATACAATTTAAGGTGTTATCAAGATATAAAATAAATTATACTAAAACAGAATAATTTGAAAAAAGTTTATTGAATGTGTTCTAATTATTTGTGTATTATAAAAATCCTTTGAGTGCATATTTTGTATATTTAATTAAAAACAATACCAAGTACACCTGTGGGCTAGTAAAATGTTTACTGAATCCGAATTGAAACTCAACCATCAAAACACACCTATCTAACCTATATGATCTTAAATAGAGTACTCGAACAAAATAATACAAGCACTTAAAATCAAGTGAATAATATAATATTGAATACATATTATTTACTTTCAACAGTTCAACTTCCATGCGCAACTTCTCCAATTCTTCAATGTACACAGTAACATTATCAGATCTCTCAACTGGGCTGACCGTAGGCAAACCTATGGCCATAGCGCCACGGCTGTCCATTGCTTCTTTTTGTACTTGTTGTTGCTGTTGTTGTTGTTGTTTTTGTTTTTGTTTTGGTTGTTGAAGTTTTTCCGTTTCTTGCGACTGTTTGTTTGGCGGGAAAACAGCTGATTCCATTGTCACTGGGGGTTGCTGATAGGGTCTCACCCCTTCAGAAGGGCTACCCTGGTTGTGGTTCCGGCGGAAAAGCGATATGAATTTCATCGCGCGCATGTGTTGTGCACGTTAATGTCTCAAATAACTTACAAAACAAATGGTCGAATTACACAATAATGAAAAAAAAAAATGAAAAAAAAAAAAAAATATTACAAACACTCAAATTCTTTGCCGATTCATTAATCGAAGCGTTTTGATTACTACGTTGGTCAGGAATATTTTTACGGTCGACTCTTACAACAGAACGTTAATTGAATACTTACATGGCAAAAATTCAAAAACACTAACAAATAATAATGTATTGTTACAAGACAGACGCACGAAATTCCAATAGGAAAGCTTCGCGTATAGAGAAAAAAAAAAAAAAAGACAAAGATAATAAAATAACCGGTTAACAGGTGTTTTGCGGTTGAAAGTAGAAAAACAACTGATGGAACCGACCGCTGATAACGTGTACCTGCCCGGAATAAAAGTTCGATGTAAATTTAAAAATCGAAAATAAACAACGTTCAACCGACGATGACGGCGCGTGTGGTTTATGATTCATATTAATATATGTTATCAATTATATTCCATTTTCGTAAACAGTGCGCACGTATAGCTAATTAAATTTGAATTGCTTCGGAACAAAACCAAAATATATATATATATATATATATATACTTAATCGTTTAATTAGATAATTATTGAATGAGTAAGTCCGTTAGGTTCGGTAGGCATGTATATACCTAACCGTCCTAACCCGGCCAAAAGTAAATATTTACAAATTCCTACGTTGAACGATAAGAGATCGTCGAGTACTTGTGTATTAATTAAAATCGTGCGTTGTGTGCGAACGGAGTGACGATAATTATTGTTATGCAACGCGTAATTATCGGACGGACGAACTGTAAATGCCATTTGGGTACTTATCAAATTACGTACCTACGTAATAATTATTACCATCTGTAATATTATTGACAAATAATAATAATAATAACAATGGTAAACGTTATAATACGATATTCGGGGAAGATTAACAATGGAATTACTCGCGGTTTTCGGGAATAATTTACGTTTGGTTTTTTTTTTTTTTTCATTTTTTTATAATTCGCTAAAGAAATTACAGTTAGCCAGAGGTATCCGCGAAACGCGAGCGTATGTGTCCTACGTAAACCCGTACGCCGGGAACGAGAAAATGCAAAAGAAAACCTATTTCGAGCGCGTTTTTAATTAGCCGCCACAATAGGTACCGACCTCTACCCATCATCTACCCGCTATATTTCCAAAGATCTAGTCCTTGGCTAGTACTCGTGTTCACTGTCTCACCCGTTATCGCGTGAGAAGTCGAGAACGGCGAGACCGTAAACGTGCCGTCCATTATAATTATTATTTTACGAGTGATGCGCACCGCGGTTAAGACTATGATTAAATATCTAAACGGGAGGGGGGAATTGGAAACGGTTTTTCGAATTATGTCCTATCTGTTTCGCGAAATTTTAAAATTATTTTCGTACACAATACAAATGCATTATAGAACGTTTTCATCCGCTGGCTCGGTTGTCGTCGGTTTCGTCCGATAACAACCCGTCTTGTTACAGCAAAGGTCGCGGGCGTCCGTTTTCCTTTTCGTCTACCATCCTGCGATACCGGAATCCTTTGGATGTGCATACAGTTTACGGCGAACGTTTGCGAATTGATCCAATCGTACGGAGGCGTATTCCCGTGTATAGTTATGGACTCGCCCATTCTCATACCTACCCTTCCGTTAGGAATTTGTTCAAGATGATTCGGATATTATTGATTTTCGCAGGGGAAGCTGAAACCCGTCAGGCGCGACGTTTAGAAGGGTGGCGGAAGTATAGAGGCCATGGCCCTCCTAAACATCAAACTACCTATAAATAATAGTTTCTTTCAGAATTCAGTATAGAAGTTCAGAGTGTTAATAAACTATAATCACGGCCTCTGTAGACAGTTGTGTTATCTCATTAAGTGGTCGCATAAGTCAAAAGTATACTCTTTGGATTAAAGGCAATAGTCCCCCCACCTAGAAAAAAGAATCAAATCTGTCACACCCACGTAGGTGGCCGGATAATCCAAGCGTACAGCAATTGCCTTTTGTTATTTCATCAGTTTAGTTTGAATGCTTGATTATCAATAATATTATGACTGTGTTGGAGATTGTTACATATTATAAAAGTGACGTAAAATATGTAACGGTGCTATAGGTAGGTAGGTATCTACCACCATTAGACTAACGTGGTTATTTGGTCTGCACGGTAATTTCGGTGTGAATTTCATTTTATCATACCTAAATCGAACCAAGTTGTATTTTAACGGTGGGAAACTGAATATTTAAAAAAAAAAATTCCTACGACGATCGTATTCTGAATAAACATCAATTTACACGTTAAACAATTTTATCGGTTGCCTATCTATATATTTGCGGTTGATTACTGTATAATTAAGTATCTACCTATGTTCCGATTTTTTTTTTTTTTCTAATTGTTCTACTTTAAATATATACAGTATTAAGTTGGCATTCCTTTACTGGAAATATTAATGAAAAACGAATAAATCACTCGTGAATTCAAAAACTCATGAATAATAATGTGTGTAGGTACCCAGGTATTGAAAAGCAATAACACAATAACGTCTGCAACTGTGGTAAACCTCAACGATATCGAATACAAAATAAACGATGGTATTTTAACATTTTGTGGTACCTGCAACGCCCGAAAATTTGTTTTATAAAATATTACACATGGAGAATATTAAAAATGTAATATTTATTTAAAAGTGAATGTAATGATGTATATTCACATTGACGTTTCACGATTTCGTGTTAGCTGTAAAACGATGTTGACAAAACGTGAACACGAACGCATTATTTTATTTCCAAACGTTGCATAGTCGACATGAAATATTATTATTATTGAAGTGGCCAATTGAATAATTTATAAATTAAAAACTTATACGAATGCTTAATTAGGTAGCTACCTGGTTGTTGACAGTAAACAAAAATAGTCGGAGAGAAAAAATGAATAATTATTGTTCTTCAAAAGGTAACATGACGTCACGGCCGAATCACTTGTATTGTGGGAGCCCCATGTTCCAAATTATTAAACAGGAGTCAGGACAATACGTTTTTGCCATATTTAATTCTACTTAATAATAAATTATAAAAACAATCGGATCCGACAACTAAATAATATAGATAGGTACCTATCATTGCGTTTTAAAGAATTTGCCTAAACTTTAACTAAAATTAAATTCCTGAAATTATACATAATTTGAGTATGTGTAAATTTAAATTAAATATATCTTTATGTATTTATCGTTAGTCAGTGCTCGAACTGAAATGAAATAAATTGAATGCAATGTAACAATTTTTGTTTTTAAAATTTTAATGAAAATGCATTCTCAAAAAAATACAATTAAAATTACTGTCCCGTGCGTGTCATTTAAAATAAATAGTAGAGGTACGCTAAAATTTCTGAAAAATTGTTTCCCTCCAATTTATTCGAGCACTGTCATTAATTAAAAACTGTGGGGTCTCCTGGGCTGAAACCCGTTCTATCTCCCTCCCCCTAAATCTGGCCCCGCATGACGTAATGAGCATAATTTTAGCGAAAGTAACATTTTTAGGGTACCTATAGGCTATAGGCTATATTAAACCGTTTGAGTACACTGTACAAAGTAGTGAGTAGGTAGATAGGTACTCAATTTTGATTTTGTTTTGGATCTTGTTAAATACTATCCATATCCAACACGAACTATTAACAACTTATGGTTTTGTCACCACGTACTTTACAAATATTAAACCTAAATTTGTTTTGCATCGTCTAAGTTATGTTAAACCATCTGGTTATTCAAAGCGAATATAATCGGTGACCAATACAAATTCGAATGATTTTGATTATCTAGAAATACTTAAAGAATTTGGAAGGTATTAAACAAATATACAGTATGTGTAAAATACATCATTATTAATAATCTCTAGATAGTCGTTAATACTTTATTAATACGTGCTGAATAGTGTATAAGAAGGATTTAAGAGGACAAGGATAAAAAAATATAAAATCGAGCACCTATTCGTGGTAGTATGTGGACCATGGTTATAGATAACCCTTTATCTATAACCACGATGAGAATTCGTAGATAATAAAGTAATGGATAGGTTTAAGTTATCGGCGACTCAGCGTTCAAAGTGTTCTACAGTTGGTTAAACTGTTGGAGTAAATTGAGGTTATACCTCCTTATCATTTTATCAATTGTTTAGTGATGTAAAAATGTGTGTATTTTTTGAAAAATGTTACCTTCTCAAATTATCAATTAATTAAATTTAATTCCAGTGTCGGAGACTACGCAGTCTAACATAGCACGTAATAATATGCTATTTTGTTTATTAAATTTATAGTAAGTAGGTACCTAACAGTTATATTATCATGGACATCGAAGATGATTTTGAAGATAGAACTAAAGTAAAACGCCACCGAAAGCCAATTAATAGGAAAACTAAACGAATTATAACTTTTGATGAAAAATCTAGAAGGTAGTGTATTTTTTCATTGATTGTTAAGTACTTCTATTAACTGTGTTTTTTCAACAACATACATTTTAAAACACAATTTATTAATAAACATATTAATATAGGTACTCATATTTTACAGATGGTTCAATTTAAATTTTGGGCCATTCATTTAATTTAAACAACATAGATTACTATTAAACATAAAGTCAATTTGTTTATTTTTGTATAATATATTTTTCTATAATGTCTAATGTTGTGTTGTATGCATTGTAATATTTTCATTTTGAATAATTAGATAGTATACATATTTAATTTTCATTAAACATAGGTTTCATTTTTAAAATTTGTTATTATTAGTGATCAAGCATAGTAAAACAAAAATTAATTATATTATAATTTTTAGTGAGTTTTTAACTGGATTTCATAAAAGAAAGCTGGCACGAAGAAAGAAAGCCAAAGAGGATTTTGAAAAGAAACTTAAAGAAGAAAAGAAAAGAATCAAAACTGAGGTAAATTATATATATATTTATTAAATAATACCAACAATATTTTTTTGTAAGTTTTTAATTTGTTACATAGGCTAGAGAAGCTTTCAAAAAATTAACTAATTCTCATCCATTTATCCCAGAACCCCTTGATATGGTTACTGAAGAGTATAGTCTAACAAATCATACAGTGCAAATTTGTGATCTGTCAACTGATGAGATTGCAAAATGTAACAACTGGATTGGAGCAAATCAGGTATTACAATGTATAATTATTTGTTAATCAACAATTTTTGAAAAGAATACATTGTACAAATGTGAACAAAGTTAAACAAATATTAATTTATGGTCTAATATGTTTAGTTAGGATTTAATATCATCTCTAAAATCATAAAAAAAAATAAATATATATCACCTAATGTGCACCTATACTACCAACTAGTATTAATAAAATTAACTATTAACTGTTGAGTATTACAAAGCATATTTGTTATAGTTAGTAAAAGAAAAACTGACTTATGACCCCTACGCTATAACGCCTGGTAGCACCATAAGTTCTCAATCTAAAACTACTGTTGGCATAAATCTAGTTTAGCGCCCAAGCAATTTTTTGTTTTTTTTTTCAAAATATGTGTTTTTCAATGCTTAATCTAATGGTTTAATCAAAACTTACCTATCATACTTTTATGGTTTTTGTACATAAATCTTGAAAATTAACATTTTTGGAATTCATCCAAAATGTCAAAAATTGATATTTTTTCATTATTATTTTTTTTAATTATTGAAATTTTGATAAAAAGTTTTTTTATTGAAGTCATCTGGCTTAGTTTCAGAGTTATAAATATTGAAATGTGAAATGTTATGCGAGCGCAGCGAGCTAATAAAAAAACTTTGTTATTAAAATCAAAATAATTAAAATAATAATAACAAAAAAATGTTAATTTTTGACCACATTTTAGATGAATTCCAAAAATGCTATTTTGCAAGGTTTTTGCATAAAAACTATAAAAATAAGTATGATAGGTAAGTTTTGATTAAACCATTAGATTAAGCATTAAAAACACTCATTTTGAAAAAAAAAAAATTTGAAATTGTCAAATTCTAACTAAGAAAAACGCGAAACAGAAAACTCAAACTTTATGAAGTTTTCCCTCATAACCTCAAAACGAAGTTTATTCGCTATATACACTTAAAACCATACATTTTGAAAAAAAAAATCATGGCGCTAAACTAGATTTGTTCCCAATTGTGTTGCAATTGCACGCTACACAAATCATGATAACAACTGACGTGAAACAGCTGCTAGGTTTCAGAAAATATTTATTTATAATTTACCACATTTCATATAAGTTTTTTGTTTATGTAGGTAATTTATGAAGACGAAAAAGAAAGTGATCCAGAAGATATTGATGATGAAAATGATTGTGAAGAGGTACCTGGCATGAATTTTAATTCAATAAAAGAAATAAAGAAGGCGATAAAAAAACAAGCTGCTGAAACTGTCCAAAACAGTAAAGTATTTAAAATGAAAAATAAAATTGAACGAATCAAAGATAAAAAGAAAGCAAAACGAAAGAAACTTTTAGAATCAAAAAGACAAAAGTGGTTGAAAAAAAAAGGAAAAAAAAGATAAATAATAATAGTTTAGGTTATATTTATGTTGATTTAATTACTTTTAAATGTATTCTGTTAAAATTTAAATAAAATATAAATAATAATATTTAATGTTAATTTTTTTATGCATGATGAAACAACAATTCTGTGTTTAATTCTATAAACAAATATTTTGTTGATTAAAATGTTCAAAATTTCCATGACTTAAGATTTCCTGTTACTTGAGAGAGAAATTAAAATTGTATTTCCTTTTGAACAAAATAATTCTTAAAAATTATAATTTTAAATTATTTGTTGGTAGTTTAGATATCTTAAGAGGATGCCACACTTGTCTATCCCTGTCTTACAAACGTATGACAGCAAATTTTCATTCTGTAGGACAAATTTTGAGCCTTTAGATTTAATATTGAAGCAAATTAACCTATTACCAAACTTAAAGGTAAGATCTGTGTCCTGTATCTTAACATTGATTTTTTTTTTTTTTTTTATATTTTAATTTGTATGTTAGATATGAGTATGTTAAATATCACAATTTAAAAATGATTATATCTCACTTAAAAGTTAAAATATTGAAAAAACATAGGTAATTTTACATTTAAGTTTGGTAATAGGTCTGTTAACTTTATTAATAAAACTATTGACACATTTGTCCTATTTAATGCATATTTGCTGTCTTGTGCGAAAGATAGAAACAGTAGATAAAAGTGTAGTGTCCTGTTAAAGGCATTTGATACTTGCCATTTTTAAGTAGTTAAGTATAGGTAATTTCTATAGTACTTGTGTGTGAAGCATGTTTCTAGATGTTAATTTGGTTAGATTCATATCTCATATTCACCAAATAGTTTTTGACTTCCAATTATATTTGAAGACTACAAGAGGAAAATATTTCACGCTCTTTGGATAATTTTAGTAGATCCTTATGATACACTTTTCATATTAAAAAAATAATAAAACAAAAACATTGGTATTCTGTTGGTGTCTTTTTAAATTCCCACTAAATGATGCAAGTATTTAATTTATGTTCATGTCCAATTATTTAATCGAGAGCAAAGCATATTGAATAGCTATAATAACAGTATTAGAAATTAATTTAATAGTGGTATGAGTGATATAAAGAATTTTTTGATTGCATTAAACAATAAATAATTTCATAAACAAGATATGTTGAATCAGGACAGATTTTAATAATATATATTTATTATCACAATGAAAACTGAAATATAATATTTTTAATACTTCGTTAAATTTGTTTTTAAGAGTTTTGTTTATTGAGGAACAACAAATGTCTGTGTACTAACAAAGAAAAATCAATTACTGTCTAGGTTCTTTCTAGTTCAGTAATGATGTTAACAGGGCAGCAAAATGGTCAAAATGTATTTTACTCACGATTAGCAGTAATGGAAGTCAATGCAATACTGATTAGTATTTGAAATAATGGTACGTACGGGTATAATGTGTTGCATGCATGTAAAATAAAAGGCGAAAATAGACAAAATATTCTTGTTTGATCATTTTGGAAATTGTTTTGAAGTTGACATTTTCTCTCATTTTAACTTTTTACCTAACGAGTGATTACTTAATTAAACGTTTTAAATTTACTTTTGATCATAATGCAACATGCTCAATTACGAAAAATATTTCTTAACTTTTTCCCATGTCAAAAAAGATTAAGGTTTCGTAATTTCGCGTTGTACGTATGTATGTGATTTGCTCCATATTAACACTCGGCACGTATCTATGCGCCAGTCTTCACCTGGACACCAGATGGGCAAATTCGTACTAATATCGCAATAATTTTGGTGATCGTTTGTGCAGGCAGACCGACTATATATGTCATAATAATAATATACGAGTGTTACGTGTAATAGCCAAACACACAATATTATAGTGACTAGTGTAGACCGACCAGTCGTAACTATGTGTTCACAAATCGAGGTAACAGCGGTATATATCACTTGAAATACACAAACGTCACCGACACTGTTAAAATATTTTTAAAATCCTGTCTCATCGAAACCGTCAACCAACCGGCCATCACAATATACCAAATCAAAGAGGTATTTTCACATTTACTGGCACAGTGACGTAGCTAGGGGTGGATTTAACAATTTGGCGCTCCTATGCTAAATTTAATTTGCCGCTCCTATTTTAAGAAAAATAACTTATATATAATAATATATATGTAAATATGGTATATCTATTTATTTTCTCAATAATATGCAATTATTTTTTCATTTAAGTAAAGTTCAAAAAAAAAAATTTTGATTTCAAAATGATATTTGCTAGGTATTTATTTTTATAAAGTTAAAATAAACAAGAAAAAACATAAGTTTACTGATAATATAAGTGATTATAATGCTAACCTTTCATAGTTATTGTTTGCATACTTATTTTTCTAGATTTCTTTCTTGACAAATCGTTAATGATATCTTCATAATCCAATGATGATGTTAAGTCATTCTCTATTGTTAATATGGCCAAGGAATTCAATCTTTCTTGCAGCAAAGTTGATCTCAAATAATTCTTCATTTTTTTTTTTTAGATCGAAAACGAACGGTCGGCAATTTAGTCGCTAGCTGCTGTTGAGACGAATATTCGAAGGGCAATTTCAATATTTGGATAAATATCTTTCATATTACGATCATATATTACTTGCAGCAGTAGGAATGGTGTAATTTTCTTATCGTTGAAACATGTAATTTGATGAGAACGAAAATGTAAAAGTCCATTTATAAATTAATTTTTTCCTAAATTCGATTTATAAATACAACATGGTTCATTTACTTTAACCGTTATTTCATAATCTTTGAAATTTATGTAATTTAGTAATAAAATCAAATGGTTTACAGAATTTCCCATAAGCTTTACGTCTATTACACAATTCAGTAGCCAATCTGTCGAGTATAACATAGAATTTATTAATTCTAAAATTATCTTTCGCTGATATTTCTAAAGTCCATTTCACGTTTTATCATGGTACACTATTTTTTTTTCTTTTTATAGAATTATCAGATTGATACGTTTTGTTTTTTACTTTGCTTAATGATTTTTTTACGTATTTATCAAACGCTTCTCGCTGTGAATTTACTAGATGAATCAATAAATCATATAACTCGAGGACTGTACACACATCAATGTTAACATTCTGTAATTTTTTGTTTACAATATTTAACCTATGAAGTAAAAAACCTCACACTACAGCCATGAATGTCACTTCCAGTTTCTCAAGTTGTATTTTAAGTCTACGAGCTTCGCATTTTGTTTATGATTTTCCGGTTTTATCAAATTTAATTGTATTAAGAACTTGTTTTATTTCATACCATGATTCGTTGAAGCTGGCATAAGATACACAATAAAATAAGCTATAATAAATCATTATCATTGTCGTCATTGACGAGTTCATGGGATAAATAGATATCATTTTGCTAAAAATAAACAAATACAAAATCCAATTACACCTATACAAATTTTTAACTGGTATAATTAATAACAACATTTTAATTGTAAAACATTAAAACAAGATAAATATTCAATACAATTTTTCACCCTTCAAAATTTGCCGCCCTATGTGGTCGCATAGTTCGCAGTGCCTTAAATCCGACCATGGACGTAGCCCTCTGGTGTACTCACGGCGCACAATTTTTTTAGGAGCTTACATGTTATGCGATAGAGGTGATTGTCAAGTATTTGGTAGACTAATAATGATTAAAATTGAATCAATGCACGTGACACAGGCCTAACAGCTAGTTGTTCACACCAATTTAATTCGAATTGTCATCAGCAGTGAGAAATTGGTGAAACCAATAATATTATAACCATACCATTGGTAAAATAGACTTACCTAGTATATTAGTATTTTTGATCAATAACCAACAAATGATTTAATATTTTTATAAAAGTGTGTTAGATATGAATAGAAAATGCAAATCTATACCAATGTGTATGGTGTAAATGTGCATTTGTTTAATTTGAAATGTTTAGTATGATAAGATGTGGTTGAGTTTATTTTTTCCAATAACGAAGCATAATTACAGTCACAGCACTGTTTTGGCGATAATGAGTATAATTTATATTTTCTTATATAGGGGGCGAAAAAAATGTTTTACCACGGGGCGTTTTAATGTGTAGCTATACGCTACTGTACTCGTTTTTACGATATTTCCCAAATTACTCGAATTCCAAAAGGGGCTCTCTATTAGTATAATCAGATGTTTCGCCTTCGGGGAGAGGGGGAGAATTGTACTGATTTACGAAACCGTGTGCTAATCACCGCATCCTAATCACGACGTTGTTTAAACTAAACCATGAAAAAATTTTAAAAAAAATATACATATATATATATTGTATATTGTGTAATATGTAATATACTAATATGTATATATAATGTATAAAATATACATGTTGGTTATTTCGGTTGTTTAAGTGATATATTTTATTATTCTGAAAATAATAAAAACTATTAATGTTTCCCCTACCCTCGGAATTTTTTTCGGCTACAGTAGTGTTCACAATTATATAATTGATAGGTATAAGGTATTCGGTATTTAAATATAGAAGATATACGACATCGGGACACGTTGATTTAATACATTTTTTTATTTTTTATTTACAGGCGAATTATTAATTGCTACTAGAAACGGCATGATCAATAAAGATCTTCTTTTATGGTAAAAAAGTTGTTAAACAAGCAGAATAAAAAAAATTAGTAGTTCATAAAAAGCACGTATACAGAGAAAAATTCAGGGGGGAGATCATAAGTAAAAAATAATCATTTTAAACTATAAATAAAGTAAGTATGATGCGTTTGAAATAGAATTTTAAAATTTCATGTTAAGCCTTTACTTCTTTTTTTAGTTCAGACAAATACGGATTGGCACTTGGAAGAGATTAATAGGCCTATAAATAGACTATAAATTATTAACAAAAAAATTACCTACCTAAATCGAATGCATGTATTTTAGAGAAAAAACTGTAAAAGCCATAATAAAATGGTTTTAGGTAAGACAAAGGTTTTGGTTTACATATTTTTGAGGAATGTACGTATTGTCACCTCTTAAATTTTCACCTAAATCGATTCCGTGTACGAATTTGTAGAATGACGTAAACACACTGTATAATACAAATCATATTTTTGATAAGTACGTCTCTATAATATAATACTAATAATATGATGATAATAATAATTATTATTATTTAGTAGTATGTGTATATTTACATTCTGTACATAAATAAAGTTGAAATTATAATTTTCTCGAGTGTTCATATCACATAGGTGTAATATATATATAGTGTATACTGTGTAGATACTTTTTCCGAATAGATTTTTGATTTATACGAGTAATATATTTATCGATTATAAGACATGTGTTATTTTTATTTAATTAACAAATGATATTTTATACATAATATTCATCATAATTTATTATGGACATCACAAATTATCTACTTATTATTATGTGTTTATGTCAATAAATCAATATTATGTATTTGGATTTATCCTTTTATCGTTGTTTATTAGGCATTGATGTCTTCGCAGTTGTTGTATAGCATATACATTCCTTTTTTAATTAATATATGGATGCAAGCTGGGCGTACACTAATAAAAAAATCCAGGGGTGCCAAGATTATATATTATATATTATTATTATTACGGTATAGTGTAGTATGCTGGATTCATTAGGTAATTTAAATAAACATAATAAACAATTTATCAACAAAATCTTCTTTTATATCGTGTTATGCGACTGACAAAATTACGACCATTTCTTTATTTAATTCATTGATTACCTTGTAGTACAATTTAATTTTAGTTACCTATTATTTGTTGTCACATAATTTTTCCTTGTTCTTTTTGGGGCACAACGGGGTGTGCCTGGATACATTTTTAAAGATCAATTCATAGATTTGGTGCTTATGGTTTGCAAAGTATAAAATTTACATACATAAACGATATTGCTTGAATCCTCTTAAATTGTTTCAACTATTTGTTCCAATCGAAACCACCAAGTAATGGTTTAGAAATGATTTGTCTAGATTTAAATGTATAATATTTGGGTTAATTAAATAATTAAATTATTAAACTAAGGTCATGATATATAATATCTACGATGTTATATGATACGATTATTATCTCAGCAAAATGATAAACACTGCATATCTACTGGTTGTAATTTTGTTTCGTTATCTAATTTAGAACAAGAATACTACACATACTCGTATTAATGCTTTAAAAGTTATTGAAGAATTTAAAAGATCATTTCATAGACGCTTATTATGATAAAAAAAAAAAAACAAAACAAAACAAGTACGAGATACTTTTTACTAAATTATGTTTTACCTTTTTTACTAGGAATAAACAATTTATATAATTGTATAAAGTAAATTTTAATCCACCCATCATTATCACTAGGCTTAGAGACTTTAAGCTCTAGAAAACATTCAAATGTGCATAAAACAGTTCTTTAAAAAAATATCAAATATGCACTAAGATATACTCTAAACAAATTTGTTTTTTCGAAATTGTGTTCAAAAAACTTGACATAATGATTAATTCATTTTGTTTTTGTGTCTTTTTCACGATTGTCTTTTCGACTATGCTATCGCATATCAGTGCTTATATGATCTTTTTTTTTCCCAAGTAAAACTGACAGCAGTGAGGGGTCTGTTTGCTCAATACTTCGCTTATATGAACTTGAACAATTAAATCAACGGAAGCGTGTACCTATAATACGTGGCAATCAATAAGATAAGAATATGTATAGGTATATATAGTCATATATATCCTTGCATAGCACTTAAAAGCTACAACGTTAAAATATGTTCTAAAATGCAAAAACTGTAAAATATGCAAATATATGCAAAATAAAATTTAGGATTTAAATTCTTTACATAATGAACAGTATTTATGTTTGACTCTGCTGTTTATTTAATCTTTTAAAAATAATATGCAAATGTTAAAAGTCCTTAAGCCTAACTATCACTTATGGACACACTGTAATATTGAGCCCAAGTCCCACCTGTTTTTCGACTTGTAAAATATAATACAGTCTAGTGATCCATCAATATTTAAACTATAAACCTAGTTAGTTAAATCGTTATACCTAGTTGTTTTATAGTTATAGTGTGGTTATAGTTGGTTTACTCGATCGAAGGTACCAATCATAATGATTTTTTTCTTTTAATAGGAGACTGTAATAATTACCTGTTGCACGGAGAACAGGTATAACTAGGTAGTTAGGTACATTTTTATAGACACACAGTACCTCTGCGATGACGTTCGGTGATGAAACAATATTATTGAATAAAACAGATAATATATTTGTATAAGTTGTATCTGTTCGGTTATACCTGTGTCCAATACATATTATGTGTCAGTAGACAGTAACAATATAAAAAACACTATTCTATAAACACCATAAAGTTTATTAATTATCGTTTCGATAAATGTTGAGTTTATATTAGACGTGTAGTCAACGATAAGTAAGTTGTTTCGATTATATATATGTATCTAACCTATAATAAATTCTATATTATAATATATAGTTAACAATATATGTATACATCGTATATTATAGTGTAATATCGTATTTTATTTTTTTGAGTGTTGCAAATGTTGCAATATAACAGTATCCGCGTCATGTATACCGATTTAAAAACTAAAAAATACTAAAAAAAAAAAAAGCTGTCCTAGGATAATGAGGATAATGGGGATGGATGCAGCCACTGTTGTAGATGGGAAGTTCGGAAGGTAGGATATAAACGGGAATTTAATGTATATCTAAAAGCAATGACTAATCATTACTAACGAAAAAACGATTCTGAGCGGAGTTCGATTGATAGTGTTGCTTTGTCAACAATATACATGTCATATTTTGGTAAAATAATTAAATACGTACGAAACATTTTTTTTAATAATGTTTGTTTACTATTGTACCTATTTTTCCGTTTTTTTCCGCGGGTTTTTACCATGTTTTCTCATTTATTGAAAAAAACTCCTGGGAAAATCAAAACATAACCTTCCTAAAGTACCACCCCGATCATATTTCCTTTTAGAAAAAGTGCTATCATTATAAATCGGAGCAAAATTGCTGATGGAAAAGTTGTCCATAGAAAAAACAATGAAATAAATAATGATAATAAACATCATAGTAAAACCACAGGTTTCTTCGCTTAACTCAGAATCTAAAAATCCGGGCCTGTCACTGTTGTAAGTGGGATATACAGAGTGACTTAATCTACAACTGTACTCGGCGATAATTGCTAACGAAAAACGATTTGAAGTGAAGAAAAACGATCTGCCAGTGGCCAGTCCTATACTCGGTTAAGGGCGAAAAGAAAAGAGGAGGTCAGGCGAGAAGATAATATTAGCTTGTACGCAAGTGAGACGTACCTATGCACCGGCACCAGAGCCGTCCAAGTACTCGTATATGGTGTAAAATAGATTAATAATAAAATTATAGGTACCTATATATTATTATTATATGAGTAGGTACATCATATTATTATTATACATATTTGTACGAACAACGACGAACATCGATGGACCGGGCGATCGAGAGAAGAAAAAAAAAAGACGACGAATTAAGAGCTGGGTCCGAAAAAAGCCGGTGAATACTTGAAATATTTTCATATAAGACGCGTAGGATTATACGTTTAGGTGTCGCGGTCACGTCATACGGACGCACGTGCGCTTTTATACCATGACACACGTTTTCGATTTTCTAACGTCGTCTTATATGTGTTTTTTTTTTTTATTATTATTATTTATTATTATTATTATATATATTTTTTAAATTATGTCTCGTGGAATAATAATAACCCCGGAGTGTTTTGAGATTCATCAGCCGTGTTTTTGTTGTTGTTATTATTATTACTGTATATAATATTATATACTCTATATAGGTGTAGGTACCTATATAAAGAATATAAAGACAGGTTGTCCGATAGGTAAACAATAGATCGTCGTATCGGGTCGAGTTCACCTTTGGGTATGAATTTTTCCATCAGAAACACAGCAAGCCATCAACCATAGAACAATCGCGCGGGTCCGGGGGTCGTGTAATAATAATCAATATAATAATAATAATGATAATATTCTATTATAATGTTATTAATATTATTACACTGTGTCTACGCGTACCTATGCCTAACTATACGATGTTGGCATCAAACAGTACCTGTATAATATAATTTTTTTTATAAATAATACAATAGAGTGAAAAGATTGAAAAGTATAACACATATAGATAGCGACACGGTGCGGCGAGGATTTGTTTGGGATAGAGAACGCCGTTGTTTCGTACGTCAATTTGTATCGCAGATTCAAAAATATTATGTTAGAACTACAGTAGTTTCCCTGTAAATTACAAAACGAATCGTCGGCAGAAAATCTACGACACAGTCACAAAAAAAACTTTGGTTTTATCAATGAAAAATATAGTTACCTGTAACGCGTCTTTGATCTGTTCAGTAATCTGGTAATCAGGGACATATTTGGAGGGAGGGGGATAATGATGATATTTACCATGGGCACCACATCCAAGAGGGTGTCACAAGACACAATGATTTTTTTTTTTTTTATTGTGATACGTCGTCAACAAGTTACACTTCCGTCAGTGATCCGTATTTGGATCGAATAACCTTTGAGACTTTTTTTTCTTTATTAAAAGTCAATATTGAAACAAAAAATACAATTTTTCGTTTATTTAAAAAATAATGTGTGTGAATTTTGTGTCCCATTATATGAATAGTCTATTAAAAGCGTGCGTTGTTTTCGTGTTTACGTATTCGTAAAGTAAATATAGTCAATTCGTCCAGGTATAATATATATTATTGTTAACTTTGAAATTATTTCAACATTTCCGAATTTTCTTCACGGTTTTAATGGTAAAGCTTCATGGTTTAATATCTTTTTTTTTTCGCGTGTCGAATAGTTTTTTACTGTATTCGTGTAGGTGTACTCAAACTCAACTACTACTGAAATACTCAAGTATGTATTTAGAATACAAATCAGCACTTCGGGGCAAAAATATCATTAATATGTAAACGAAGGTCACAATAAAAAAATAAAATCTTGAAATATTTTATATAACAATTCGCTGACCAGATCAGAACATTTCACTGCCGATACTGTGTTTTGGACGCCTATAATATTTAGTAGAATCTAAAATAACAAATGTTGTCTATGTTTTTCGGTTAGAGTTATTATAATATATTATATTATTCATGATCTCAATATAACTAGGTGTGCGTTGTCTTTTAGGTAAAATTAATGTAGGAGGTGATTTACATAAAACACAATTTATTATTTATCAATGCTGAAGTTCACTGATTATTTTACACGGTATTAGTATTATTATATTGATTTACGATGATTTTTGTATAGTTATCCACGACTATTGACCAGTGTTGGATACAAATAAGTTTTAAAACATAAAATCGCCAGAATGGTTCGACAACAGCTGGAAAAGACTGATATAAACATTCTGTGAAAATTACAGGTTTGCACAATTACTTTTAACTGAATTATTATAACTAAAAAAACTAAATCAAAAATTAACGTAAACTTTCTCTTTTTCCCTAGGTTTTTTGCACCAATTAGACGATATTTTCTTTCAGAAAAGGAGTTACATTTGAAAATCAGAGTAATATTTTTGGTATAAAACTTGTTTACAGACAGAGCAAATTAAAAAATTAAACATTTTAAGCTTATAATAACGTTTAGAAAAAAATCAAATGAAATCTAACCAAAGTCATTTATTGGAATACAATATTGTATGATTCGTGTGTGGATAATTTTTTAAAATTATGCCCGTTGCATTTACACGCTCTTTAGGAATTGTTTGCGAAGCACGTACTTTTTACTGCAGATGAGTGTAAAACGCATATTATAATATATATGTATAAGTTTCAGTATATTATTATGTAGTCAACAATAAAGCGCATATACTACACTCGAACAATATAAATGTGTATACACTGTACATCAAGATAGGTAGGTACCATACATATATGGCCGTATAGACCTACATACTCGTGCTGGACATATAATATACAATATCACATTATAATATTTATTATATTCTGATATCCGTTTCTATATAACCAAATGGTCGAGGTAAAATATACCAGAATCGGTGATTTATGGTCTCATACAGTCTTTGTACAGTGTAATAATGTACCCTATACATCGGATACACGTGTCTGATTGTACCTAGCGTATAGGTATTATTGGTATAGTAGGCAGTACCTACCAATACACTGTGTAGTGCGTAGGTACTCATGCCTTATATAAAAGATCGGGAGATATTCTAACGAGTACATTTTACGTATTGACAAGTATGACCGTATAAATATTATACTGTTAAATAACAATTCGTATTTAAGAAGTATTTAAATTTTTGGCATTTCGGAATAGTGTTATTTTAGCGCCTTTTCATAAGAAAAAAAGCCGATACTGCTGATAGGTGTACCACTGTTTTAGGAGGCAAGTTGGAAGGAAGAATATTTAGAGTAATTTAATTTATATCTGGACGCGAGTATAAACTGTGGGATGGGATTGATTAGTGCCGTAATTACTCTCTGTGGTGCCCTTGATAAATCATACATACTGCACCTAATTTACACGAATTGGGGTACTTCTGGAACTGGGGGTTAAAATTTGACACTAAAACTCATATAAAATAAAAATACTACATTAAATTAATTTTTTTTTTTATTACCACGTATAACTTATAATTATTATCCATTTCTGTTTTACTTTAACAATTTTAATCATAAAATACATACCAAATAAAAAACGTAAAAAACTTGAAAAATTAAAATGTCTATAAATTGCTTAAAAATGACACAAATTTTTTGAAAATTTTTCAACGTCAGGAAAAAGTAAATATAAGTTTTGGGTCAAAATTTCAAGTCTCCATGAATAAATTTAACTGAATTATATTAAAAAAACAAAATTGAAAATAATGAAACAATTATTTCTTTAAACTTTTACGTTCTTTCTATGTTTTTTCACGGTTTTTTTCAATTATTTAGAAAACCACGCTGAAAATCGAAAAACAACTTTCTTAATCACCAAATATATTAAAAGTTTAATAAAAATAGTCTCTTGTTATTATTTTATTGGAGCAATATTTCTGGTTGAAAACAAAAAGAGTAAAAATTTAAAGTAATGAAATTGTAACGCCGTAAATGTATCAGTTTTCATATTACGTTTTTTTTTCGAGTTTTTCCAACTCTTAAAATAAAAAAAATAAAAAAATTACCTTCTCAATGCATCAACAAGATAAAATTTCCTTTCAGAAAAGGTGCTACACTTGATATATCGGAGCAAGATTTTTGGTAGAAATGTTATTCACAGACAGAAAAAAACACATATCATAGTAAAACCAATAGATCCCTCTCTACGTTCCGAATCTAACTACTATTTTACCATGTTTTAAAAGATTATGACGTCCCGTTGAAATTTAGTACCCGCCACCCGGAGCCAATGACACCCCCCCCTCCTCTAAACTCCACCATGTAATCAATAGTGATTCTAACAGATTACTATTACCTATATATTTTATCTGTTTATTGGTATTTACCTAATATCTATATTTTTATAGGCATCGTTTATATATACATTAATAATGATGTAATTAAATACAAATTTAATTGAAATTTTACTACAATTTCAATAAATAGAGTAACTTTTAGTAGGTAATTTAATTTGTCCGGCCAACAGTTGAATATATTGACTCGACTTCTTTGTTTGTTGTACGGCGACAACACAGTTTTACGTAACACTGTATTTTTAGTCATTATTCGTCTCTGGTCCACTGCAGCGTCGCACCTGTCTGTTTATTTGCATATATATATATATTTTTTTTTTTAGTCAATTAACTGCAGTGTACGTACGTACGTTTTGGCTCAAGTTCCTCGGGCTGCAGGCAAAAACATAAACCTTTTATTAGCTTCAGGGAGAATAATAATTATTAGCATGTATATAGCTACATCTATAGGTACGTGCTACTTTTCTAAAGGAACACGGATATGTTCGTAATTGTAATATCGACTATAGTATTAACATACATTATTTACTTTTCTAATCAGTGATATCGACGCAATAACGACAAACAGCTGCGTGCACGTTATTATAATAATAATGTCCTTATATTTTGCGTTGGTACTTTAATGTAAGTATCGTATATAGTTTTATGTATAAGTACAGTGGTTTCCAAGACGTGGACTATGCAAATAATTCGGTGTTTTGTGAGATTCGAAATATTTATGGGATATCATTTTTATTAATAATTTTTGACTGCGGTTTTGAAATATTGGAGTTTGTTCTTTTACGTTGTCCATTCAAATTTAATACCTATAACTTATAAGGTTATACACTTTCAAATACCACAATCAAACATTAATAACACGACAGCTGCAGTAAATAATAAATATGTTTGTATATTGGCCGTATACTTTAATTTTCAATATTACATTGATCACGATGGAAACTACTGTAGTCTCATATTATAATGTTGCAATAGTGTCATAAAACGTGTCTCGATAGGTGCTTTAAAACGATAAAATCGTAAATTTTTTAAAAAAATATTGTAAAAAAAAAGTTGTCCTAGTATAATGAGGACGGGTGCAGCCACTGTTTCGGTAATTTAATGTACATATATAAGCGTCGTCTAACCATTGCTAACGAAAAAACGATTTTGAGCGGAGTACGGTTGATATAGTGTAGCTTTGTCAACAATATATAATATATATAAGTAATTTTATGGTAAAATAATTACATATGCATTATATATTTTCTTTAATAATATTTGTTTACTATTGTACCTATTTTCCTTAGGCCCACCACTAGCCGGCTGGGGAGCCAAAATAGTGGGAGACACGCAGTCTCGGGTTGACACACCGACGTCAACCAAAAACCTAGTCGGTACCACGGGCGGGGGAGTCCCGCTTCACGCCGGACCGGCCCGGCCGCTCCGGGCTTAGTGCCCCCAAGGTTGAGGAGCTTAACTCGGCTGAAACGTGGTGGCTGTGGGACAGGCGCGAGACAGTAGAGCTAATCCACTGCACCTAGTGGGCGAACGGGAATCCATCCCGATCGCGAGAAAGGCACGGGCCTCAAAAGCCCGGGGCCGGTGTTCCCTTCGAAGACCCTTTACCGGTGGTGACTCGCCGTCGTCGCTCCAGCACCACGACCGCCCGCAAGTAGCGCCCAGCGCTAAGACGCGGACGGCCGGCAGTAGGCGTCAGCCACAAAACGTCTGGAGATCAGTTGTACCTATTTTCCAGTTTGTCCCGTTTTTTCCCATTTAGTTGCAGATTTCCTATAAGAAAAAGTGCTATCATTGTAAATCGGAGAAAAATTGCTGATAAAAAAAGTTGTTCAATGATAGAAAAAAAACTCGCGTCATAATTATTACAGTAAAACCAATACGTTCTTTGATTCGCTCAGAAATTAAAATGGTCGTGTACACGCGTGCCGGAGACACGAAAAACTAATCCAATATCACTGATGTATCGTAGATAGATATAGATGCGTCAAATATTATTATTATATTATGCACTTCGATACCGATAGATATTATATGTACTCATACGAGGGGGGGGGGGAAATGATCAGATACTGTTATATTATGAAACGCTGCACATAATGCAGCAAGGAACGTGACTGTTACAAATGTCTATTCTCCATTATGGATACGTGACTATTTTATTCGTCTGGGGACGTAAAGTCGTATAATAATAATAATACGAGCGTATATATATTTTTTAATAATAAATTATAAATACTCGCCAGAAATCGAAACCGATTTGTCCTGTTGTAAGTATATATAATATCCTTAAGTATGATTTAACACGCCAGATCATAATAGTCATGCGATCGCATTTTACAAGCCCACGTATTTCTATAATATAACGTAGTAAGTATACTTAAATCTTTTTTTTTAAGATCGCGTTCGTAACCATTAGTTTCGACACGGTTTTAGCCGGGGCGTGATGTGATGGATATTATATGTATACGTATATAATCATCATCGTCGTGTACTATAATATATTATGTATACATATAGTGGAAAAAAGGGTGGAAATTTTGACGGGTGCGTGATGTAATGCGGGCGCATATGTATATATTACGCGTTTATTATAATGTTTTTTTTTTTTCACCCCTTATGGTATATAGGTATGGGCGTATTATATATACGGTTGTACGGGCGAGCGAAAAAAAAAATAAATAATACCTACCTATATAATATAATAATATAATAAAACTCGGTGAAAATAAAGACGCT
This sequence comes from Cinara cedri, assembly GCA_902439185.1. Classification (NCBI taxonomy): domain Eukaryota; kingdom Metazoa; phylum Arthropoda; class Insecta; order Hemiptera; family Aphididae; genus Cinara; species Cinara cedri. The sequence goes on from CABPRJ010002377.1 coordinate 1,033,815, forward strand.
GCTGCAGAACGCAATCCGCCTCTTATATGCCGGCCGCGAGATAACCGCCTATACATAACCCAATATTATTGTATTATTAAACAAATCTTTTTGGACCCACCCCCGAAAACAGACTGCGCTGCAGTTTTGTATCGAAATTAAACCGTGTGTTCTGATTCGGAAGACGAAAAAAAAGAAAAGAAAGGAAAACATAATATAATAGCATTACTCGCTGCAGCGTTTATCCACGGACATCGCGCGCGATATTTTAATTCCCATTATCATCGTCGCCGTCGGTTTGCCACTCGTTTTCTATACACCTGCCTCTGTTTTCCTTTTGACACACAACACACACACACACACACACACACACTATATGTAATGTATAAATGTATTCCATTATGTGCACGTGTACAATCGGAATGGAATATAATATTGATGCCTACGGGGGCACGATATTGTAGCCGACATTATACAAAATTTAATAACAATACCGGAACGCGCGTACTGTATAACTATAAATTTGATCCGTATAATTATTCGGGTTTAATGTTATATATACAGCTGGTATACCTACCCGAAACGCTACCGGGTTAAAAATATGGGAAATTCGTTTAAGCGATTATTACTCTTTTTCTTTTCTTTTCTTTTTTTTTTTTGCCTTTTTTTCATTGTGCATTTCACGCGAGAACTGAGATAAATCTATAGGTACCAGCGTTCTTCAGAAGTTAAATAGTTTGTTTTATACACCTTTTTCTATGGTATTCAACTTACCCTACGGATGACTTTACGGTCTTCTTCCATCATATTCCCTTCGCTTTTCCCTGTTACTATAGCCAGTTTTTTCAGGTACATACAGCTCATAAGTCCAGTATCAGAAATGACTCTTTTGATGAGCGTTATTCTGGAGCGTACTCTCCATCTCTTGTCTTCAACTAGTTTATGATGTAGTTCACCATCATGTCTCATAGTGTGGCCAATTAATCTCAATCTCTTTTTTTTTGATTGATTTTAATAACTCTATAAATTAATTAATTTGATTAAGTTGTTGGTCTTTAATTCAGTTATAGCTAACTCTCAACATTCTCCGTCAGCACTTTATTTGGAAGCTTTTTAAATATTTTACTTCTGCTCTATTTATCGCCCATGTATCTTATTCGTAAAGAGCCATCATTATTATTGCTTACTATACGTTTTTACTTGTTCGTCGACAATAGAATTTTAAATATCTGATGAAGGGAAAAGTGTAATAAGAAGGAAAAATTTGGGAATCTGATCTTCGCCTCATCGCCTTTTTTATTTTTCATAATAAAACACACGATTTTGTACACAGATTAAAAAAAAACTCCTTGAAAGGTAATTTTTTGTCACTGATCTACTCCCCTTGTAAAAAGTTATATTCAAGCCAATGAATTTTAAATTTTGATGATAACATTATTAACAGATTTTCCAACATAAATAAAAAAAAAAAAATATACTGTATTATAATTATTAATAAATAATAATTTTATACCTGTTCTATATTTTGCGAGTTTGATTTATTGGATACTAAAAGTTATTTAAGAGGGCGTGATACTACATGTAATTAGATTATTTTGGACAGCCAAAAATTACTCAGGTTATAAACCTAGTTAAAAAACAAATGTTCACTCTAAAAAGTACTAAAGTGGATAACGAAGTTCCTTCCCCTTCCTCTTCCAAGATAAAAACAAAATCTTCAACCACTTCCTGTATAAACCACGAATAATGTGTCCGGTTTAAATTTGTTTATCAGTTGCAATAGTATAATAACAAAAACCGCAATACAATAAAAATAAAGTAACCATGAGTTAGTTCGCGATTATATTAGTATAAATATATTTTACTGTACTACCAGTATTATCAATAATTTTACAGAAGGAAATATTATTTTAGGTTTGCGAAAAAAATGTAAAATATTTAGTACGCAATAATCGCAATAAATGCTTGCTAAGCGTTTCTAAATAGGTAAAAATTAAATTAAAATACTATTATAACGGCTAACTGCAATTTAATATTGTACCATAAAATAAATAAATCTATGTGTGTACCTAGTATTTACTTCCATGAAATGTCCACGTTTCGTACTATTGTACAAATATAAGAATTAATAACTCTTATTAGTTATTTGTGTAGAACTGCAGACCATTTTGAAATTACATAATGTGTGTACATAATTATATACTCGTAAGTACCCGGAGACGTAACCTTGTTCGGGTGCACCTTTGTGAGTTGGTTGAAAATACACGTGAAAAATCGTTTAACTATTTTAAAAACTTATCCAATAGATACTAAATTTCTAAATTTCACTAAAAATAAATTAATAAATTACAATTCAATTTAAAATTAATAAATATTACGCATTTTATTTTCATACTGTACATTTCGAGTAAGTACATCAAAGATTTTCTTAGGTCTATATTTCTATCTACTTCTAGCCGGTGTTACGATTTGCGAGATTTTATGAGTCCACAAGCGCGAGGCCTCTGAAAGCGCGAGACCCTGGACGTGAGCCCCGCCTGCCCTACCCTAATGCCGATCTTATTTCTAATGGAATTACCTAAGATCTATCCATACACTGCAGATAGTTCTCTCGTTTCAGTAAAATGTAACTGAATTAAAAATATTACTCAAGGTGTCGGTACACCATGATTTTATTGCAAATAATTCCAGGCCTCCCAAGACTCTTTTTTGGACAATTATTTTAATTACCACAACCTCATGACAAATTCCTAAACAAACCACTGATTCTCTATTATAATACATAAATAATATACACATATATATACAGACAGTGAAACCTGCCTTTAATGGACACTCGATGAACCGTTAAAAGAGTCCGTTGTAGAAAGATTTCAATGTTTTTATAGTCAAATTCATTCAGTTACTTGTGTTTTACCGATGCCAAATTTGTTCGAGTTTACGTATAGATAAGCCACTATAGTGTCTTTGCACCGAATAATTTATGCTATTCATTTTAAATCGAACAATTTTCACAGTAAAAGAAGTGTCGTTGCAAAGAATAAAACAACTGACTATCCGAATGAGGAATGGCGCCGAATTCGGGGTGCTTGTTTGGGAGGCCAAATTGTCTGATGATGGGAAATATTCATAGTATGAGTAGTATTTGTAGAAAATATAATATTATATAATATAATATATTACACCCAAAGAAGACCAATATAATACAGCGTTTGTCTTGTTTGCCCAAGTATTTTTTAAACTACTTCGGCGCCACTGTGAATACGCACTACAGAATGACGATTTCTGATTAAAATAGGATAAATAATATTACACAATAAACGTAAGTAATCATTTTTAGCGATATATATAAAAGTAGTCGGTCAGACGTATAATTCGCCGGTTTTCTTGGTTTCACTGTAAAATTATTGTTGTCCTTTATCGTGCCAACGGGCAACGGGTAGTAGTCAGGTCGAAATACATTGAAATAACTATCTTTTTGCCGGGACCTTATTATTGTACTACTTAAGAGATGTGTACACAGGTGTCCCATTGATAAAAGTTTCACCGTATTACAGCTGATGGCTATATCGAAATATCAACACAGCAACAATATTATATTGGAAGATTTAGTGTTGAAAACTATCGGATCGTATTGTCGACACGATTTTCTCGATATTGTTATTTTTTCGTATTTTATTTGTGACGACGACGATGATATATTACCGCGGCAACCGTAATAGTCGGATGTAATAATATCTCGATATCCGTACATAGTAGCCCGGCGCAACGGCGATGAACGTCTCTCGTCGTCGCGCGTATAGGTATTATCTCCTCGTCTACGACACGGTCACGTTTTATTTATTTGTGCTCGGTAAATAAATACACGAACGACCGAAAGCCGCGGCTCGTTCGCCCGGCATAAGTCTCCGGCAGTCTGGGCCGCTGCGAGGTTCGCCCGTTCGAGACGCAAACACAACCGGCGGTGGCGGCGGTGGTGCAGTGTGCCCCCTTGTGGAGTTCGTGACGATTGTTCAATATTATTATATTCAATTGACTCGGGCGTATACACAATTGGCTAATGCTTTGATTGATGATTTTTTATTATTATTATTATTATTATTAATATATATATTATTTTTTGCCGCGTACCTGCATTATGAATTATACGTGTATGGGTGATATTATTATTATATTCCACGCGTCTAACGGATAAGCGTATACAATAAGACGATTAATAATCCCGAAAGCGTATACCTACCTACCTATACAATAATATATACGATTATTGTATTTGGGTTTCTCGCGTGTAAATATACGGACAAGCACGCGCTATTTTACACATTATTATTAATGTCGACTTTTGTTGGACGAACTGCAGACGAATTGCATATGTGGCCGATGCGATTATTCTCGTACGTCAATATAGCGTAGCGTGTTATAAATAGGCGACGAAACCAAGACGGTCTTTGAGAAGCGGTTGGTTCTTGATTTTATTTAATATTTAACTGCGTGGGCGGGTGCTCAATACGAAAACAATTAAACATCAATACTCGGTCACTACTCAAATTATTAAAAAAAATGCGAAATTATTGGTGGGTACTTCTGGATAGATTATACTGATTATAGGTTTTTGCTTCTGAATTGTTTTAGGTTCGTTTGGCCACTGAGTAGTATATATTAAATAATATACAAATACGCAATGGTGTACTCAGAGTTTTTCCAATAGGGGGAGGGGGGGAGCTAAACTAAAATAACCTGACTAAAAAAAAAAATCTTGGCAAAGTACATAATAGTTATGCAATACAATTATATTATTATTATCTTATTAATAATAAATTGTTAACACTGAATAGTTTATATTTTGTTTTGTACTTGGCACAGCCAATGAGCGGGAGGCTAAAGCCCTCGAAGCCCTTCCTCTGGGTGCGCCACTGCCAGTATATACGCACAAGACCCGCGGTGTTGTATATTGTTCAAATAATGTACTGATTATTTTATATACATAATATATAGAGGGTAAGGTCGAATTGCACTTATTTTAGGTGATTTGTTCTTGGGTTAAACAAAAAAGGTAATGGCCGAACTGCATCACTCGGATCATAAACGAGTAATGTTCAAACTACATTTGGGTCGAGAAAAGCATTTCAATGAAAATGCTCGAAAAAATAAACGCAATTTAAACATTTAAAAATTACCAATGCTTCTGCAGAACTAACACAATATTATTAAACAGTATATATTTAACATGAACATCGAAAAACCGATTAGATTTCATCAAAATCTCTTGATCACACACATGATACTACGTTAACAAATTACAAATTAAAACATGTTTTTGTCGCCATTTCTTACAATTTCTCGCAATGTTTTACCGGATAACAGTTCTGTATAATATAGCGATTTTTAAAACTTTTTTTTGATCAAAGTGCAGTTTGACCATTTAATTTAGATAAAAAGTGTTATTCGACCATTTTGAAGTATATAAATATTATTTAGGCAGATCCGGTTATTGTCTGATGTTAATTGTTTCGAAAAAGACGGACGCGTATTTTATGACGAGATCTGGATTTGCGTATAAACTTTTAAATACACGTATATAGGTATAGATACATATGGAAATTAGTTTTTCCACCGTCCGCTGAAGTGATGGTGATTTAAAATAAAATAAATACAAAAACGCGTGGGAAAGTCGGTGCTGCCGCAGATATAATATATATTATGGTACGGGTCTACGTAGTGTGTTTTAATAGATTTTTGTACGCCTCGTTTACCGGTATAATCGTTGTTCAGTGTGTCGTTAGACCAACTGTTCGACTAAAAAAAAACTACTCGATGCGTACGAGTATATAGGTACTAGGTGTATATTCTATACTACTCACTTCGTATTAGATTCGGTAAGTAATAATTGATTAAAACAAATAATAGCTGTATAGCTGTATATATATATATATATATAGCTAGTATATATTATAATAAACTATTAAGTCTGCGAGTACTCAGCTTAAAAACGGGCAAAAATGTGGTTCAACACTCCGACGATAGATATAGTCGGAAATTTCATAGAAATGAAACGGAACATGTTTTTATAAAAGAATTTATTACAATAATTTCGTTCACTGTAGTTTTCCGAAAATCACTGAAATGACTTTAGATCCGAATTTTTCGGTCAGTAGGTAGTAGGTTAACGGGGCCATTTTGCTCCAGGTTCTGTTTTAGGAAAATTCTCCCTTAAGTCGAGTCTCTAGAAAATTTCAGAAGGACATTCAGAAGGAGCTATCCTTAGCTCTTTTGATGAAAAATATAAAAACAACCGGCCATAAAATGTTATCATATATTGTTTATATTTAATTAATACCGCTATCACAGAACAGTAGATCAGATTTTATATATTTTTTGCTACCATTTATCTGCTGTTATTAATTACTATATATTGCGTATATAAGATAATTACTATTACGATTAATATCGTGTATTTAGAAAACGATAACAAGTCAACATTTATTTATTAATGACTGCTAAATATCGGTTATTAACGAATGTATGATATCATTATAATAAAACAATGATAATAATATGTTTAACAATACCAACTTGTAGTTAAATAGTTATACTGGTTATACTGGTATTACGAAAAATAAGGCTACGGCAGTGGGGGTATATCTCCCATAACCCCTGCCCCGCAAGAACGCCCATGACGCCAAGACGTTATTTAAAACTGAATGTTCAGGTAGCATATGAATTTCAATGGCAATGAGGTTTGGAAAATTGCATTATGCCAATATAGTATTTTGCAAACATCGGTGAACATTAGTTTATCATATGGTTTATTATGGCGGTCGAGAGGCCCCCGAATTAATTTGCCCCTGACCCCGAAAATCCTTGGAACGGTTCTGTTGAGGCACCTACAACAGTCTTTTAACGCCGTTCAAATGGATATGTGCCGCTGCACGGCGGTCACAATACGTCGCACGTGCTTCGACGTGTACATATTATTATTAGGTACTTGTATATTTTATTGTGAGACAACCATTGTTCGGTAATGTCCAAGGACACGGAATAATATGTCATCTCGCCCTGCCGTGGCAACCAGCGTCGAGGAAATAATAAAAACAATAGCGCAGTCTTGTGTCGACCACCGCTGCCGCATACAGAGGGCAATGAACACACGGCGAACTGAACGATATAATATTTTCTATACTACACCTACAATAATAATAATAATGTATACTTAATAAAATATATTAATTAATTATATTATGATTATTGAAAATGATAACTACCAGTGGCGCGACCAGGGAGGATTGGGGGTTGTCACATCTCCCCCGCTGAAATTTGAGATTTTTTTTACGAATTCTACGTAGAGTTGCATAATTTGTATTGCGATAATTACAGACACTTAATTGCAATTTCGAATGCACTTTATCTATTTAGTAATTGACTATCCCGAAAACTTGTCCAGAAATGTATAATTTCTCCCCCAAAATTTAATCCTAATTACGAAACTCTGATATCGATACACATTATTATTATTATTATAGATTTCCTTCGACTGCTCTCTCGTAGGGGTGTATGTATTATAGATACACGTAACTCGTTGGTTTTCGACTTAGCCTGATGTACGAGCAATGTTTTTTTTTCTAATATATTCTTGTGTAGGTATAGTGTTATACCTACATATATATATACCTACCTACATTCGGTTTTTTAAATATCGTAATTTATTTCATCACACCACGAGGAACTCTGAAATTGCGTTGTACCGAATTACTAATGAATCATATGCAATATCAAATCAGAATGACTGTCAATAACTAGGTTGTTTATAATTTTGTGATATTTTAGTTATACTTACGTGCATGCAATTGGCTTGTAGTTGATGACTTGATGGTTATTCATTTTTCGAGTATAAACAAGTGTTTACTCCTAAAAAAAAAAGTATTAGGAAAATTATGATTTTGCGAATGGCTTACAGTTACACGACGGTTAAGTTTATTATGTTGACATCACTTCAATATAATTTTCAACTTAAAATATACAAATCTTATATCTGTTTGTGGACATTTAATTCACGGTTTTTTATACTAAACAGTATCGGAACTTAAGATTATATAATATTTACAGCATAAAATTGCTGTAATAATTTAAATGTTCTAAAAAATGTCTAGTTTCTATCATTATAAATTAATTTGATATGTTTCTTAAATATTATTATATTAAAGATTTTTATGTGTTCGTTATAAACTATTAATTGTAATCTAAATATTTAATTCACGTGAGTTGTGAGGAAATGTAAGTCATCAAATAAATTTGTGATTCGTTTCGCTTGTATGAAAATAATTGTTCAGTGACTATTAGTTTTTGAACATAAATAAAACATGTGCCAAACTATTCTTTGAAGTATCTATGATAAAAATATTTTTAAGTTGAATGAATACTTCAGGAGTCTTTGTAAATAAAATATTTAAAAAACTAGCGGTATTAAAAAAAAAAATTGATAGGCCTGCTTATTTTTCAAACTTACTGTACCTATTTATTTGATCGTATACAATGAAAACTGTATTTTTAGCCAGTGGACTATAATGACGCTGAACTATTATTAGATAATATTATACAAATACAATACTACAATAATAATTAGTTATTATAAAATATAGTAGGTATTCAATTTTTCTTAAATAATTAATTAATCAGTTACCGTTTCGTTTTTTTATAGAAAATGTAAACTAATTTACAGTCTTGTAAAAATACTTTAAATTGTATTTAAATACAGATACAAATACATTTATTCAGAAAGTATTTCAAATACATTTGAAATACTTGTAAGAAAAATTATTTAAAAACAAATATAAATAGCTACATACTCGGTATGTATTTAAATACTTTTTTAATTTGACTTAATAGTTAATAATTCAAATAGGTTTGCATAATTAATTTTGAAATTTATAATATAAAATTCAATATTCAACTATTTAATAGTACCTGTTATTAGAAATTTGTATCACCTACTTCATTTTATATTGAAAAATGAAAATTAATAAAATGTGCTGTATATTAATTCTGAAATAATTCTTTAAAATGTTTTTAAAAATTTCAAACCAACGACAATGGTCTATACATAGGCGCAAATAACTCAAATATTATGTTCCCATTATGTTGATTATATATGTATCTATATACTTAGTATTTACTATTTCGATAAGGACTTGATTTTGGGAGAATCGATTGATTTTTTGGAGGGACCAAGCGTCCCTCAGCGTCCCTTCACTCGTGCCTACGGCTTAGACCCATTGCTGCAGTGCAAAGTATGTTAGGTTGGTTTTTTTTTTTTTTAATTTTTATACGCACGAGTTCGTTTCTGTATTTTATTATATATTATATCGAACGTTCGTTTATACATATATATAAGTATATATTATAATAATATGCAAATGGGGAGGGGGCGAGCTTTTTTTTTCTCCATACAAATCGGATGACCGACGGCGGTCGTTTGTATGCATACAAAAACGCACTCCCGCGAGATACGGACGGCCGGCTCGCGAGATATTCACCGGTAACGTACCCGCCGGCCGGCCGTACGAAACCGGTCCCCTCAGCTTCGGCGCGAATGATTGACGGCCGTCGATTACCTATATATATTTATAGCAGATACATCAGCTCTCTCGATTCCCGCCGATACCTATACGAAAATATTAAAATATAATATTACGTTTTTAAACCGACGTGCGTGTGCGCGCTCCGCACGATTATAATGTATAGGTGTAGGTTAGGTTGGTATACATATATAGGCACGTAAACGGATAATATATGTCATAATAATAAATAACGTTCGTATTCGAATCCAAGACGGAAAAAAAAAAAAACGAGTTCACGCGTTACATTATAATATTATCGATATTCGCGGCGTCCGGCGAGCAGGGCGAAAAAAGAAATTAATAAAAAAAAAAATACGCTTCACTCGTCAAATATCCGACCGTCGTCGTCGTAAATTCGTAGTATTATTAAAAGACGCAGGTACGCCGAAATTAATTTACGGTTACTTTACTTTTTATTATTATTATAATACGCTCAGACGCGGCGGCTGTAGACGCGTGCGCACTTCCAGGCCCGAGTGTACACATTATTATTATTATTATTATAATGTTGTATATACCTATACACGAGTACCCCCGCCTAGGTATATTACGACAATATTATAAAGATCGAGGACCGCGGTTACCTCGTGCGGTATACCTATTATACACGAGCATTATCATTGTTCGCGTATATTATTATAATTCCTATATGATATATGTATACGGTATAGCCGCAGTGTTATACTTACATTGTTTTCTATATATTGTATAACAATAAGCCGCGAGGCGCGACGAGGTTTGAAAGATCCAATATTCTTACGCGGGTATTATACGTGTATTTAAATGCAACATATCTTCGGTCTTGCAGGGTAGAAGGACGAGGAAGTCGATATTTCGTGTATAGTATTCAATGCACGTGGATTACATTTTCGAAATACTTACACTAATAATTTTGAAGATATAAACACATATGGCATTCTCAATAACAAATGAAGGGAAAAAATTTAAATAAGTTTAAATAATAAAAAAAAAAAAAATATGTATTTTATAAGACCTACTTGGCTCCATCATGGGTACCTCCTGCGATCTGATGTTTATACATGAGTTTCTAATATTAGAGCAGTTTACATTTCTATAATTTTAAAGGTTATGATCATAACTATTATTATAAACGATTTTAAACAAAATTAAAAGTTTGTCGGTTGAACGCTTTTTGATATAAATTTAAATTGAACATGTCTATAAATTATGTATTTTAACTACGAAATAAATTACACTTGTTCATATTTAAAACGGTTTTTCTCATAAATAAACCCTATAGTTTACAAATATTTATTGAAAAACGGTAGAATATTTTGAAAATTGCATTAGTGTTGGTACAAGTATTCGGTGAAAGTTCCTGGTCTCTACTAATATTTTAATTCAATTACAACAAAAAACTAAAATCGATAATAACAGAAACTAAGTTATTATTAAAAAAGCTATACATAAAAAAAAGCACATATTACAGAAACAGAATAGAAATTTAAAAATCATGATTATACTTTATAAATTACAGATACACATGTCTTGCTACGCTTAGAATCTAAAGATAGGTACTGGATCTAATGTTTAACACTGCAGTCCATTACGATAAATATATATTGGTATATAATTGATGTATGTAAACTAATATACTTACTAAAGACTATGGTATAGAGTCTATACTATAGACGCAGTTGTATATTTTCAGGGGCCGATGAACTTGATAAAATGGCGTGGCAAACGCTTATTTAAGAGGCAATAATATTGTCTTTGGGATACCTCTGATTTATAATTATTAATTGAATAGTTATGAATACTTAAAATATTACTGATTACCGATCAATAATAATAAATAATATTATTTATTCAGTAATATCATTTTTAAATTTTTACTGTTTAAACCACAAACACTTATTTATGGGGCCGAAACCAAAATAATTTATGATGAGAATATGAGAAACTATTTTTGGCCATGAAGAATGTGCAAATTTTATAAATTCTTGGGCGGCTATTCTTGGCTATTTTTTGGAAATAAAGAAATAAGCCTGAAGTTCCAAAGTTCAAGGTACGCTAAAATTTCTGAAAAATAGTTGATGTAGTCATTCCTATAGGCTGTTATCGATTTTAACGTAATATTTTGTTGACACCTTCAGAATCTAAAATACCAAAATGATTTCGCCGTACCTAACAAAATTATAATTTTAACACAGATGACTGATAGAATAAAAAATTATACAGGAAAAAACACTATTCATAGACGTGTATGTCTATGGATAGTCTATGGATACAACTGATACAATGTCAGATATTGTGCTAACACGATTAAAGATAATTGTGGGTGCGAAAACTATTGTGAACTCTGAACTCAAATACTCTACTATACAGAGTTTAGTGGTTATCTACGCAATGCGACAGTTTGGGCAATGAAAGTAATTGTTCTTTTTTTATATTTTTTTCTCCGACTGTAATGATGATGCGTTTGCTTATAATTCGCTTAACCTAACCTAACCTTTAGTTTGGTACTTGTCTACACGTTTGTAGATCTTTCTAGTGGTACTTATTTCATTTTAATAATTTTATTACTCCTGTTACTCATTGTAAGTCGTTCGTAATGTACCTATTATGCTAGTATATTGTATATTATAAAATTATAATGTTTAACTTAGATAACCCTTTTATCATAAAAAGGTCAGCGAGAGAAAAGGACGATTTTATTTTACATATCGTAATCCGATATTCAGATAGTTACCTACAAAAAAAAAAACCGCAAACACGCCACTGTCTTGACGAAAAACATTTTCCAGCGCGGGACGGCGTGGCGTATTACATTATTATAATTATTTTGATAACGAACATTCTGAAATTCTAAACAATATATAATATGTAATATGAATGGCTTCTTCTGAAATCAACCGTCGCCATTGGCCCGTCATCGTCGCCGTAAGATTGTAAGAATCGAATAATAGTAATTGTTTCTCGACGCGCATTCTGCAGCAGCAGCCACGGCGAGTGTACTTATTATATTATACAGCCGGAAAACGCTAAGTGCAGTCTCTCCATCAAAGCCTCGCCTATCGTATAGTATATATTATAATAGTATTATTTTATATATACATAATATGTAATATATAGGTACTTTTATTGACGTTACGTATTATAATATTCGTTCGGATGGCTACGATGAGCCATGTGTATTCGACACAACGCAGTGCGCATACAAAAAAAAAAAAAATTCTTATGTATGCTTACTTCACAAAAACACGATCAAACGGTCGGCCGGGTCCGTACTCTTACAAATATATAATATTTGTGGCTTGAACAAATATTTTCAATTTGACCGTCTCATCTCGTACCGTACTACCGTGTCGAACCGTGCGCGCAGAGTATTCAAATGATGACCGGTCAAAACATTTGTATTTGGAAAAATTACCTCTGATAAAAATGATTTATAGAGTCTAGATAACAATTTATTTCTCCGGTAAATATTGTATACAGGACACATTTTTTTTTTTTTTTTGCGAGCCGTTTCCGATTTTTTCCCGCAAGTTCACTGTGGCAAAATGCAGACTATTGATTATTTGTAGATATTTGTACAATACCAAACAAGTAATTGCCTATACACGACTCCTATGAAACAGTCGGTATCCAATCTCCAAGAAAGGCTATTATATCCTTAGTATTTAAAGCAGAACAACTCCGAGACTTTTCGTTCATATTTCGATTACAGTACGTTGAAAATTTCAAATAAAAATCATCCGATTGATAGTTTGAATCAAAACAAGAAGACTTGTATTAACCAAAATTGTTATCATCACAAAATACTCCTTAAAAATTTTAGTATGCGAAAATATCGTTGTTCACTGCACTTAAAAAACCCAAAATCAAAATTTGAATTTATGTACAATTTAATCATACAAATGGGTTGAGCAAAAAATCACCTCGTAAATTATTGCTATATTTTATGTTATAAAAAAAAAAAATTATATAAATAATAATAGTTCTTAAAAATTATCCTTATCTCCCCTCCCATGATAAAATCATTTGACCACCACTGTAACTAAACTATATTTCTCTCTCACTCTCATTCGTTTGCAGTGTGAGCTATAGAGGGGGTGTGGTCACGCGTGTGTGTGGTGTACTGTCCATTAGTAAAATAGGTCTATGGCCTTAAACCATCGTGTAACAAAAACCGTTATTGTGTAGATATTCCAGTTTTCCCGACGTTATTCTCGATTTTTTTTCTATAGTTAGGAAAATTATAAGGACAATGAAAAAATGACTTCGTCATTGCACTAATTAGACAATATTTTCGATCAGAAACCATCTTTTAAAGGCGAAAGCCGATAAGCGCAGCAAAATTTCTGTTAGAAAAGTCGTTTACCGACAAAAAAAAGGAAAAGAAAAACCACTCATCATAGTATAACCAACGCATATCTTGCTACGCTCGGAATCTAAAACAAATATTTAAGTAAGAACTTAAACTGCAGTAGTACTTATTTTATTATTTTTCCGCGTTATATATCAATTGATGTTTGAAAAATAATTGGCGTAAAACAGATGTGGAAGACAAAGCCCCGACGGGCTGGGTTGAGTTCAAATAATTGCAAAAGAGACGCCGGTTGTTCCTGCGTCCCCATAGTCCCGCTTCTTTTATATCCGTCCAACTCGAACGCTGTTCGTGGCATAAAAACAAACACGCGGACCGTTATCGTTATTTGCAATTTTGTTTTCTCGACCCAAGAGTCGGCGATCTGTATCGCTCGTTTTGCGCATTACGGACCTGTGGTTGGCTGCGGGTGTATCGATGTCCGGACACGTAATATAGGATCTTCTGTCTTGTATATGCGTATCGGGCACCTGTATCTATAATAATATTATAATATAGGCGGCGAGGTTACATATTTACACGGACCGCGTACACGCGTGTGCGGCGGCAGCAGCGTCGACGACGGGTGGAACAAAGTGGAATATATAATAATATTGAAATAAAATCGAAACAAAAAGAGAGACACGGAAAAATAATAATACCCATGCCTATACCCGCCGCGACTTGACACACAAACGCTTTTGTTTTGTTTTTTTTTTTTTTTTTCCACTCCAGTATACCGCCGTCGGCGCCCATTATTCGGCCGAGTTCGCGTCCGGCCGCGGTCGCGCGCGTAATAATTTCTTTCGCTCCACCATTATTATTTTTCATAATATTATAAACGCACGCGCAATATACGCGCGTTATAAAATAGTAGTTGCCTATATTATAATACCCGTGCGGGTTTTTTGTTTTATTTCACAACTCGTACATTGGAGCGCATAGGTACATATCGTTATGTTAAGTTTTCATTTTATACAGGTACAGTGTAAGGACATCACGACGGCGGATCGTAGCGCGTGCTCCGTATATCCCACCGGTTCTACATTGTTGTTGTTATTTTTTTTTATTTTTTTCTGTCCATAATACGCGGCTTATCTGCATCGTATTATAATACCTACGACGACGACGACGGTCCGGTATAATATTATTATTATTATTATTATTATCAGCTACCGCTCCGGGACTGAGCGGCACTCGGCCGCGGCGCAACGACCCGGAGGCTCGTGCTGCTCGGTGGTTGCTGCCGCGGTACTTACGACGAGGACGGCGACGCGGTCGATAATCGTAATTTTTTTGGCCGGGGGTGTAGTATTACACAGACGCGCATAGCACGAACGTCCGTACGGTTATGTGACGGGTATCCACCGAAATAGGAACCCCCGGGCGTATTATCGAGTCGAAACAGCGTCTATACATGATATACGAGTATAATATAGGTATTGGGTACGCGCGTTTGAAAAGAGATTTTTTTTTTTTTTTCCAGATAATTATCAATTTTTTTTTGTGTATCAAACGATTCGTACGGATTGCAGACATCACGGAAAGGCATATCGTCACGAACGCATTTTAAAATGTTCATGATCGATACGATATATTATATGCGTTTATTTATCGATTTTTAGCCGAAAGGAATATAATTATACATTATGTTTACGAAATAAACTCTGACTTTGACGACGAATTATGATAAACGTCGGGTTTTCTATTACACGATATTAGTGATGTCTTCACGCGATATACGAATCATTTTATTACACGCATCACAACGAATACAGAAATTTTAATTATGCAAAATACAGGTAGTGCCAATGTAATAATATCTAGTTTTCTGTGTATAACATGAAAAAAATTTATTTGGTTATTTTAACGTTTATAATAACATATTACACTATAGCTATCCTGTCAGGCTTTATCTGTGTCATTTAAATTCCTTTAATTATTTTTTTTACCATTTAAAGCAGATTTTTAAGAAAACCTTTTCGAAAACCAGTGGCGTATCTAGGGGGGGGGCTGAAGTCTCCTCAGTCTCCCACCCGAAATTTCAGGAAACCTTAAATCGTTATTTAATTAATTAAATAATACATAATGCATATGCACCATAGTACAGCAATACGGCATATATTGTTTTCATAACCAACTAGGTATATCACAAAGACACAAAACGTGTACGTCATGCCTATCGGTATAGACGTTATTATATTTACATAATTATCATTGTTATTCAAAATTAATATTTAGGTAATTACCTATAATCAATAATCATGATTAATGGTCTCAAGATTATAAGTGTAACACTCGTTTTTGTAACACATTTTCTTTTTCTTTATTTAAAATGTTGCTTTTAATAAATTTATTTTAACTAATTTTTGGTACATGGTTTTAAAAAAGAGTAATAAAAAACGTGCACAAGATAACTTGTATAGCTTCTTCAGCAAAAAATCTAAATTAGTGTCCAAATCTGTAAGTACTCTAAGAATTCAAATTATCTTAAACACATTATTTTTATAATAAAACTTACATTTATAGGAATTGCTATAAACAGTTGTAGTAACCTAACCTAATATGAAGCTGTAATACAGTTAAAGGAATTTTCAGAACCTATTGTCGTTGCTCTTGAACAAATAGAATGTGATTCTTCACATCGAACAACAAGTTTATTAAATAGCATAAGTAATTTTAACTTTTTAGTTTCCGTCTGCGTATCATCTAAATTGTTGAGCTACACTTATCATTTATCAGAATACTTGCGAAGTAAAAATATTGATTTAGTAAACGCCCTTGATAGAATGAATCAGGAATAATTCAACTTCAAGTTTTAAAAGAAAATGCAACTGATAAATTTAGAGAGATTTATGAAGATGTCAATCGCTTAGGAGGTTTATTAAATATGAAAGAAAATATGCCACTAATTTGCATTACTTAAAGAAACCGCCAAAATGTTCCTTTTCAAAATACTCGAGAATTTTATTGGAGAACAATTTTCATACCTCACTTAGACGATATACTTTCATTGTTGAAAGAACATTTTTTATCACATCATGAAATAATAAATTCTCTGCAATACGTTTTAACAGGATGATTTAAAAAGTCAAAATAGAACTTGGTTGAATCGGAATTTCGGCTATTAACGGCTATCGAAGCACTACAGCAATGTGATCCACTAATGTACCCAAATATGTATGAGCTTCATAAAATATTATCAATACTTCCAGTTTCAACAGTAACTGCAGAGAGAAGTTTTTCAAAATTAAGGAGATTGAAAAATTATCTTCGAAACACAACATCCGAGTCTAAAAAACTAGCTCTATTGTCTATTTACAGAGATGCAGATATTACTGATGATATGGTACTAGATAAGTTTTTCAACAGTGGAAAAGCTAGATGACTAAAATTAACAATATGATAAAATAATAATTTATTGTTTTAACATTTTTAAGTATAGTTTATTTTAATCATTTATTTGGCAGTTATTATGGTTTTTTTGTAACTGATGAGTTTCGCCCCCCCAAGAAAATTCCTGGATACGCCATTGTCGAAAACTAAAATTAATAATATAAATCCCATGTAACAAGAGTCTCCCCGGTTCCACTCCTGCTCGGTTGCTCCTGTTAATGTTAACCGCTGTTGTATTTTCTTCCCCGTGACAATTAAATTAACTAAAAATTCTATTTGAGATCAACAACACAAAATAATTCAATTTTTGTAGGTATACCAAAAACCGAATACCTGTGTGAGCCATCTTTTACACATCTGTATGTAAATTTGGCTGTGGTTGGCATGCACAGCAAGGTCAACAAACATGTAAACACTTTCTTTTATTAATATCACGATGCATATCATTATGTTACATAAATAACGATAAATAATTGCTAACGAAAAACATTCTGAACCAAGTAGTATTAGGCATGGTTTTTTTTCATTGTTGCCAAAGTAACACAAAATCAACAAAAATCAAAAAACATAAAAACCAACTTTTTAAAAAAATGTTAAGGAATTTCGAAAATTATTCCAAATAAACTAATAACTGCTAAAAATTCTGCATCTTTTAAGGTTTGACAAGAAGAAATCGAAGCAATTTCAATAACGAAAAACGTGTTTTTTCAAGAAAAATATAAAAACAACATACATCTTTGTAAAGCTAAAACTAATTGCTTCTTCGTTTCACTCAGAATCTAAATGTGGAAAGTCTATTTTATTCAGATCTTCATGAAATTTGATACACTTGATGACCTTCAAAATGACTTCAAACATTGCAACTTTGCTAATGATGTAATTAAAATAGTTTTTTCTGACATTTGTAAATATATCAATCTGACAGGGGCATTATTTTTGGATAGCCAAACTTAACCCGGGTATTGACAATTATGTAGTATTAATTTAAAACTTTAATAACGAACACGATCGTTAAAATTATGATAAAAATTAAAAAAACGAATTTCGAAATGGGCTTATAAATAACATAATAATTAAGTTTCTAGTTTAAATTTATCTCGTTGCAGTCAATATAAAATAAGCGCAACAGGTAAAAGTTTACACTGAAAAGGTTGATATACTTTAGGAGAAAACCGTACTACAAGAGAGCAGTCTAATATTATAACGATCGAAAAATAAGACGACTAAAAAAAAAAAACCATCTACACTCTTTTTTATTATACAAATCATAATATAACAAAATCATACTTATATAATATAAGTACTAAATGTCACAAATAGAAGCAATAAAGCCACGCACAGTTGTCACATATATGACTAAACCTTCCACTATAATATATAGTAGGTACCCATTAACACATATCTTATACTCGTATCATTATATTTAGTTCTTACCCGCTCTTAGTTCTCTCCCCTGTAAAAAAATATACAGATGTGTGAAGTGAGGCATATGCAGTGTGTAAATTACGTGTATATTATACACGTATTATAATTATGTTGGTATAAAAATTTCACGAGAACAAAAAACACAGCGCTTTAATCGTTAAATATACATTTCGACTTTACTATGTAATATTTCAACGGCTTTTACCGATGGCTCAATAAAATGCATTTATTTTATTACTTAAACATTATATACGCGTACTTGTTATTTAACTCGCGAGTTCCGGACAAAATGACGCGCGTTGAACCCGCCAACGTGTACCGCGTCATCATATTACATACACACCTGTTTGGTATTGACTGTATAAGTGTACAGTTTTATGTGAAAATCCTATTGTCGTGGAGACCACCCCCGCTGGGGGGCCGGGGTGTGCGCGGACGCGATAAAAGCGTACACATATGTCGTATAAGTACGAGAAAATCACAAGAGGGTGAGAAATATTAAACAAACACGCAATGTTTACGGTACGTGCCTTGGCCGAAGTATTCCGCGCTCATATAGGGTTTACTCACAAACGCACTAATATAAATATATTAGGTATGTAGAACTGTAAAAAATGACCATATTGTGACTCGTGAACTTTTTTTGTTTGTTTTTGTTTTGTATTAAATAAAAATTAGTTTCAACGATCTATTTTTTTTTTTATTTATCGCTCTTTCTTAATTTAGGATTTTATAAATAAAAAACACCCTGTTTACATCGTATGATTGAAAGTTATTTAAAAAAAAATAACGTCTAATTATATACATATACACCAACACTTACACACGTGTCATCCTGTATACAATATGTCTTGTCAGCTATATATATATATATATAATATTTACATTATATTTATATATATATATGCGTTTTAAAATTATAACATGTACAGTGTATATAATAAAAAAAATTAATATATCGCGTTTAAGGGTTTGTATTGGGAAACATTTAGTTATAGATATAAATATTATACACTATTATGAATAATTAATTTAGTCAATTAAATATTTTGGTACCATGTTATAGTGTTATAATTATTATTTGCGTGTATATTTATTATGAATATACATTAAAAGTGTTTTATAACTTTAACAAATTGAAGATATTCGTTTTAGATTTGGAGCGTAGCGAGATTGGTTTTACTATGATGCGCTATTTTCAGTCTGTAAACAACTTTTTGAAAAAAAAACTTGCTTCAATGTATCCAGTGTACATCCGGAAATAATAAAATATATGCAAAACGGTATATATTTACGGTGTGCCATGCATAGTTGTGTACTAGAGGATTGCTAGGGGCTCTTTAATACTCCCAGCCTCAAAACAGGGGCGTTCTTAGATAAATTCCATGGGGGAGGGGCAAACAATTTTCACTCTAGAATACCACCGCTTTGAAGCAAGATTTATGGTAGATATTTTTGTCACAGTAAAAAAAAAAATCATTGTAAATCTAATAGGTACATTCTTCGTCACATTCAGAATCTAAAACTTAAATTAAAGTAATAACTACCAATTTCGATTCTAAAAATATATTATTTAATTAAATCATTGCAAATTGATTGTTCCCACTTAATTTTTCCATAATTCTATCTCACCTTTGAGAGAATATTTATCGAAATTTATAAATAAGAATTGTTTCATTCTTATTTCAATCAATGTATTTCCAAGATCCGGAAACATCTTTACGGCATTTAGAACCAGTTACATTTGTATTTATTTGTACTTAAGAACTGTGGATAATTTGCATAACAAAAAAAAAACAACACACGGCATCCGGGAGGAGCAATCGCCCCTTTTTTTTCCTGTGGATAACTTTTCTACCAGTAATTGTGTTCCGATTTATACAACGATTTGTCAAAAAGGAAATCTCACCGGGCCGGTACTTAATTTTTTGATTTTCCCAATAAACGGGAAAATAAATACAATGCTACAAGAGAAAAAAAAAATCGAACAAAAGTCATTTCGGGTGTCAGATCTTCGGGTCTGTACACAGGCCCTAAATACGTGTGTGTGTGTGTGTGTGTACGGCGAAACGGTAAAACGCATATTATTCGATTTTCTTCCGCAGCTGACAGTCCGCCGTCGGGATTGTCTCTATAAACGTAAGTGATTTATACAATCACTTATACGCGGATGAGATACGACGCACACACACACACACACACACACAGAGAGAGAGAGAGAGAGAGAGAGAGATACGCGCAGAGAAAAAGAAGAAAGTCGCACCGCTAATTATAGTCGAGACCTTATCGGGCCTGAGCTCGCCGTCGCCGGTCCGGTATATCGCGCGTACCGCGGTGATAATATTACGATAACGCGATTTTGTGTAAACGGGCGTCGTCTCCTCCGGAACGTGTCTCCGGTTTCTGGCGCGAACGACGCGAGAATATCTAACGGCCGCGACCCGTGTAAAACGATACGTACGCGGCGTACGCGCGTCTCGTGCACGCTATTTTTTTATTGTATACGAAATCGCCGGCTTGTAAACGCGCACACGCGCGCGACGGTATCACACGGGCGCGTCGCCGTTGCCTTATATTGTTATTTTTCCGCACAGAGACCCGCGGAATAACAATAATTATCGTAACGCGTTGTTATTATGCGGGCAACCGGTTCAAACGCGTGCCGTTTGTCTGCGGCGTGGGTATACAACGCACACGTCCGTATACGTACGTAACATGATGGGTACCGCGAACCGCGTATCCGCGCCAGTGGTAACCTGTGGTGCGCGATGTTTTCACGTCGCCCCTTCTCCTCTCGGCCGCTCGTCACCGTGGGCATCTATTTCTGCCCCGTGTTGTCCGTGTACGGGAGTAGCGAGAAAAAAAAAGAAAAAAGAGAGAACATCTCCGCGGAACAAGATTCGAGAACAATAACAGGTAAAGTAAAAACCCCCGGGTTCGCCGTAATATATTTTGCGAACGAGCGCGGTACTCGTGCACGGGTATTACTTGCGACGGTCCGCTGTCGGTGGCGTACCCGGAGGGACGGGGCTACGGGAGCTCCCGGCTTTCCCCTCCGCTATGGGCCGTGTCGAGTGTACAAAACAAAATAATATCGTCTATTCGCAGTCGAAAAATGTTATCACTAATAATAAAATAATAATAACAATAATTACGCGTTCGCGGTGTTTATTCGGCTTTTAAGCGCAAATTTTTGGTTCGGCAAATGCTACGATTTCCTGTGCAGGATACTTCAAACGGTGCGTAATTTATGACCGGTGATGTTTTATTTTTGAAAGATACATTGAAACGCAATAGTTCGACCCTTAAGTCCTATTTTCGGCTTTTTTTTTTTCTCGGAAAACAATTTTACAGCCATTAAGAAGGTTTCAAATTATTCGCAGTTACAAAAAACTATAACAACAAAATAATCTCGATACGTAGGTTTTATTTTTGTTTATTTCTTGATTACATTGGCTACGCGCGGAGCCAAAGACACGACTTACACTAGCAAATTACTATATAATACTACTCCGTATAGAATTCATTTTTCGTTTACAACGATTTACCATTGTATCATAAATTATCCATTATATCCTACCTTCTCGCCTAACTACACACCTACAACAGTGACCTACCCTTGAGCAGTATCAGTTTTGTATTTTTGTTCGCTAATACTAACGCCAACCGCTAAGCGATTTTCGTTTGTTTATGCTGTAATTTAGCGGCACACGAAAAATATACCGCAATAAATTAGGTTGTAATTTGTTTTTTTCCCGTTTTAATAATATACGAGCATTATAAACACGTTTGTACATATTGTCTGGCATCAAAGTCCTGCGGGTATTTTTTTAATTTCCGTGATTAGTTATTATAGTGATCCGTTTTAAACAGCGTAAAGAGATTTAAAATAATCGATACAGGTTGTGAAATTAAATTAGACACTGCATTAGTATCACCTATTTAAAAACACCTCATTGACCCTCTAGGTCCAGACTCTAGAGTGTACTTAGTTTTTGATGTAAAATATCATTAAGTATAATGGTAAATATTATTCACCTACTTGTGTTAATCCGGCGCCAACGGACCGAAGATTTTGGGGATTCTTAAGCTTCCCCCTATTTGTGCAAGTGCTCGGATATTATAAAAAACCCTTAGCCTTATCTTATATAACCTAACCTTACTTGATCATGTGTCAACAAAAATAAAGCATATTAATTCTCCGTTGGTAATGTAATTAATAGATTGTGTTTTCTAATTGAAACCGATATAGTATATAATATTTCAGATTCATTTTGATAAGTTGTATGCCATGGTAAGTTTGGAGACGCAATGAAACATAAAGCGCCGTAGGCGGACTACCCCCACTTTCCACCAATTTATTCCGATATACTGATCAAAACGGTAATTAAAGGTATAGAAAAAACAAAAAATGGCACGGGAAATGCCGGCGGATGACAGCTAGTAAAATAATAAAATAATTATAATAATAATAAATAAGTAGGATAAATTAATTGTAATGAAATCTATTTTCTGTTATTTTTTAAAGCCCGGTCAATTATATTATTTATTATTTACATCAATTTTAATGTTTCTGTGCACATAAAGGTACGGACTAATGGACATGTTATCAAATAGAGTTCAATGGTATTATCACAGATTAATTGAAACTTTTCATTTAACCTGTGGTATTATCTTTATTTAGATGGTAATGTATAAATAATTAATTCAGTCCATTGAGTAATATTGGTCTAAGTAATTATCTAAGACCGTGGTCATGGATGTCCGTAGATAATATTTATTATCTATGTAGTAGTTATTAGTTTTTTATATTATTAAATGTTCACGTAAATTAAAATAATTTGTAATCATTATTATTTTGTTGATAACGAAAGTAATTTTTATTGATTCAAAACTGTTATGGGGAGGTGGACGAATACTCTTTCGCCCTCCCCTTGGGGACGCGCCTTTTTTAAACGGTTATAATATTATCATATTGTATGTATGATTTCGATTTGAATAAAAATTTATATTCTTTTGTATTTGATTAATTCCAATGGTAGAACTAATGATGAATTGTCGTTGGATCTCAAAACAACGATAATAATATTCTATATCGTGTGTTTGTTTTATTATAATTTTTTTTTTTCGGAGCAAAATTATTTTATATCCATCACGTATATTGGGTTATATTGTGTAACAAAATAAATAATATTCATAAATCAAACTCATATATTACAATATAGCTTCTCTGTATTATGAATATCAAAGACCATAATATTGTCAAATATTGACACCCGGTGGGAGGAGGAAAAGAAATATTGCTTTACAAGATAAATTATACCGATCACGGATAAAACGATGGTATCTGGTTTATTACATACCGTGCCTGTATAATATAGTACATAGGCGACTGTACTGCAGGCTAGCGGGCGTGGTTGTGGTTGTGACTTTCCGAGGACTTTAATAACGCGCGTGAGATGTCAATATTTCGTGCAGAAAGGTGCACCTGGTGAAAGGAAATCGGGTTCTACGTGTACATAG
The DNA here is from genome assembly GCA_902439185.1 of Cinara cedri. Lineage (NCBI taxonomy): Eukaryota > Metazoa > Arthropoda > Insecta > Hemiptera > Aphididae > Cinara > Cinara cedri. The sequence goes on from CABPRJ010002377.1 coordinate 1,058,082, forward strand.
TATAAATAAAACGTTAATCGAAATAATAACTGCCCGTTGCAGGCTTATTATGTATAGAAGAGAAAAAAAACCAGAGGAAGTTACTACGAGCAAAAAATATAATGGAAATAAAAATAAAAGCCAAAACGCATCAACCGCAGCAATACTCACACATTAAGTTTTTTTTTTTTTATATAGACACTATAGATAAATGGCGTGCCGCGAGAAAAATTATTATTTGCAACAAGCGAGAAAAAACGTTTTCAGACGTTAAATTAAAGAATATAATATATAAAAATAATAAAGTGGATGTTGCAGCGATAATTATGAGCAAAGTGCTAACCGACAATAAAATATAGAAAATAGGAATTTTTAGAAAATCCAACCTCTTTGAAAAAAAATAAAAAAATATTTTCTTATTTAAAACGAACAATAATGTCAGAACCTCAAATTCCCCATGGTGTTAATTTATTTATGTATGTACCTATCTAATTATTTCATAACGTTATGTTAAAATGTTAAATATCTCGATCGTGTGTTAATTATGAATCACAAAAAAAATAATAATAGATGTAAAAAATAAAACAAAAAAAATGAATTTTACATATTATTGAAATCCAAGCAAATAAAACAATGTCCAACCGCGAAACGACGAGTAAACGACTTAAGATTTCGTTTATCACGCGCCGTGTTATTAATAGCGTTTCAGATATTCGTGCGGCCTTTTACATATCATACATGTACAAAATGTAAATTGTGAGATTTACCTTTTATACACGCCGGATGTGTTATAATAATAACAATAATATATTCTCTGGGGTCTGGGCCGTACCCGTATACGCGAAGTTGTTGACGCAAACTGGTTCCGACACCTCCTTATACTTGTTAACGTGCGGTTTGAACGCACACGCGTCTGATAAAACAGTGCGATTTCTTTACACGTGCCCACATTATTATCTCTGTGCGCATAAAACATAACAAATATAAAAGTAGACAAGTCTACACACGTGCAGTTGTGCCGGTAAAACGTGCGAGTATATATTATACCGGTGCTCGCGGGATAAATCAAAAGTCGCGGTCGGGCTTACGATCACGAGACGGGCCACATGAAATATTATATACGCTTTTAAAACGCGTGTAGGTATATACCTCCTGTAGAAGGGTTTTCACGTTTAACCGCACGGCAAACGGTAAAATCGCTTTTGCTAGTCCGGTTTTATAGCTGCGCACTATACTAGTTGTGCATAGTTTGTGACTCGTGGTTAAAGATTTCACATCGATATAAAAAACGGGTGGCCAATAAGAGCGAATAGAAAAATTGTAACATAAAAAAAAACTGACACTGGTCACGGGTAGGATTCATCTGATGAAAAAAAATACACACATCATAGAAAAATTAATAGCTTCTTCGCTTCAATCAGAATATAAAATTAGAAAAACCTGAAACCATTCTTATAAAGTGATCTGAAATGTACCTAAATAATAACGGAAAGTGTGAATGAAAAGAATAAAATTGAAAATAATCAAATCAAACATAGCCAAACTAAAGATAAACTACGTAAACAAATTAGAAAATGTAAAATGCTTATAAATAGCTCAAAAATATTTTAAAAATATTTTGAAAATTTGTCCACGTCTAGAAAAGGCTAATTTAAGTTTTCTGTCAACAATTCAAGTCTCTATGAATATTTTGAACTGAATTACAACAAAAAAGCAAAATTGAAAATAACGAAAACACTAATTTCTTAAACGTTCCTATTCGTCCCCCGGTTTGGCTCAATTATTTTTAAAACTACGCGGAAAATCAGAAAATTAATTTCTCACCCTCCAATAAGTTCAAAAATGAAACAGAAAAGATCTCTTATGGTTTTTTTCTTGGAACAATATTTCCGGTAAAAAACCTAAACCGTAATTTTATTTAAAATAATGAAATCGTATTTATTTTTATTATTTTGTCTTTTTCGATTTTTTCCTAATTATTACAAAAATTGCTTGGAAAATTAAAAAAACAACTTACTTATTCACCAACTATATCTAAAACATAACAAAAAAGATCTTTTGGCGTTTCTCGTTTAAAGTAAGATTTCTAATCGAAAAGTTGTTGACAGATAAAAAAAAAAAAGAATAACACGCATAATAGTAAAACCAATAGACTCCTCGCTACGTTCAGAATCTAAAATCATAATAACATACGTATGTTTAAGCATGGGGCTATTTTTACGTATTGATGTAGGGGAGGCAAGGAGCACCTCAAATACATTAATTTTCGGTAACCACATAATGCGTCAGTGCTCCATTTATTTAAAATTTGTATGTATTATAAAAATCTTTCAAAATAAAAAAATCGGACCTTTGCAATATTTATGGTGGAAGATAAATTATGGAATCTGTTAATTAAATCAAAAATAATAGTTGTATGATGAGTTTTTCGATATTTTCACTATTTTGTTCCAAAAAATCATATTGAATGAAAATTTGATTCTTATATTGCTATTAAAAATATGAGCAGATAAATTTCGAGTAGATCGAATAATGAAAAGTGGGTCAAAAATCGATCACAAGCATGAAAAGAGTCCTTCGCAAGTCAGTCAATATTGACCACGAACAAATTATTTTGTAGTCGTATCGCGGTTTTCATAAATTATAAACATTAAAAAAAAAAAAACCGCAAAGAAACAGGCAACATACATCATCACATCCGGTTTTTAAATGGAATAAAATATTATCATTTGTATAATATACGCGATAGAAAACACGTTTTATATTATAATATGTTATGGAAACCCCCCAAAAAAAATCACGTGTGAAATGTTCGGAATTTGGAAAGTAAATAAGTGCAATGTAAAAAATTTATAGTTATTACTGGGTGGAAAATAGTACCTAGAATATTAATAATATTTCGATAAGTGATAGTAAATCAAAGATCGAATGTATGTACCGCGACTAATGCTAAATAGGCATTTTCTAAATAAAGAATTTATTAGATAATGTTATATCATCACTGTGTTTAAAATAAAATACAAAACGGCAAAATATAAACATTTTAAATGTATAATTATAGTATTTAATATTTACCCATTATGTTAGTCTCGAATTGCTAATAGTCAAAGTTGAAAGTTGTGTTATACAGCCAATTTCACCATCTCAACTACAACCTTACCATTTATCACTTTATACTATTTTATAAAAACAAAGTTCGTTTCTGATCAATCAGGATTAATTTTTTCCCTTGTGTTGTTAATTTATTTCCTAATTTTTAGTTCGTCTAGTTATTTGAACACACAAATCATCATTTCCACATCCGGTGAACTCGCCATTTTTCTTTATAATACTTCATATCCTGATATTAATATATTTCAATCACAGTTATGTATGATAATATAATATATTATACATATCTGTGGATTGTGATTCCAATATTGTAATTTCGTAATTATACGTGTTAATTGTTGACACCATGTGATTGCGCCACGTCGCCACCAAAATTGTTCTCGGACAATCAGATAAAATAGATTGTGCTATTAAAATTAGAACCATAGACAATATAATTGTATTTGTGTTGTAAAAAAATGTTTGTCCCCACCAGGTATTTACTTTGGATCCATGCCTGATTCACTCGTTTAGTCATTCCAGCACGTGACTATATTGTCTATATTAAAAATAAAATATACAATATTAAAGTTTGGTACCAATCTATAAATTGCATTGCGTTTGTAATTTTGACAAAACAACATATGTAATCTCGGATACTCCCATTGCCCTGATTATTATTAAAATGTATTTATTATCGAATAATTAGAAAACCGAAACGAATATTAATCAAATTTCGATTGTGATAAGAACGACAACCAACGAGAACATCACCATATTCGGTTGAAACTTTACAGCAGCGACTGTGGTGTTTTTTATACCGCGGCCAGACGAATAAAGCAACTACAACTGATAAGTGTAAACATTAACCAGTGTACGTTTAATAATGCCAGTTATATATCACCGCGGACGGTTTATCAATTCGATTTCGCTATGACGATAAACAAAAAATAATATATATTATGCCCGAGTTGCATGGACGTTCTGTAATGATATATTACAGACATCTGTATAATACAGAGGCCTGTACAATATAATAGCTTTGTAACATGTTATGTGAACAATGTTGCTTGTTGTTGTTAGACGAATAACACTAATTGTGCAGTAAATAACAATTTCGACATTTTCATAATGCGGATGTTTTGGTAGTTTTTGTTGTTAGTAGTTTGTATGAAAAACCATACTAAAATGTTGACCCATTTGAATGGTAGGTACAACTTCACTAAAGATAATAATACACCAGATATCTATATATAATAATAATAATATTATATTATATTATATAGTAATAAATTCTAAACATTTTGCATAACCTACGTAGATTCATTATTTCCGGCACGTATACAGGGGGCTGGTTGAACCCCCAACCCCCTCCCCCTTAAAATTAATAGTTGTGTAATTTATTTATATCAATTTAATATTTTTTTTATAAATATTGATTATTGTAAATTTTTTATGAACCCCCGAATTTATTTATTTTTTGTGTACGTGCCTGCATCATTTGGTTTTAATCATTTGCATTGTGTATTACATGAATTGCTGAACGTAGAAAATTAGTAAAATATTTTGTGTAAGTTTAAAATAACGTAATACCTATCTTCTTCATTTGGAACTGTATGCGATGCACTTTGTTGTGTAAAATTCATATGACTTCCATGTACTTAATAAATACAATTTTTTTTTATTTATACATACTTATAATGATTATAATAATTAATAATACCTATTACCTAACTAGAGGCGAAGTGGGTCCTAAATTGAACCCTGGAAAACATATTTTGTCGGCCCATTAGCTCTTCAGCTGATAGTTTTCCCGGGTAATCTACAAACATAAACTTGAAAAAATTATTGTTCATTACTGGATTCTTAGTGGCATCACAAATTACTAAGTTTAGTATGTGACTAAAACACCAAACATGGATTTGTTCTGGAGCTACTCTACTTAGTCATAAAGTGAAATCATTATAAGTACCTTGAATATTTGCTACTCTGTCAGTTGCGTTACCAATGCATTTTGATGTATCAATATTAACTTCATTCATAGCACTTTGTAAAAGTTCCATCATACCTTTTCCAATAGATTCTTTACAAAATTTAACGTTTATTAATTTTTCCATTGAAAACATAGCGAAAAATAATAGAACATTGATCCATCATTGATACGTCTTGAGTGGTATCAATTAAGACCGAAAACATACCAGCTGTTGAGATTTGCTCAGATATTATTTATTTTATTATTAATAAAATTGTTGAGGTGATGCTCTCAATGGAATAACGGCTAAGAAAAGTCACAAAATTATCTCTTCCTTTAGATCCTTTTAAATTAATATTTAATTAAATTGCTTTTAGAGAAAAACCAAATTTAGTAACAATGAAAAACACTCGCGAAAACAGTGGTTATAATGATTTAAGAATAATTGTGATAATCCTATGTTTTAATATAATCGTTTGTCGTGTCAACTAACGTATATAGTTATTAGTTATGACTTAAGAATTTATACGATTCAATTCTATGCTCTTAAAGCTCAAAACTGACGCGATAGATAAGAACTTGCGGGAATCGAACACTCATCAGTATCCATTAGTGCAGTCGTGTGTACGAGGAAGTGGACTGTGGAAATACCATGCATTACAGTAGTCAATAATTATCGACATTTGATATTTCATAGTATCTAATGTTCTGATGTTAATTTATTAGTATAATTCATAAATCACTTTAAGATTATAACAAGATTTATTTTGTAATAAGGACCAATAAATATTATTTGATATTTTGAACAATACTGAGTACTGATTAAACTAATATTGTTATTAAATGCAATGTTTAAATAATTTTGTTTTTAAATTGTTTTCCGGCCCATATAGTATCATTCAGTATCGGCCCATCTGGAAAATTACAGATTTCCAGATGGGCCACTCTACCCCTGTACCTAATAAAAAACCATCACACAAGAAAGATGCAAACTCTGAAGACTCATTGATGTTGGCCAGTTAGAGATAAACTTCATTCCACGGTGGCAGCTGAATGCTAACTGATCATTGAGAGCAATCATATTTTCAGAGATTAATATAATATGTTTAGTGTATACGTAAGAAAGAGTGGGGTAATAAAAGTGTTACTATAGCGAATAAGAAAAAGTGGGCGTGGTAAGCTGACCAATGATATTTCGACATCATAAAAAACATATTTTCTTTAAGTGTTATGTAATGTGATAACAGTCATAACTTGAATATAATTGTTTCATGATTTCGCTTTTATTTATGTAAATAACAATAATATTAATTGTCTTATTCTTCTCATTCACCTCCATCCCAACTATTTGAAGTCAGCCCCCCATCCTCGTTCTAAATTTCCACTTGATCCGATCTCCTAACCCGCATACACAGACTGTTCTTATATCAATACTTTAATCACAATTAACAAAAAATTTTGGTCTTCTTCTCCCCCTCTCTTTTATGTTTATTTTCATTACGATTCTTACTGCTTTAGATTCTTCTCTCCTCACATTATATGACACATCCAAACAATCTCAGTCTATTTTCTCGTGTGTTTCTTCTAAGCTAACTTGCTTTAATTAATTTCCTCTTTCTTTACAGTGCCAAACGAAACGCAGTTACCAATTATTATCTTTTAACATTATTTACCTATTATAAGTTAATCATTACCTAATAATTATTGCGTATTGTTTATTTATTTTTAGTTTTTGAGCCGAGCAAAGAAGGTATTGCACAGTATTTTACAGTTATGTTTATTTTTATTTTTTTTTTATCTGTGAACAACTTTCTACAGGAAATTTGGCTCTGATTTTCAAGGGTTCTGTTTTTCTAAAGGGAATTTCATTGGGACGGTACTTTAACAATATCATTTTTTGATTTTCCCAAGGCTTTTCATAATAAATAGGAAAAACCGGAAAAATTGACTAAATGTATTATTTTTAAGTCATAAATATTACGGCCTTTCAAAATATGTATAACTCCGCTCAGAATAGTTTTTCTTTAACAATGATTAATCTTTGCGTACAGATATGAATTCAATTTCCGCTCTACCTTCCCAACTTCTCATCTACAACAGTAATCCACCCATCGTGCAAAGCACGTATTTAGTAAGTAGTTATTTTTTAATTTTGTATTGCTTTTAACTATATTAAATAACGTTTTATTTTGATTATTTTGTGTAGCGCACATGTATTTTAGAAAACTTGATTATTATTGTAGCATACGAATATAATTTATGTATTCCACTTCCAAATCGAAGAGTCCTCTGTTCGCTTTTGTCTTCTATTTTCCTTTTTATGTCTACATGTTTTAGGTTCTTGCGTGTTTATAATATTCTATCAATTATAGAACAAGTGAAATAATGGAAAAAGTATAACTGTAGGTATTCCACAAAACAAAATCTATAGAAGAAGTCTATTATGCGAGTATACGTATATGTCTATACATTTAAGGAAGTCGGTCAACGAAGAGTTAATTATTATTATATGTGTAGGCATAATTTTTAAGTATGCAAAAAATCGTACAGAATTTACGTAAATCCGCGTGCAGACCAAAATATAATAAACCGATGAATAGGTACGTTTATAGGTAATGGATATGTTTAATTTGTTTTCCCAACAACTTGTCTATTGTATTTATGTATTATAATATAATATACGTTTAAGATTGTAGAAAATACGTTTAGTAGGTACCTATGTAATATATTGAAGATTTTTGTTTGGAAATTTTTAAATAATGACGATAGTTAAGTACAATAATTTACCATTCCTTTATTTGCTTAATGAAGTACAAACACAATATTATAATAATATATAGGTAGGTACGTTGTGAAAAGACATTCGGTATAGGTTGGTCAATATACTTGAATACCTACATGTTCTTTAAAATAAACATTTGTGCAGTGCCTAAGGTATAATGATTTTTTTTGTTAAATATTTAAATGACTGTAAAATTAGTAAACCTCCACGCGGACGATGAAAGAACCTAATTATACTTAAGAATAACATACCCATCATATAGGTATTATGTACGATAAATGAAATCGTTACCATATACGACTAAAATGTATAATTACTCACGATTGTGTTATTTGTATATAAACGCGTTTTTCTCGTTTAAAACAAAATAGAGTCTATTGAAAAAGACAAAAATATAAAAGATACTGCTAACGGGCGTGCTCCTATTGTAGGTGGTAAGTTGGAAAGATAGGACGTATAGATCCATTCTAATTAAATCACTTCTACTTAGAAAATATCCTTAGATATACTTAGATAAATAAAAGAATGAAGTTTGGTCGAACATGCTTTGAAATTCCGTGGGCAGGTTTTTAGTTTTTCATAAAAAATTTAAACTTTAAACGCTAAAAAGACGGGCATACTAATAAAATAATACATATTTTCTCACTGCGCTCAGAATCTATAACTTTGACATAAAATATGTACGTACCTATACCGGTTATATCACCGAATCGATAGAATCAGATGCATCTTTTCTATTGCAACACTCTGGGTATTTTTAAGTAAATGCGTTTTAAACGGACGGGTAACTCATATCATCTTTGCAATAACGATAATATTATGGTTATAATATATTGTACACAGACTACGGAATGATTATTTCGTAAAGAATCAGCAATGACTGCAATATCTATTGCGGGCATATCGAGTAAATTCTATTTTTTTTTTCCGTTATACCTATACATATTTAAAAAAAAAAAAAATCGAATTTACTTGAAATTCTCGTTTAACCGCTAATGGTTGTCCTATAAAAAAAAAAAAAAAAAAAAAGCACCCTGTATCGTTTCATCTTTACGCGTATTCGTCCTTTCATTGTACCGACGTTTAATTATTGACCGGTTATTCCTCAAATAATTGCGTATTATTCCATAATGGTTGTATCTATATAGGTACGTAATATCGTCTCGCGCGTACCAGAAAATAATATACAATCGTATTATTATAAAACGTTGACTCATATTTTTCTGAATGTTTTTTTCCCTTCCGCGTCCTCCCAAAACGTACAGTCACGTAGGTCCTTTAATTCGGCGCGTCTATACATTATTATTGTACAATACAACGCCACCTACACAACACGCCGCCCCGCAGTAGTACGGCAATCAGAGTCAAAATTGATTTTTACTATTGGGCCGCGATATCAATCGGACGTATACGAACGTAATGCATAGCGTGAGAACAGCAGCAGTCTCGAGCAGCAAAAAGGCGTGCACATCGTTTTGTGAACACGACAACGGCCGTGATGGTCCCGTAATAATAACGCGAAATTACTTGAAATTACGAAATCGACTCGATTCGTATCAGCACAGCACAACTCCAATAACATCAAACATGAACGGTATTAATGGCAATTTCGTATTTTTACCGGGTTTTTTTTTTTTTCATATATAATGCAATGAATCCCCTTTTCTAAAGAAAAACGAAATAATCAACATTGGTATTAAACAATTTTTTTTTTTTTTAAACAATGGAGAAAAAAACAACAGTACGATTTTATATTGTTTTTTTTTTTTTTCCAATGTAACTCATGCAAGCGATAATCGCCGAATATAGTACTTGAGATTTGTACAGACGACATTTTCTAGAAATATAGTATTTCCAAAATATTTGGCTCTTTTTCGAGTTGGTTAACGCTGTTAATAACTTTTGTAATGAAATCTAAGTTTCCAAAGAAAAAAATGAGCTGATACTGGGGATGGGAGCGGCCACTGTCGTAGGTGCGAAGTTGGATACATAAGATTATTTCATTTATATCTGTACGCAACGATAAATCATTGTTTGACGAAAGACGATTCCGAGCGCAGTTCCGTAATACATAATTTGAAGTGCCGTAATTTTTTTTGCGATTTTTGGTTAAATTTGATTTCAAAACGCTTATTAAAAAAATAAGTCGTCCGATGATTTTGAAAATTTTACCACGTCTAGGTGTGTCAAATATAAGTATTATTACCAAGTTTCAAGTCTCTATGTGTATTTATAACCCAATTACAGCAAACCGACTCCCAAAAATTAAAATTCCTTAAAAGTTCAAAAGTTTTGGCAATGATACCGTAAGAAAGTAAATCGAAAAGGCAACAAAAAAGGTAGCTTGTGATTTTTTGATTAAATCATTTTTTCTGATAGAAAACGTCGTCCTTGTTTTTATAAAATAATGAAATCGTATGTATTCCTACGTTTTTTCCCATTTAAGTGCTTTAATTTAAAAAATAGCGTCAATAATCAAAAAACGACCTCTTTAAATTACTATCTAGACAACTTGAGCTTTCAGAAAAGTTGCTATACGTAAAAATTGGATCAAGTTTAACGGAGGAAAAGACGTGTCCACAGACTAGAACAAAAAAAATAATAAAATAAACAGTCCTGTAAAACCACGGAATCTAAATTGTTTGAAGCGTGTGAAGTCAAAATAATTATTAACATTCCACGTAATATTTTTTGGCTTGTGTAAACTCGTGATACTCCTATTACACTGATTATTATAAACAATTATAAATTATCGAACATTGGAAAACCGAAATTATAGTAAACGAATACCAATCAAATTTTGGTTATGAACGAAAACCGACAAGAACATCGCCTTAATTTAACCGTATTTGGTTGCGCCTCTGCGTCTATGGCGATTTTCATATCCTGGCTAAACGACCTAATAAAACGATAATGAAGCAACCGCAACTGATAAATATAAACACTAACCAGTGTATACGTTTTAAAAATGTCAATCGCATTTCACCACGAACGAATTATCAGTTCGATTTCGCTATATGACAGTTAACAACAACAACAAAAAAAAAACAAACGGACATAATTCGCACGATAGGGTGGACCACTGTTGTAGGTGCGAAGTTGCGGGTAGGTAGAGGGGAAATTTAATGTATATCGCTGTACGAAACGGTTTATCGTTGCTTACGAAAAACGATTCTGAGCGGAGTTCGGTTACACCTGTTTCGAAAGGCCGTAATATCTACGATTTGAAAACAATACACTTGGTAAATTTTTCCATTTTTTCAATTTATTATGAAAACTCCTAGAAAAACCAATAAAATTACCTTTTTAGAGTACCATCCCAGTGAAATTTCCTTTCAGAAAAAGTATTACAATTGAAAATCGGAGCCAAATTTCCGGTAGAAGTTGTTCGCAGAAAAAGAAATAACGTAAACTACATAAATCAATAATACATTCCACACTCAGAATCTAAAATATGGCACGATGGCGGTGCCGGGGTAACGGACATTATTATATCGTTTGAAATTATTGTGTCGTCCACGACCACGAGTCGTTCGGTTTTTACGCGTGCGCGTTCGACTATACAGATTGACTCACTCACGAGCTCACCCCATTTTTTTGGTTAAATTTTGCACATTTAAATTTTGATTTTTAAAATTTTTAAGTTTAGGCAGGGGAATAATAGTGAAATATCATTTGTGTGATGGCACGACGTGCGAAGTTATATTAGTGCTCCGTTACTCTTCCCCTAACTAAATTTAAAAATGGTACATCTCGTCAACGGGTTGACGGATATCAAAAATGTTGATACCAAAATTAATTTTAAAGTAATAATCAGTATATTTATGGAATATTAAATATAGGTTCTCATTTGAAAAACAAAAATTTATATCTCCACAGAATAGTCTTTAAATGTTGTGAATAATTAACTACACTTGAAAATTCCGAAAATCAGAATTTGAATGTATGCATTATTCAACCAAAACATAGGGTGAGCACGTTTAGTGAATCACTCTGTATAGTATATTAAATTCATATTAAACTATCGTACAGCCGCGGGTGAAAATATAAAATACATTTTGCCCGGTCTCGGGATTACGACTCGTATTAATTTCCTATATTTCGCACGGGATCGATACGAATCGACATTATGTTATACACCTACCTACGCATTTTTTTTTTCGAAAATAATAAGTGACTTTACGTGGTCGTTCCGTAACAATATAATACATAATTGCCGGTATACATAATATGTCAAGCCGCGGGCGTCAATTATGTATCGGTGCATTTATCTGTGCGCGCAATAAAAAAATAAAATAAACCACGACTCTCTTATATTCCGCGGGCACGATTATAACAAGAGACATTGTCCGATACCGTAATATTGTAGTGGGCTATGATATTTTGCGGACTGCACGTCAGGACCGTAGCGAAAAACAAATGAATAAGGTCAGGGCTAACGCGCGTGCAGTTCTAATTAATTAAAATGCAGTGCAGTTCTACATGAGAAATTGTGTCCAGTTATTAAAAAAAAAAAAAAAATGAATTATTTTCTCCGTAGTTATTATACAATACGAAATATAATGGCTACGAAGCAAAGCCGTATAGTTAACTAGCCACTATTGCGCCCGAGGTGAAAATCTTTTAAATGCGCCCGGTTTTCAACCGATTTCGAAAAAAAAATAAGAAGTTCTCGATTCGTCGTGAATTTTAACTTTCGCCCTATCTTTTTTCAAGTACCGTTACAAACGAAAAACGATTCTAGTAGTGTAAATTACGATATAACGCTTATTATTATTTTTTTTTTTTTTAACCAAACGAAATGTATTGTAATATGATGAACCTTGTATCAACATTTTCAATCATTTTTCAACTATTTCGCGGCGCGTAAACGGGTTGTGCTATCGCCGTCTCCAATATTCCATCAAAATCACTGTCTCGTACTGACAAACAAAATCGGGAGAAAAGGGGGGGGGATTTTTCCTTTCGTCTATAAGGACCGCCCTAGAATATTATACAGTAGCGGCTCGAAGGAGATATATTTGAATCACGTGATTCACAAACGTGCGGGTGGGTTAGGTTAGGTTTGCAGCCGCAAAACAATTCGTTATAAAAGAATTTCAGACTACGAGAATTTGATAAATTTGACGAATTTTTTTGAGAATTCAACAAACAATTGTATTTTGCGCCGGAAAAAAAAGGCTATGGAGGGGGTGGTGAAATTCGATCGTGCGGCCGATACACGCGGGCGTTTTGGTTCGGTTTTTTTGTCGCGTGATTCGTTTACGAGGACTTGCGACAGTGTCCGCCGGTAAACGCGTGTTTTACGATGAAACATCGTAAAAATTATTATGTTCGCGGCGGCGTGACCGCATCGAAAACCGCGGTCGTCTCTATAGGCGCGACGAACGAGGGCGTGACGACTGTATAGCGTCACACGCCTTCGGCCGGGCCCGACCGCGTTGGCGCGCGCCCGCGTCCCGAGCGAGTCTTACCGTAAAGCACATCGCAGTTAACGTCAATATACGCACACGAGCGGTCCGACCGCACCTCGTGTCATTACAATATTATAAATCGCGTTTTATTTTTGTTTTACATACGAGTTTTCCGCCCCCGTCCGAATCCGGATTTTTTTCCCGGTGTACACTACTCACGTCTCACCGCCGCTTGTAATAATATTTTAATACAATACCTGTGTATACAGGGTGAATTTTTTTTTTTTTATCACGAACCAGTAATTGTCTCGGAGGATTATTTGTGAATTTAATTTCTGTTTTTCCTAATCATTATGGAATCGTTTAAGCTTTATTTCAAAACCATTTAAAATTGTGTACCCCTACTACCCCACCACTACACTGATTTGAGTAGAGAATATTTTCCTAGAAATTATGATATACATCACACTTATACCAGATTTACCGTTTATGAGTTTATAACAGTTTCAAGTTTAGACCGGAGGAATAGAGATAGGCAATTTATTACCCTTTCTTACTCCTCCGGTCTAAACTTTAAACTGTTATAACTCATAAACGGTAAATCTGATATTAGTGTGATGCGTATCATAATCTCTAGAAAAATATTCTCTATTCAAATCAGTGTTCAAAAGGAGGGGGAGGGTTCCTATTTGAAAATCAAGAGTTATTTAAGGCATATGGGATACGGGTAAAATATTAAAAGAGGTTTTATAACAAAGCTTAAACGATTCCATAATGACAAGTAAAACAGAAATCAAATTTACTTAAATTCCTTTGAGGTAATTGCTGATTCATGATAAAAATAATCACCCTGTATATGTATACTCTATACCGCTCACCTGAATTACCATAACGCACTGGCAGCCTGTGCGTGTAATTTATTTAAAAAAAAAAAACCCGTAAAAAGTAGTGACGATAATTAATCGCTTATATGCGATACGACTGCGACAACGATCTGATGCACACAGTTACATATTGTACATAATCTACAGGGTGATCCATAGGACAGCTTATTTATAAGATTTCTAGCGTATTTCTAACAGTCGGTAAACAAAAAATTTGATTCATATATTATATGTATGCCTATACCGAAATGCGTGTTTTAAGCGACTTAACGATTGTTACGATAATTACAAAATTATATTTTGCGTTTTTTTGGTGATTTTAGGGCATATTTTAAGGTGTACATTTTTACAGCGCGTATTCTGAAGATTTCGTCGACTTTTAAATTCAATAAACATTTACAAAAGCAAGAAGCACGAAATAATTGTTCAAGATTTGTAAATTCGATCGGGCGAATTGATAACGCATTAGTATACCCGTGTTGTTATATTATTTAGCTTATTAATTTGTTTCATTTGTTAAATTTAAATACAATTTTAGAATTTTTTTTTTTTTTTAGAGCATACTAGTATATTTTAGCATCTTTATTGCGTATCTGCCTAAAAAGATTTTTAAGGCATGCATATTTCTATACCCCAGTGATCAATATAACGCGATTACCCTGTATAATTAACTTAGAAATATCACGAACCGATTTATTTTATGACCGGAGTGTCCCATAAATTCGTCACCGGTTATTTTATACGTCTCTCCCCCACCGTACCCATACAATATTTTTAAGTATACCTTAGTACGCCATTTGAGACGGGACCCATCTTATCCGTGTACGCGAATAATAAATTATTTCCATTAATACACGACGAGTAACGACACGTCGTTAAAATTTTTACGAACGTTTTTTTTATCACACCGAGTTTATGACTTTTCACTTATCGTTGTCGTTTCGATCGGTTCGGGACATAATGTTATTTCTTGTATTATACATAGTGAGTTTTTATCGGTGTGCTCGATTTGTGAAAAAAAATAATAGTTTACAAGGGACGGTAAATTTGAAAAAAAAAATTTGATTTATTACAGATTTTGTCTTTTATTCCGATCTTCGACTTCAGGTGTGGTTTCTAGTAGCAAATAATGCCTATAGTTGTTGTGTTAGCGAAATCGTTGATTGCAGGGAAACCAAGCCGGAAAAACGGGAAAATTCAGTGGAAAATAATCCAAGGGCAAAACCTAAAATATATGACCATATCTGATTTTATAAAATCTTCTTTTTTTTTTATTATTATTATTAAAACCTACTGCACCTAGAGAGCATAGGCGCATATGTGGGTCCTCTAAGTATCCTTCGCCATTCTTCTCCACGGCAGTGATATTTGAAATTAGTACACGAATTCATGGACGACATTGCACGTTATATATTATTAAAACACGCGATTTTCGATTCTTAGTTACCTTAAAAAAACTCGTTGACCCACCGATTTCAATAATACTTCAGTTAAGTAAAAAAAGTTAAAAAGACGGACATACTTCACACGTGGGTGGACAACTGTTGTAGATAAGAGTTTGGGAAGGCAGTCGAGGGGAAATTGAATGTATATATGCAAGCAACAATAAACCATTGCTAACGAAAAACCAATTCTGAACGGAGTTCAGTTGATAGTGTTATTTTGTCAACAATATATATTTAATATCGTAGTAAAATAAATATATATTCAAATAATTCGTGTTTTTGGGAAAAATCAATGTTAAAATTGAAAAATAATCTACTTAAGGTACTTTCCCAGTCAGATTTCTTTTTAGAAAACGTGCTACACTTAAAAATCGGAGCAAGATTTCTGGTAGAACAGATGTTCATAAAAAATAAAATAAAAATCTTTGTAAAACCATAAGTTTCTTCGCATCACTCAGAATCTAATACCGCTTTCGTTTTCATTTTTATAATGTCTTTGAATAGCTAATATAATAAAAACGGAAAAAGTAATGTTATAATATTTACTCTAATACGATGATTACAAATCAATGCCAAAATAACAGATGTATCGAAAAAATAAACACATTGGCGGAAAAACCGACAGGGGTCGCTTCCCCTGACAGCGACGCGGTTCTGTCAAAATGGTAATTTTTACAGTATAATAATTAGACGCGTAACAAATTAACAATGTTCTGACTACCTACGCGAAAATGTTCGGAAAAAAACATCTGTACTGTCGCGTCATAATATTGAGTAGGTATATCCGAGAAATTACACCACGCCGTAATCAGCGTGAAAAAAAAAATTAATAAAAAAAACGAACACGTCGGGTGTACGTAAAATTATTTACAAGACGGATCGAAAACGGATGGAAACCAACCGTAAACAAAAAAAAATTACCGAAAACCGAAATCGTGTGGGTCGCGCGTAATTTATAATATGTTTTTTTTCTAATAATAATTTTTAAGAACCCGTTTTTAGATTCGGTGCACATACCTATAGCGACGAGGAACCAAAGGAAATTAGAATTTCGACGGAAATTGTAAAAATTACGGCACAATTTTTTTATCTGTCAATGACTTTTTTCAACAGAAATCACGTTCCGATCATCAATTTAAAAGCTGGTTTCTGCAGGTATTAAGTGTTCGTCTCGTAGTCGCATTGAGCTTATTTTTCGGAATTTCCTTTTAGTTTTCTGAATAATTGGTAAGAAATGTCGGGATAACGAGAAAATGTACGAAATAATGTGCGGTTTCTGTTATTTCCGATTTGGTTTTTCGTTGTTATTCAGTGAAAATTTCGGCGAATAACTTTATGTTATAGCCATTTTTTAGATATGTGGCAAATTTTAAAATATTCTAATAATTTTTGAGTAATCAACAGCTATTTGAAACAGTAGTTTTTTTTTTTTTTTGTTTTGCGTGGATACAAATGTATATTTACCAGCGTTTTATCAAATCGAAATGCACGACACAACTCTTTTGAAACATGGAAAATTATTATATATTTTATACAGGTTCAAATAATTATGATTTTAGCATCTTTAACATTTAACAATGTTTATTATTTTATTTTTTATATTGTGTACAATAATCACCAAAAATTTTAGTCCGATGTATCAGGTGCATCATCTTTCTGAAAGAAAATGTTATCTTCTTGGTACTTTAAAGTACTTTAAGGATGTAATTTTCTGATTTTCTAATCAGTTTTCATAATAATTGAGAAAAAAAGTATTAAAAATGGGAAAATTTACGAAAATAATGTTTTTATTATTATTAATTTTGTTTTTTCTTGTATAATTTACTTTAAAATGTTCGTAAAGACTTGACATTTAGACAGAAAACTTTTATTGGTTTTTTCTAGACATAGTAAAATGTTCAAAGCAGTTGAGCCATTTTTCAACTATTTAAAGACATTTCAATTTTGCTAGTTTTTTTTACGTAATTTCGTTCAATAGATATTTTATGGATAAAATTGTTAGGCCAAACAGAAATGCTTTAAAATTTAACAAGAGATTCAGTACAAATCATACTTAGTGGTCAACAAGGAAAAGTTTAGTATTGTTTTTTTTTATAAGAATTTCGAAAATACATAAATGACGAAATTCGTAAATATTACGGCTTTTTAAAACATGTTTACACGAACTCCACTCAGAATCGTTTTTCATTAGCAATGTATAATCGTTGCACACAGATATATACATTAAATTCCTCTCTATATCCTACTTACCCATTTTTTCATCTACAACAGTGGTCCACCTATCGTGAGAAGCATGTATGTTTTTTTTTTTTAATTTCAAAGCATGCTTAACACGGAACATTGCTCTGAATCGTTTTTCATTTGCAATGATTTATCTATATCTATAGTTAGTACAGTTAGAAATTAAATTACCCTCTATGATATGCGTATATCATACACCTTCCCTGCGACTTTATGCGTTTGTAGTTTTTGTTTAATTATTGTACATAAAATATATCGTCGAATCTCTCTCCCCCTCCCCCTCGTATGGATATAATATAATATAACCTAATCGTACGGAATCGTAATAGATAAAAAAAAAAAAACCTCGCAAAAAAATATACCTTCCTGCATAATACGTGCATTATAAAGAAATCCGGTTTTTTTTTTTTTTTTTATGGTCGACCGGGCGCGCGAGAGATGAAAATAATCTGACCGCACGACGGCGGCGTAAGGCCGGAGATCTTATCGACGTCGGCGGCCAGGGGGAAAAAAAAAAATCGAAAAATATAATCTCCGAGGGTCCCGAGTGCGTCGTCGTCGGCCGTCGCGGAGTATCCGATGACGCGGCGCCTTTTCGGTTGACAGTGGCGACGACGACGGTGCGTGCGGCGGCAGCGGCGGCGGCGGCGGCCGGACAAACGAGTCGGTGGCGAGCGCGCTCGCTGGGAATGTCGAAACGAGCGGGCGCGCGCGCGCGAGCCGACGCTAATTAGAGGACGTTCCGCGCGCGAGAGAGCCGCCGCCGCCGCCGCCGACCGAGCCGCGTTCTAAATAAAATCGGACCTTAATGAGACCGGCATACCATCTCGTCCGGAGGGCGAAACTCGCGCGGGTAGACGGGGTCTCCCCGTGCGGTACGCGGCGGTGGCTCTTCTGGTTTACCGCGCGGTCGGTTTTTTCGTACCTTTTTTTCTTCCATTTCCTCCTCTATCTGCTTTTCGCTCTCGGCCGTCGCGCGCCGCCATTGTGCGTATTACATCGTTATCGTTATTATCGTTTTGCCCGCGTATCATCAACGACGGACCGTATTTTCGCCAGACAAATTTCAGCGGCCGGTTCGAATTCACCGCTCCGCGTTCGTGTCGCGTCCGCGGCGAATTGCCGCTTATCGCGTCGCCGTGATCAACAATGCCGTCACAGTTAGTGTTGACTTCGCATTTTACCGAATCCGTCAAAGAGCTAAGTTTAAGTAAACAGTAAATTGTGTGCCGCGGGGTGTTCGAACAAGAACCGCGTGCGTAGAACGGGGGGGGGGTAAATTACGAACCAATAACATGTTGTTTTGCGACAACAGTAATTTGCGAGCGCCCACTGCGACACCGTCAACGCTTATTCGTAAATATTATAACGTATCGATATCCTACAACGACAAAATCAAAACCGTTGAAATGGACCAATCGCACAAACAGGGATACGAGTATATATCGTACTGGCGTAAATCACGGGGTCATGTGATGAATACGGTGGTCCAGGAATACTCTGCTAAAAGACTCTGCGGGAAAGACTGCAGTTTAGCCGCGAACGCTAGCCGAACAGTCGACGGAGAATAATCTTACGTAAAGGTTAAATGAAGACATCATATGAAAGAGATCAGTGGTGTACGTTACAAAAATGAAAATGTTCAGGATCTCTTTGATAGGTCTTCAAATGGCAATCATATGACGTACCTGTATGTGTTTAGCGGTATTCTTAACGCGACCGTATAATGTTTAGGGGAAATATAGCAATTTCGATTATTATTCGCGTAAAATAACAACAGTAAAAGTATAACACGACAACAATAATAGAATCTATAACATAACAAACTGTTCGGATAATAAATGAAATAACGTATTGTGTTTGCTTATTAGAAATATAGAAAATAAATATAGAGCTAATGATGTGCTGCTAAACTAGTTTTCCATATTTTTCGGATCGGCAAATCCGCGGCGAGTAGTGCGAGTGCGAGCAGGCGAGTGCTGCGCTTAATAGACGCGCAATCTTTTTTCTACAAAATCCATTTCCGCAGTTGCTTTTTTTTCAAAGCGTTGTTTGGGCACAACGGGACACATATAGCGTGGACCGTCCCTCCCAGAACGGGACGTACGGCAGAAACAAACCAAAGAAGACAATTTAAAATTCAAATTATTTATCTTGTAACTTGGATACGATAATAAGCTAAAATAAGATAGTTACTGTACAAGAAAATTGTACAACTTGTATAATAGGTATATAATCGTTGAAAATATTATTTCACATAAATTGTATATTTTACCGTATTGATTATTATATTAGTAATTGTAGCTGACAAATTTATTTGATACGATATGCGCTTATTGGATTATATTGGGCGTTTTATAGTTATTATTGTCCGATGTATACACACTTTGTATTTCCGTGGAAAACGGCCGGAGAAATCTATATATAGGTATGTATAAAAAAAACAACAAACAGGAATTCAATAGGTAATTATCGTTTTATTATATTATAATTATTAAAAAAAAAAAAAAAAAATAGTTGAGATCATAATATATCGTATATATATATATATATATATATATACACAATACATGCCTACAATAATAAAATACACATTCATAATATATACGTACAAACAAAAAAAAAAAAATAATTTACAAAAAATATGAGAATTTACAATAATTAAAAAAAAAAAAAAAACATAACAATGCGATTAGTCATAATCCTAACAATATAAACGTATTAATATTAATTTTTAACATTGCACTATAAGAATAAAAAAAAAAAAAAAATAATAATAAAAAGACATAATGAAGCTCGTTATATTATACATAACCTATTGTAAGACATTTAATTTTTTTTTGTTTAAACTTATTTTAATAATTGTATTCGGCGTATTAATAACAAACGAAACCGTTTAGATAAATAAGAATATTTGTATGTAGTTACAAAAAAAAATCAAAAATCACCTTTTGATATTATATATTAATACCTATTTGAAAAATACAATTTTTCATTTTGAGATTTTTTTTTTTACGTTTGGCACATAGATTCACATAAAGATATCACTATCGTTATCGTTTAGTATTATTATCATTATTGTTACACTATTATTATTATTATATTTCAACGGGCGCGAGGACGAGGTTGAGTGGGAGTATATACCTACATTGAAATACCTTTTTTTTTTTTTCTTCTTTTTTTTCCCCTTGATCACGTGCCATAGAATAGGTACGTGACATCCTCGGCGAGACCGTGGGCATTATAATAATACACTGCGAGACGATAGAGAGAAAAAAAAAACGCGTTTGAAACGATCTGCTTTATATATAATATAAACGAATTAGACAAGCCGGATCGTCTAATCGAAAAATCGGCCGGGTGATGAAGAAAAAAAAAATTGTCATATAATAAAAATACGTATAGGCACAGGCGTACCCGCAGGATTTTACATGCTCGTATAATATAATGTAATATTTAAAAGCGATTTCTTTTGGCGTCCTTGGAATCGCAGCGGCCGTTAAAATCTCCGTGTACGCGGCTAATGCAATATACAACCGTCGACAATATTATCAAAATATTTTGCGTAAAAACAATAATCGTAATGGAAAAACGATATTATACACGGATGAAACATTCGTACGGCGAATGCGCGCGGAAACGATCATGAAATAATACGCCTAACTCGCGTTAATATCGCGTCAGCTTTCGTACACTACATTATTATTGTCATGATGCATAGCCCGCAGGGGCGTGATACTAGAAAAATATTTTCAGACGACATCCGACGAGCAAAAAAGCGTACACGGGTGAAAAAAAAAGAAATATTTCCGGTTTTTTTTTTTTTTTGTCTGCGATAAAACGTTATCATTCGTATATTATTTATGTGATATTATGGTAAATCGACGATTTACACGGAGAAAAGAAAAACACGAAACATTACGTCTTTGCCTTCGACCCGTTTCCCTTATCGCATGTTTTCCGATTTCTTTTTTCCCGCCTCGGTCCACAGTGGATAGGTTAGGTTAGTAGATTGGTGCATGGTAGTGCATACGAGTAAGACAAAACTTATAAAACACAATAATATATATATATATATGTATATAAAGTCAGATCACAGCCACAAAATCGTTTTTTAATGTTTATTTTTTGTTCGTTTGTCGTTGCCCGAGCGCCGGACGAAATATTTACGAAAACCTCGAGGTTTTCGTTTTTCCCACGTGTTATATGCAATTTCGTTTTGTATCGCGTATCACTCGGTAATTAATTCACGGGCCCTACAATAATACGTACAATATTATTATCATCGCCGCGACGCGCTCCGCAAACAACCTCACAAATAGTTTTATACAATTCTGAAACTTATACGACGGGAAGACTGTAGACCAAAAAACAAAACAAAAAAAAAAAAAAAATAAAATAATAATAGTTGTCCAACAACGGTTATGGTAACCCTGTATAGAAAGTATACCGGCGGGTATCGTACACGGTATACAACACAGCATCGCGACGGTGGACGATAGTCGTTCGGTTTTACGCATTCAACCGGCCAGAATGCATCCAGGCGCTTTGTCCGCTTTGACGGCCAGTCGCCATTCCTCCAGCCGGGGCGCGCACCGCAGGGCCAGCTCGTCGAATTTGGCGCGGGCCATGAACACGAACTCGCCCGGGCCGACCGCGGGCCTGCAGCCCCGTCCGAACGTGATGGTCATCGGCCGTTGTCGTTCGCCGTCGCCGCCGTCCCGCTGCTGTTGCGGCTGCTGCACCCGGTCGTCCTCTTCGGGCGGCAGCCGGTGCGCCTTTGTGGGCGACACGCGCACGCGCGACACGTCGCCGTCGTACGACACGCCCACTATAGTGCCTTGGACGACTGTGAACAAAAAACGATCAATTTGGTATATATATTTTACTCGGACGCGGTCATAACGACACGGGTATTATACAACTGTGTATAACGTACGGAAGGGAATAGAGAATCTTACAAATTGTACATTTTCGTGTAAACGGTTAAAAATCTGTTCCAACACGAGTTTAAGTTTAACGATTTGAATTTTTCGCGTGCTCTTGGCGATTTGCGTACGTAATTAATATAATATAAATAGAATATACGGAAGAATTTCTGTAAAAAAAAAAAAAAAAAAAAAAAAAAAAAACAAAAACAAAACAACAATGTCACGTTTTGTCTTGCGGATTCCCGTGATCCCTGCACGGTAATCGCGTTGCAATAAACACAAATTTGCGAATTATACGGTTTGTGATGATATAATGTTTTTAAGGAAAATGCATAAGCCATCATTTATCCCGGTTCCTGACACGTACACCTTTGAACATTGCTTATTGTTGTTTGTTCGAACATATATTGCGCACGGAATTTGCGAATTTACTGTCGAGTTTCGTATTATAATCACGCCGAACGAACATTTTTTTTTTTTTTTCTCAGTGCACCTCCCCCATTACCTGAACACATTCGTTTTAAACGTTGCGACACAAGAATTTATAATAACGACTTCACGGAGTCGAACAATATCGGCGGTAATCGTTACGATTTGCGGGCGACAATTAAAAATGTATGTATATTAACATAATACGTCCCGTTCGGTATCATCACGGAATTATTAATTTATGCAGAAATTTAACGTGGGTACATAAGACAACACGCGGTAATCGTCATTAATTATGAACGTACGCCGTGATGCGTACCGGGGCGTTTGTTATATCCGAATATTTTATTTATTTTTTATTTTTAGGTATAAAACCCACGCGTGTTAATCCCACAGTTTAATTTATAATAACACGTTACGGTTAATAATGTTGTGAAATCGGTTAATGTCGTTATACTTATACTTTACGTAGTGAACGAAAACCGATGTTGTGCTGTTAGTTTCAATAATTGCTGCAGTGTATTGGGCTAACACATTTTTAGTGTTTGCACGTTGGTTTTTTTATTTTTTCGATAATCAAATTTTTAAGCAAGATTCGACGATTTTTAAATTGTAACAATTGTACGTATGCGCGACTGACTTGAAAATTAATATAACTATCGAAAAAAACAACGAACAACGAACAAAAAGAGACAATACCTTCTTGTCTTTCAGTTTGATAATAGGCTAAAACACTCTAACATTAAAACTTACAGCAAAACATAGGTTTTTATGTTCAAAAAGTATACATTATATTTATAACGATATTAACCGATTTCACGACGTTAACCGTAACAAATATAATATGGGCATACGGTACGATCGAAAATGAAGCTGGTAGAAACCACAATCGTTTTTGGACACCAACATACAAAGGCGTAAATGAAGATTACTCGTAGGAGGAGGGGCGTTTGTATAGATATCAAAATTATTTGTAATAGCGGTGAATTGGATATTATTTTTGTATTATTGATTGGGATTTCGAAATGGAGAGGGGGTTAACGAATGAAAAACCACCAATATATCACCCACTATCAAAGTTGAGTATTGTATACCTATCTTCGACACAATAAGTATCTTACATACGTACCTATCTCAGTCATAATATACAATCGTATATCTTGTATTACGATACAGATAATTATCAGAAATTAACGTACCTAGTATTGAATGTATCTACAGATAATATTAATATGGTACCTTACTCATTTTGAAGTCGATTAAAATCTATTATCGAGTTTTTCGCGATTAATAATATTGAGTTTTAGTACACTGTATAGTCTTATAATAAAGTAATAATATTTTTTTTTTTGTTGGTGGTTTTGACACGGGTGCGTGCACTTGACCGTGAATAGATTTGAGAAAGACGTAAAGATTATTATAAGGTATATAAGTGCATGTATACCGTTGTATTATGTATATATATGTATACGAAACTCACCTAAACTACTCGTGCAGTAAGCTTGTGTCATTTCTTCCACCGTGCACGGTCGACATTCTAAAAACAAAAAAAATAACAAAAATACAATTAAAATCGTATTATAGAGGACATAATAATAATACAAAAAAAAAAAAAATCGTATGTATATAATTTACTATAATATTACGCTGATAATGAAAACTGGACGAGAATTATCAACTATATATTATTATTATTATTATGTTGCGTAATGTCTATTTTTTCGAAAAATACGTATAATCACGATATGGCCACGGCGAGAATGTAATTATATTGTTTTCGTCTGGATCACGCGGCGGGTCATCAGATACACCTGGGAAACTCTACACATCGACCAGTGCCCCATTAAAGGACCGACGAGCGCGCCGTACAGAATCCGTCCGGTCCAGTATATTAATCAGTCTACAGGGCTGAACAGAAATTTGAATTCACATTCCAGGTTTTAAAAAAAGAAAATCGATCTGTCGGAATGCATAGAAAAGTAATAAACCCTGCAGTTATGATTAAGTCCGACATCACGCATGCCGGATGAATCAGAAGACGGAAAATTAAATAAAGTACGCGCGATTATCACCGGATACGCGTAATGGAATTTAATGAAAACGATTTGAAACCAATATGCTTTAGGCGGTTTGCAGAAATGGTCACCGGAAAGATTGTGCGATTTTAGTAAATTTAAAATAAATTGATTTTCGTTATAATCCGGATAAGCCTGCGTTACAATTGATCCCGATCATGTGATCAGCACTATTTTAGTCGCATTCCGAATGTGACGGATATCAACCGTTACATTTTTAACTTTGATCGCACATATGTTAAGAAATTTCAATCATTTCCGTTCAGTCACCTCCGTATCGCAGTATAGTTGCCTAAATTTTGCTAAAGTTTTGTCTCAACCGTGTAATAATATGGGGACGGAAGGTTACGTAAAACTGAACTGAACCCGCAGACAAAGGCAACATAAATACTCAACTCATGAAAAACGGTTCGATAAGTAAACGATTTTCCGCTAGTTGCGCTAGTTGAACGACAAATTCACAACGAAATATTTGTTCGCCGTTCATATCAGTATCTAAAACTACAGTCGTTACTAACGATTGCAATGCGATTATAACAAACAGACGTCGTCGGGGAGGGTCCTGGTTTGGTTAAGTAAATCCTTTATTCGGTCGAGTCGAGAATCTTGATATTATTTTTATCTATGACCGAACGGACGGAGTGATGGACGCTATTTTAGTAACACAAAGTAATATTTACACGCTAAACGGTTTTACTGGACGTGACTGAACCCAACGGATTCAGTGTGCTCTCGCTGTAAAGCGGTTGAAAATATTCAATCTCCCGCAGAACGCACAAAGTCGCATGTCCCTTGCGTGTAAAAACAATAAAAAGGCCATGTATGCGTTGAATAGCCCAGCTGGCGTACGCATTTTTCGAAATAAAAATCGCCATTAGCGTGATCCGCAGCCACCGCGCGCGTGCACGTATCCCATTGTTTATGACGGTAATAAATAAATAATATAATAACCACGTGTAATAAAGAGAGGAAAAATGACCAGAAATATAAAAAAGTGTGTACCTGATGTTGTTAATGTAGGCGAAACCGGTCTTTTTAGACATTATATTATGTGTATGTATGTATGTGTGTGTGTGTGTGTGTGTGTATGTATTTTTTTCCCTAGAAAATTTACGGTCGGATTTTTTTCCCAAGACTATACCATCCTATAGGTCGTATAATATGTTAAATCCGCTATCGCGTATAGATAAAGCAGAAAAAAAAAATGATAATATCGCGAAACTATATAACGCGTAACATTAATAATTTGCTGCAGCCGAGATGAACTTTTTACGTGATTCAACACTAAAATGTAAAATTATATCTACCGCGAGACGTTTTTAACCCCGGCCATAGCCTAAACAAATCCTAGACGAGTTAAAAAGCGACGCAATTTCAATAATAATGTTATAGAGGTATTCAATGCGGTCGGGAATCTAAGACGAATTTATTGTGAAGACGATTATTGTGAGTATTGTTTATTGTATAATGAAAATAAGAAAATTAGGGCCGACGATTGTTTCAACGGCGGCGACAACAAACTACAATGCTGGGACACCTGTCAGAGATTCATTTCGTTTTGTCCGATTCGTTTATATTTGAGTACAACCAAAACGCACGTGTGTGCAAGGTCGTAGATTTCAGGGAAGGATTAGAAGTCCAACATTTCACGAATTGTTTAAAACTTTTTTTTTTCATCGTCTCATGTATAATAACTGTAGTATTACATAATAGAGGAAATCAAATATTACAAGTGTATGATGGAGATAACCGTACTGACTAGGTACGTGGGTACATATTCTGTGCGAGACTGTAGCGGGTCGTTCGAAAACATTTAGACTTATAATGGACTGATAGCAAAGAGACAGAGAGAGAAAGAGAAATAGATAGGTCCGGTTATGAATATTAACGTAATACCTCTGAAGGATGCGGAATTTCCACCCGATAACAGTTTATTCGAATTAAAAAAAAAAAACCTGACCGGTTTTACTTTTGTTGACTTCTTAGCTAATACTGTTCTCCGAGCTCAGCTCGTCAGAATCGTTTTTTAATTCCAATGGTGTTGTTTTCAAAACATAAATTCACCATATTCTATACACGACTTTCTCACTTCTCACTTTTTCCTACACCAGTTTTTTCAATCTTTATGGAAGCATTTAAACTTTATTTTAACACTTTACTTTAACAGCGAAAAGAACACGATTCTATGGTTCTATTTATTTGATAGTTTTGAAGTTATAATATTGTAATATTAGAGGTAAGTCGTATGTCTAAAGTACCGGGTACTCAAATAGCGACGGAGAAAAATATTGTGATTTAATTAATTAGAAATATTTTACGCAGCTGCAGCATTTGAATTCGGGTTTTTTTTTTTACGAGTCGAGAAACGAATTTTAGATTAAATAATTCTGAAAATAAATATACTGGTTATTAAAAAACGTAAAAAAAAAAAAAAACCACAAACGTACAGAAGTTTAATACAATGTACAAGTACATCGACTAATTTCCAATTTACGATCGCGACAAAGTATTATTTATATTTTATTTATTTATATATTTTTTCGAACTTTGCGCTAAATGTTTTTTTACGCTTACCTACGTTTTGCATGTAATAATTTTCTCGTAAAATAAAAAAACAAAACAACTGTCACCGTCGTAAAAACAACGACAATTATTCTAATAGCATAGAATTATTCCTGAACAGTAAAACAATAATAATGACAATAAAACGGTCTGTCTTTGATGTTTGTGCACGTCGTCCAGCCGCGAAACAGCCCGACGGTCAATTGTTAAATTATTATCAACGCAAACACCGCAAAAACAATAAAATATTATTATTTAAACTATCGGTGCCGAACCGAATAAATATCGTGTCGCCCGGCACGACTCGTAACGACTAAGACGCGAAATTAAAAAAAAAACAATCGAAACCGACGAGAAAATCGATTTCATAATAATATGCATACGTCGGTTTGATTAAAAACGTTTCGAGCTGGAAGACCCTTTCTCGCACTATACTTTTAAACGTGTAAACAAATTATCGGAAACGAAAATCGATTCTGAACGGAACACAGTAAAAGGCCTTTTTCTCCCGTTACCCAGAAATTAACGGAGGAAAAAAAACCCACACAAACGTATTAGTGAAACCAACCGTCGCTTCGCTATACACTCAGAATCGAAAACGATAACACTCTGTTGCACAGAGTCGTGTGTGTCGGTGCCCTCTGTTTTACCAGAACGCGCGGAAAAAGTAAAATGGCAAAGTCGTCTCGCGTGAAACGGTGTTTAGAAAACCGGTTTAGATTATTTCAAACCGAAATTGGTACTGAAATCGAGCGTAATGAGAACAATTCGATTGGATCGTATTTTCGATCGAGTGGACTGGATGCATTATTTCAATCTCCCGGTCCGAATTTCGTTCCCATTCCCACTATCCCAGGGCGCGTGACTGTCGACTTACAAACGCAGTTCAGTACGGATTCGGATAAATTTCCGTTTGCACGAAAATTTGGTGAGCGTACGTACCTGCGTACGGGCTCACCTCTTAAACACGGGCGATTCACAATATTCGTCCAACATCGATATTTGACGGAATTTAAATTATGCGTTGTTTTTTTGTTTAACAGACTTGCCGATTCCATCGGGTAATGATATACACTATATTGTTACTATAAAAAAAAAAATGACTCACCGTCGTCCAGGCTGTCGGCCACGAACAGTTCGGGCGTGGGTGTGGCTATTGGTTCGAGATCGTAACGGAACCGGACGGGACCGGACCGGTCACCCGTCTTGTCCGCCTCCACGTAGAACGCGGCCGTGCCGCCGACGCTTTTGAAGCACCGGGACCGCAACGGCGACGAGGCCGGTTCGTCGGCCGACCGGTAATCGTATACGGCGATCAGGCGGCGCGGCGCGCTGTCCAACAGCACGCGGACGCCGTTCAGCCGGTCCGGTTTCAGGCAGACGCGGAACTCGCGGCCGCCGCTGGCGCCCGTCAGCCGGAACACCACCCTGAGGGCGCCGCGCGGGTACGACCACCGTACCGTGCCCGCCCAGCATTTGTCCAGCCGGACGGGCCGCACCGAGTGTTCGGACGAATCCGTCAGGCCACTGCAATAAAAAAAAAAAGAAAAAAACGCATACGTTAGAGATGTATGACCACGGTGATAATATTACGGTCAAATAGAAATCGTAAACGAATCTGCGTGAGAGTATGTATTCAAATGGGCACAAATTATAATTTATATTAACCGATATTAACGAGTAGAAGATGTTTTTTTTTTTTTTACGAACTCGGGTTTTATTTTACATTTTTATTCGCGAGTTTAAAAACAAATGTCTAACGATATTCCCAACATTTTCGGCGCGACAACGCGCCCCGATATTTACCGACCTAAGGGTGCCCCTCGGCCAAACCATTTAGCCAGTGGTAAGTGGCGTTCTCAGGAATTTCCAATGGGAGGAGCTAGGGATTATGGGTAATTTCTAGAAAAATATGTAAGGAGCTATCAGCGCACACCCCTCCTCTAGTTATGACATTTAATATTATTTTTAACAATACAAAAAAAAAATAACAATATAAAATTTAATGCGCTTTTTATTTTCAACAACCCGTCGTGTTATAATGAAGCGATGTAAGTGAATAATATTCGTTATTTCAATATCGTTGCAATATGAAATGACCAAATATGTTCGAGTATGTAAATCCGTGTACATTTTATTCAAATTTTTTTTCCGATTCCTTACATGCTATACTATAATAATAGCCTCGGGATAATTTCCTGTTAAAATTAATGCTATTTTCGACCAAAACTCGCGACAACACGCGCAATAAATCGCTACGGTTTTTATGACTTGGACACGTTCCGAGTCATATTTGCGTTTGTGTTGGTGGCACGCGTTTAATATTGTTAATCTTTAACGCCGTACATACTCGTATTATTCTCGTTCATACGAGAGCTAGTTTTTTGCTCCATCGGGTAAAAATGGGAAGAAAAAAAAAACCATTTTTTATCAAAATTTCCTTTGTCAATGTTCCCGAACGTAAGGACGAATCGACGTGGGTCACATAAATAATAAATATATGTTGTCCTTTAAACCGATCATTCTTGAAAACCACTGGGATTTTTATCCGCTCACGGAAACCAGTCGATAAAGAAGCGAATACAGGTACTTTTATATAGATATCAATAGTATCTCGGAGAAGGCGAAAAAAAAACAAAAAAAAAGTTTGGACCACACAGACAATATATAATATTTTATACAGACAGACGATTTTTTACTCGTTAACATTTTATAGACTTCTCGCCTGTCGTGCATTATATCCCGCTATACTGTTATACAAAATGTCGAGTGCAACTACACACTCGTTAGCCGCCGTAATTAATGTGAAAATAATATTTTTATTCGAGTCGCATAATGACATTTGTTATAACATTATGCTCGTCGGACGGCTTAATAACAGTCGGCGGACGCCGGCACGCCGACGGGGACACGGACAGACAAAAATCGTACCTTCTCAAGAGGACTGCCCCCGAGGGGTTTACGGGAAAAGCTACATCCGGGAACAAAGCTGTTCGGGGGAAATCAATGTCCGAACGCGCGACATATTAAGCACAAGAAATTAGCGTTCGAACGTAACCGATTTCGCGCCGTTAGTTTTGGTGCAAGAGTGAAATCGCACGTTATCGATCCTAAATGCGAGAACATTGTCCGCGTCCGGGCATTTCGGCGTTTTTTTTTTTATTTTCTACGATATTTCAATTTCCCAACGAGCATCTATAAATAAAATTATCATATTTTACACACTGTCGTGCGTATCTCGCCGAGAAATTAAAACAGAAAAAAAACACGCACATCAGTCATGTCGTTACTTTTACATGTTTTGATAATGGGTCAACAATTCACTACGATATTGTCGTGTCGAAATCGACGGCCACAAAATCGGTTTTGCAATCTATTGCCATGCCGTGCGTTTGTTAGACGGAGACACGACACGAAGAAAATAATACGCGTGCGTGGCGTCTGTTTACGATAATATTATGTGTGTGTATTATACGGTGTATCAATTTGTTTTCTCTCTCTTAATTTGAGTACCGCGTTATAATACACGAGTAATACGAGTAATTCGAAGTCCGTCATAAATATTTCGTCGATGACACGGCGGCGCACGGTATAAATTCTTTTTTTTTTCTTTTTCTTTTTATCGGCCTCGGGAAAATTGTAGGTACCGAACGGACCAAATGTAAATTTTATTATACCGTTTCTCTATTAGGCCATTATTATTGTACCACAGTTACCGCATCGGGTATACCAATAGCACAGTACATATTATACCTATTATAATATAAGCACCGCGGGTTCGTGTAATGTAATGTATAGTAGCTGTAGTGTATACAGTCGAGTCGTTCCGATGATAATATTATATGTTGCTATATTATAATATGCAAATCGAGCTATTATTATTTATTATACACAAAACCCAGAAACCTGTATAGTGAAATCTTCGTCGTTCGAGCCGAAAAAACGATCCGAATAAATTATCGATTGTTGTCAAAATAATATGCACGCGTAAATTATACAGGGTGATTTTTTTTTAAAGCGGATAAATATTATGTTACATTTAATAAAAATACAAAAGCAAACGTACTGATGCGCGCGTAAATTCATTCCAGAGGTATACGTATACGAGAAACCATGTTGTTATTTTGAGCCGAAAAAACACTAAGTAATGGTCGAAAACGCGAAGAAATTATTACACGTTTTCGTTATAATAAAATATAATATACGAATATTATTATTATTAGAGTTAGCTTTTATTCGGTCGGTTTTGGGTTAGGGACAGTAGAAGAAAAGAACTATTTCTATTACGCATTCGACAAAAAAAAAAAACCAGTACCTAAACTAACCTACACAAAAGCGGTCCTTCTGTAAATATTATTCTAAACCGAAACCAGAATCAACAAAAGGGATTGGCTCAGTGTGTAGTATTTTAATCTACGATCGTTGATAACATCGCTTACCTATACCTGTACGCTAATAATAATCCGCTGCGACTCGATTATACTCGGGGTTTTCGAACGTCAGCACTTCGGAACCGCGGCAAGATACGACGACCCGTCGATGCGATCACGAAACGGATTCGGAGACCGATTATATTAAATTAATTTCGTATTACCCGCGACCGGGATTAGTCCGATGATTTATGCGGGTAATGATATACACGTATAATATTAAGTGTTCTTATCCAATACTCGTATAATATGTAACACGGTGGTCGTTATAATATTGTTTCGACGTCTCGTCTTGAAGAAAAGTGTACGGTACGCGGTAACGGGCACGATTAATGATCGCCAGACACGTGTATAAATAGTCCGGACGGGAAAAAATAAAAAATTGGATGACGCGATAACCTTGGGACCGTACGGAGGGCTTCGATAGATAATTAATGTATTCTAATGATCCGTGTCGTGTAGTGTACAATACATAATATAACACGATATCAGACGGGTAATGTAATGATATTACATTCGTGTGTCGAAGAATAATATTTTTCGAAATCGCGTACACTTAATGATAATTGTTTCCGAGGAAAAAACCATTGCGGTATAACGTCGAGCGAGATATCCGTCATAGAACCGTGCAGGTCAGTGACGTCATTGTGCAGGGAAAGGGATCACCCTTGAATTTTTTTCTTTTTTGGAGCCGCCTTTTGGCAAAATTGTCTTATTCATTTAGTCTTTGACGGATAATAATTGTTCGGATTGATCGGTCTCAATTAAAAAAAAATATATATACCGCAGGAATAGTATACGAACGTGGTATAACTGTGTATTTCTATGTACGTACATTACACACATACAAGTCGCTATTCAAACTTTAAAGATGCCCCAATATTTTGTACATCCCGTTAGGTTTGACTGCTGTTCGAGTCGGCTTTTTCGTCTTGTACCAGAGACAACGAGAGTCATCGAAGTGAAGCGCTCGCACGTATAAGACAGAAAACTCGAATTCGCACAACACGCGCGTGGCACGGGCGGGTGTAATAATTTTGTTCGCGTGATAAATGGGATTCGGCCCGGTCGCACCAGGAAAACGACGGTTGAAAACCGGCACTTCGGGTCCGCGGCTTTCGGATTCCCGTTGGATCGAACCGTCGCGAACCACGCACGCGTGTGCGTACTGTGCGAATTACGTTATCGCGTCGCGGCGTCCCCGGCCACCGAGGAAATCCGCGGCGACGTCCGCGCGGGAAGTCGACGCGGCGTATTGTTAGAAGTGAACGCGGCTCCGGTCATTTCATAGACGGCGGGCGCGCGTAATTACGACGGACCACGCGGAGATTCGCGCCGACGGTAACGACACTGAACGGCCGGACGGACCACCGGGCGAGCCGACAACGGTCGAGGACCCGCCGAGTTTCCGATTGTCCCTCGGTTCGCCGCCTATGCAACACACACGGGCGCGCGCACGCACAACGTATTAACCTGACCGTACATTGTGCGAGTGTACACGGACATTTACGAACCGGCCGCGCGCGTTCATTGTGCCGGCGGCCGCGGGATTATTGATGATGGTCGAGGAGGGTATTACGTTAACGTGCGATTATTGTGTACGGGAAGAAAAAAAAAAAAAACGCCGAGAAAATAAAGTGTCCGCCGCCGTTCCGAGTCTACGTGATAAATGGTATGGTGACGACGGACCGGTGCGGCGTGCGTCTGCGTGATAATTAATATTGTCACTGCCGCGATGATAAACCCGAGTATGTGTGTACGAATAATGATAAATCCTACTGCGGGGTAACCGATTGATTTCCGAGCGCGAGTTGACACGTCGGACGAGTATTTTCGTTGTTATTATTATTATTATTATTATTTTTTTTTTTTTTTGACAACGACTTCTAATCGACTCCCGGACTGCAGTATTTCTGTAAAATTGAAATATAAAAACCGCGGACAGCATCGAAACGTTGGTTTCGTTCACCTCACCCCGTTTTACCGAGCTCCGCTCAGAATAGGGTTTTTTTTTTCATCTCCCGTTCTTCTTCGCCCCGTTATACTACTTCGAGCTTCCCGCCGACTACGGTGACCTACTCACGAGTACGAATACGTCCGACTTTTTTTTTTTTTTTTTTTAATTATT